>JBBBDQ010001634.1:1402500-1419230 GCA_037127315.1 Ascarosepion bandense | reverse complement strand
AATAATAATAATAATAATAATAACATACATAAAAACAACAAAGGACTGGAAGATACAATTAGTAAAGCAACATGAAGAAAGAAAGAAACAATATTCAATAATAAAAGAAGGCTGTAAATACCAACAAGATTTACAGTTAGTAGATTCTGTAAAAAAGCAAAACAGAGGCCAAGAACAAACTATTGCGGCAAAAATATGAAAATGAAAGCCAAAGATAAAGCTCTTGAACAGATGAAACAACGCTGGCAAGACAAACCTCTGCATGGCCAATATCCAGAACGTGCCAATAAATCCAATGTTGATAAAGTTAATACTCATCGATGGTTACGTGCATCTGGATTAAAGTCTGAGACTGAAGGCTTTATTCTTGCAGCGCAAGACCAAAGTCTTTTCACTAGATACTTTCAGGCAAATATTATACATAATAATATGGATACAAAATGTTTTGTGATAAACACCAAGAAACAACAGACCATCTAATCTCAGGCTGTTCTGTACTTGCCCCAAATGAATATAAAAATCGCCACGATAGAGTGTGGCAATATTTACTTTGGACAATGTGCAAACACTATGGAAAGTCTAAACAAACACTGATATGAACATCACCCAGCACCGGTTACAGAAATAGATGTCACCCTTCTATGGGATTACACCATCTACATAGACAGAAAAATTGAAGCAAATAGGCCAGGCATTATTGTTAAAAACCAGAAGGAGAAAACTTGTCTATTAATTGATTTGGCTTGTCCAGCGGATTGTAACATAGCAATCAAGGAATTTGAAAAACTGTCAAAATTGAAATAGAAAAAATGTGGAAATTGAAAACAAGAGTTGTGCCAGTGATAGTAGGTGCACTTGGAATGATATAAAATGAAACAAAACAACACATTGAAAGAATCCCTGGAAACCCCAGCTTAAGAGATATACAAAAAATTGTCTTATTAAGTACAGCCCACACACTAAGGAGAACTTTGTCTATGTAACGCTATGGATGATGGGGAAGATAGAAAAAACATGAAATGGAGCTATAACAACACGCCACGACCTGCCTTAGGTCTCCCCGCAGACTTGGTTGGTAGTGAGACCATAGCAGAAATCGAAATGTGATGGAAAATGACACAATAATAATAATAATAACAATAATAACAAGGATTTCGAAAAACTGTCAAAATATAAAGACCTGAAAATTGAAATAGAAAAAATGTGGAAATTGAAAACAAGAGTTGTGCCAGTGATAGTAGGTGCACTTGGAATGATAAAAAATGAAACAAAACAACACATTGAAAGAATCCCTGGAAACCCAAGCTTAAGAGATGTACAAAAAGTTGTCTTATTAAGTACAGTCCACACACTAAGGAAAACTTTGTTTATGTAACCCTAGGGATGATAGGGAAGATTAAAAAAACATGAAATAGAGCCATAACAACACGCCACGACCTGCCTTAGGTCTTCCCGCAGACTTGGTTGGTAGTGCGGCCATAGCAGAAATAAAATATGATGAAAAATGACATAATAAAAACTGGAAAAAATATGGAATTCTTACATTTAAAGAATTTACAGTTGTTTTTTTTTTTTCGCCGTAAATAAACAAATGACTGATTAAAATGAAAATGTATAGCGGAAGTTTTAAAGAATTGATCATCAGAAGAATCTATCCACCAAAATCTTTTAAACGCCATTCATATTTTCTTCTCAATTCGGTTATTCCGTAATATTTTCCTCTACATGGTTTGCAAGAGTTATGCCACTAATTAAAATAATTTAATCTTATTTCTTTAAAGTATATTTGATGTTTAACTATTTAAAAAAGTTTTGAATCTTATTTGTCATTTGTTTATTTACTGCTAAATACAAAAAATAAATAGGCATTCTTTAGAATTAATAATTCCATTATTTTTGTCAGCGGTTTATACGTGTACGTGTGCTAACACACATATCTAAACTTATTTATAAATGGAACTTTGTCTGTGTGTGTGTGTGAGTGTGTGTGTGTGTGTGTGTGTGTGCACGCGTGTGTGTCTGTGTGTGTGTGTGTCCGTTACCTATAGACTCCGAAACGGCTGAACCGATTTTCTTGAAAATTTACAGAGTTGTACTATAAGCGTCTGCGAGTGTTCTTAGTCAGGTTTTGTGTCGAGGTACCCCCGAGAAATATCAAAAATCGATAATCAAAAAAAACAGGTTTATAGAAAGATCGGTCCGATTTTAATCAAATTTGATACACTCATAGACAAAGACATAAGAAACGATATTCAGAAGTTTCAAGGTTGCAGTTCTTAGAATAGTGCAGAAAATCGATAATATATATATATATATATATAAAAGGCAAGATGTTTGTGTGTGTGTTTGTTTATCTGCCTGTATGTCCTTTATACAAATTCACAATTTTTATCCGATTCTCACCAAACTTCACACAAATATTTTTTAAGCTAAGTCTGAGCTCCAGGACCATGGATTAGTTTTAAAGCTTTCATTACACCCGAGCAACGCCGAGCTATACGCAAGGCGTTGCTCGGGTGTAATGAAAGCTAGTATTCATAGATAAACACATAATCAATCCTGGGTATGATAATAAACTACTTCCGGCAGCAGGGTCTCTGGTTCGGAGATCGGAGGTTTTGAGAATCCTGGAACCAACCCTTAATTTCTGCTGTTGCCAAGTCTACTCTCACCTGGGGCTGTAGCACCTGTTACGTGTCCCAGCTATGAGCAAATAGCGAACACCCAGACAAAACACTAGGACGTATACATATACTAAAAATATTTAGTTGGAGCCATAATATTATATTCCGATCATTTAGATTTTGGGATTAAATGACCCATAAAGGTGTTACTATGCCACTAAACAAAATCAAGCAACTCAGATATCCGTAGACGCGCTACTTGTCCTGGTTGTCTTAATGTTTCATGAAAAAAAGCCCAATCGGGAATTGGTTTGTCATATTATGAATCTTTAATTCTTAATCATAGCAACAGAATGGTGAGTTCAGTCCTCACTGAGTGTCCCATACTTTCGGTCTTGTGTCACAACTAAGCTAGGCTTACTAAACCACTATGGCTATTCAGTGCTAGCTTATCTTTAATCTTTTCATCCCCGATAAGGTGATAATGCCACTGAGATGTTCTTGTTTTAAGGGGCAAAACAATTTCTTTTTTTTCCTTTCTGACACGTTTCTTACTTTCCTTTTTTTCGTCTCCATTTATTCTGCTTAGTTCGTTCGTTCATCAGTCCGTCCATCAAGTTGTTTGATAATAGATCAAACCTTTTTACCAACTAATTTCTCAATGACTCATATATCCACTTTTCTACCCACCATTCTCTGTTTTCCAGATTCGTTTATTAACTCTTTCAATATTCCCAACCATCCCCCAAAAATCGTTTCCACATCATCCTCTGTCAGGAGTTTTTTTTTACAATCGCAGTCCGTCCAGGGCTACAGTCAGTACAACTTTCCTCTGTCGTGTGTCACGTCTATAGTTACATTTCGCCCATTCAGTGGGGTCACCTGGATCATTATATAATCACGAGACCAACAAGGCGGTTGACCCTTGTAAGTAACAGGCCTTTATCTGTCTGTCACTTATTGCTCGAAACAAACCGGAAATAAGCGATAAACCCTTTAATCTTGTTCAGAACAATGGGGAAAGTGTTTCAAACGGGCGCGTGGTTAACATGACACAACTCTTAAAGGATAAAAATAGGTACCATCACTATTTCGTGAGAAAAACAGCATAGTGTAATTAAAAAGGCCACAAACTTAACGAAAATAAAGTTTTATCGTCAAAATGTTGATGTTATTGTTAAAATGAAAAACCAAAGTATTTTTAAATTATTTTTTGAAATTGTTTAATCCTTTCCAACACGTTCGAAATTTTGGTTAAAATCTTGTTTTCTTTACGTCATGCCCTTCTCTAACTATTAACACTGACTTTTTTGCACGTTTTTTTTTTTCATAGAAAACATTTATTTGGAAATTTTTTTAAAAATCAAATAATTGTCCGATTTTAATGAAATTTTCAGGACTTATTTACAAATGAATGAAATTAATTTTAAATGTTTTTTTTTTAGAAAATATTGATAAATTATTTTTTTAATGTTTTACACCCCCCCCCCACTCGCCACTTACTTAATTTCATGAAATTTTGCGCATAACCTTCGTGTTCCCAGACAATTTTTTTGTTAAAAATAGGAGTCTTTGGAGATTGTAAATCCCTACTTTTTTTTTCAAATTGGACTATTTAACTGAAAATCTGCTCTGAATTAAAAAATAATGAATCCAATAAAACTATGACATTACTTAATTAGAAAAGCTTTTAATTATTTTTATAAATAAGTAATATTAAGGACATTATTGTCTGAAGAAATACAATTTTTTTTTATGAATAATGAATTTTTACAAGATTTGTTCAATTTTTTTACATTTTAATTATAATAATTTATAATAGTTTAAAATCGTGTAAAATTTTGTATTGCGGTGTTCACTTGAGGCTACATAATAATTAAGTGTAAACAGAATTTACGAGTCCAAAATTGCACAGTGGTGCCATCTATTTTAAAAATAATTTTGATTTACTTAATACGTTCCTTATTTTTATGTATGGTTGACTAAAACTGCCATTATTATGAAAATGTTACGTAGTTTAAGACTTTTGTCCCTTTCTTTAAATTTATGAAAATTTCATTTATGGTCTTGCGTAGAATCTGTCATAGCTTCGTCATTCAATAGTCCGTCAAACGTTCGATCAGATGAACACGACCACTCGTTAATAAGTGGTTGTATATTACTTTTTATGCTATAAGTAAGTAATATTTCTTTAATATCAGATTATTTTAACTTTCAATTTTCTTATTTTACTAAAATAAAGTGTCAGAAATCTTTTGAAATATTTTTAAAATCGATGAATTTTTGTTTGTTTACAAATTTCTTAAAATTAAGAAAATGGCCGCTTTTAAGAAAATTTTAAGAAATCAAAATTAAATGTGACGTTCCAATCTATATAATTTCGATCTGAAATACACCAGAAGTTTTTACTTGATGGAAATAATAAATTTAATCATTAAGTTTTTAATTAAATCTAAAATGGAATCTTCAAGAATGATATTTCATTTTAAAAATTCTATTTTAAACTTAGGTATCGAAAATTTATGCCGAAATATTGGAGGTACCTAGATAAAACCAATGTCCTGTGGTTGAACGAGTCTGGCCGTAAATAATATAAATAATTGGATCTCGTGAAAATGGTTTCCAGTGATTATCTCTTTTCCGCTAATTTCACGACTCTGATAATTCTTTAAGGTTTTCATGGAAGTGAGTTTCGTTATCGACATGAAATAAACCCAGAAAATCTTCTTTCTCGGTTTGTTTAATGTCAACGTCCTGCGCCATTTTGTATGTTGATTGAAACCGATCTTTTGTCCGATGATCTTCCTCAGCTACATTTGAATAAACACGCAGCGCGACGGACAACAGTGTCCATATACGAATGGACACTATTATCGACACAGAGTGCCAACAGTCTGTTTCAATCGTCAGGCCATTTCATAACCCAATAAAAAGGAAATATACGCACTTGCAACCCATAATGTCCCATTGGCCAGCAAATATAAATATAAATATATATATATATATATATAGTCGAGATTCTACGCAACAAACGGTATTAAGATTGAGTTCAAGTATTTAACAGGCGGTTGCCACACATTTTTGACACCAGTACCAACTCTTATATGTGCACAGTGTCTAGCTTTGCTATTGTTCTTGTTTACCAATTAATAGCATACCATCAAATTATATTTCGTCATAATTTATATTATTTGGACTATTGTCCTCATCTTTGTTGCCATTTGTACGACGTTTCGGCCGTACAAATGGTAATATATATATATATATATATATATATATATATATATATATATATATATATATACACTGGCCCAGTGGATTATACACGTTGGTTAGTGACTTGACACAAATAGTTGTGACTTCAATACCAGGGTAATGCAGTAGTGAACAAGTAACTTACAGTGTTAGAGGGAGGTAACTCATGCCTACCAAAAAGAGTTTCTACGCAAAAGGGATGGAGATGATATATCTCAGTGATTGTAATAAAGGGTTCTGTTCGAAATTCCTGAAGAAGTCCGGGGCGTACAACGGCCAAAACGTTGTACAAATGGCAACAAAGATGAGAACAATAGTCCGGATAATGCAAATACTACCTCATCTAAAAAAATATAGACAAATTTATTTCCTTATATATATATATATATACACAGAGTCATCCGCAGACAGATCTGTTTCGCTGTATCACAGCTCATCAGTACGGGTAGGCATCCGATTGCTTCCAGCCAGGATTGAAACCCTACCGAATTTATATCAGTCGGCGATTCTGCCACTAATCTATTGGCGCTCGGTAGAAGAAGGCGGACTTTTTAGCGTGTTATATATAATATAACATACGCCAGTAGCTGAGAGTGGTCAAATTCTTTACTGAATATATATATTTTCTTATTTATCTGTAAATTTAGATAAAATCTAGTGGGGAAATAGCCATTTTCAACATGTCATTTTAAGGCATGTATTCTTCGACCCCTAATAAACAGACAATGAGAAAACATTCTAAGCCCAGAGTTTAGCTTACGTAAAGGAAGGGTTGGGGTGTATTGGTTTTATTTGGGTTAGACTAGGGGAAAGAATTTAGTTGTAATTTCTTCTTGGTAGTTGGGGGGTATGTTGCCCCTTGAGTTAGTTGTGGTCGGTGGTGGGGGAAGTAACTGCTTGGCCGAATTAAAAAAAAAATTATTGGGACTAATTGGGAAAATAGGATAATTATTGTAATTTATACTTATTTCTATGGCGACACATACTTATGATCTCCCTTGATTTGTTCAGGAGTAGATTTTGGTTTGAAATTTTAAAACTTTAATTTTTTCTGTCAAACATAGATTACACCCATCTCTTAAGCTATTAAGGGTCCCAGCCTTGCCTATGAACTTCCATTTTATCTGGGGATCTAAGTTACTTTCTTTTAATTCCTAGTATTTTCTAAAAAGGGCTGTTTGATCTCTTAAACTAGGGTTGGTGAAGGAGTGACTGTGGGTATAAAACTGTCGCTTCCAAATTCCCGCCGAAATTCCAATATAAACATTACATTTTTCCTTATTTTCCTTAGGGTAGATGGCGGCTTGATAGATTACATCTTCCGATCTTCACTTAACTTCAACCGGACAGTTATTTATAGATCTACAGTTACACGGGGTATGTTTCTATTTACTGTATTTGATTCACTACACTTCTTCAAGATTTGGTTATTGTTATACATTATTAGTGGTACACGAGTAATTAATCTTGATCGTTTTCCTATTGAAAATCTTACCCAAGGTGTTATCTCCATAAAAATGTTTATTTATTAATTTAAGGAAGATCTTACCAATGTTAATAGTTGATAGTTTACAGAAAGAGGGGTTTTACCATATAATTTTCCTTTTCCTATCTTTACTTTTGGCATTTAGCGATTCCGCATTCCTAGTGGGTGATAAATACGTTAATTTCTCTTTATATCCCACCTCTCTCTCTCTCTTTCTCTCTCTCTCTCTCTCTCTCTCTCTCTCTCTATATATATATATATATATATAATAGGCAGTCTGTGAGTCTATGTTTGACTGTTCCCTATGCACGCCTACATTTTTTAAGCTACGCCATTCAAACTTTCTAGGGACACATATCTACAGGGAAAACAGGTCGACACATACCTTTTAAGTTTAAGTTCAGCAAATTTTACGTTTCGCATCTTTTGGCCAACGGAGCCGATTGTTTACATTTGCTCCGTAAAACATCTAAGATCTAAGATGGTTGCTAAATTACGTCACAGAAATCAAATCACACGTTATCAAACGCGACGAAAATATTTTTTATAAAAAATCTGAGCCTTTATATTTAATTTTTATTCCGATGTTTTAAAAATTCATTTGGTCAACAAAGAAATGTGAATATTTTCTCCGTAATTTTGAAACAAAAGAAATATTTTTAAAAAGTGTTTTTTCAAACAAAAACAAAATATGTAAAAAAAAAAGAAGTGCCAATGGTTAATTTAATTATTACTAAAATGCTCTGAGTTGCACGGGCAACGCCGGGCTATGATGCTATATATATATATATATATATATATATATATATATATATATATATATGCTCTCATTACGATTGAGCTCTCTGGAGAAGAAAATTTTAAAAACAGATTTCCACTTCTGCTATATGTGTGACTCTTCAGAAATGAATTGAGTTCTCTCGGTGACTGGCATGTGTATACACTGCTTATATACAACATGTTAAAATTTCCTATTTCTGATTCCATGCGTCGATGGCTTAGGGAGTAGCCACTCCGCCTGACACCAAATCGGTCGAGTTTCGATCCCGGCCAGAAGCAAGTGGATGCGTCTAGCTACACTGATGAGCTGCGAAACAGGCTTGTATGTGGATGACTAATATATATATATATTATTAGTTATATGAATTAATAAATATACATACGAGAGTGTACACGTGTATAATATTATTATTCAGGTGTTAATAAAACAGTGATAGTATGAACAGAGTTATTTTATATGTACATACATATAAACAAACATATTGTCCTACGTCGACGGCACGACTCTGAGTTACATGCGTTATGCAATCATTGTCAGGTTTCTTTTTCTAAATGTACAGAGCGTAATAACCATGAATTTTGAAGTTCTGATATTTTTTTCTTTCTAGATTATCTAATATCACAGTGGGTAAATGTGGTATCAATGCCACCCTTTTAAAATATGTTTTGACATAACCTAGATCATAAACTGTATTTTGCATGAATTTAAAAATATCTCTTCAGCCCCGCAACCGGCAAGAAACATTTCTTCTGTCGATAGAAATGAATATTCACGTGTGTCTGAAGATACAAACATCGGTTTAGCCAATTTTCTCTCGGGTGATTCTTTGCATCTAAAGTTAAAGAATGTCACACCTAATGTATCAATTTGCCAGATAGGTGGGGTTAGGTTATCAATAAGGAGGCGGGAATATTATCTTGGTTACATAAATTTCTTAGTATTTGCTTCTTTTCTATTCTCAAATGGAAAAAAATCTGTTTTTCCAAGGTTAACAAAAATAAGTAATGTTTGAAAGAAGACTATATGCACAAAAGAAGAAAGTATTTTTGTATTTTTGATGGGGTCACTTTGAGGGAAACTCTTCGCTACTTGCGTTTTATATTCTGAAGTTTTTTTCTTTGTTCGCTGATAATAATTTAACATGAGAGTTGGTAAATCTTTCTTTTCCCTTTCAAAACGACTTAGATGAGGCCTCTGTATAAAAACCTTAGGAACTAAAAAGAAAAGTCTATTCACCAACAGTAGCATAAAGTATTCCCTGTATACACTTAAAATTGTATATAAATGATATCAAATGCCCCCCACCGCCTCCAAGATTTAAGAAATGAAATGTGACATTCACCTGGTACCCTGTATTAAGCCGCATCCGAAATCTCTCGTTGTTGGTCCTGGGCATGACGGTAAACTGCATCTGGCAGCAAGGCCTCTGATTGGGAGGTTGCAAGGAGCATAGAACCACCTCTTAATTGCTGTTGTTCCCAGGTTCACCCTAACCCGGAGTGGTAGCACCTGTTAGGGTCCCAGCTATGAGCAAATAGTTAACCCTCAAACTGGGGGTGAAAACACTATGAAAGTATAAAAATACACTTTTATAGAAATACATACATAAAAATAGACTTTTATACAAAAATATACAATTTTGAAGGAAAAATATTACTAACAATACATTTTTGAAGAAAAAATTATTACCATAACACATTTTTGAAGGAAAAATGATTCTCAGTAAAACATTTTTGAATACAAAACTAGAAGACATTTTCAGTTTTCTAAAATAAAAAAGAATAAAAACAAAAATTTCATTAAAATTTGACCAAATCAACCTTCTCATTATAACCGGACATTAAAAGAATACCCTAAACTCCCACCTTTTTGACATTAAATAACCCACAGAGGTTGATATGCCGTTAAACAAAACTCAAACTCAAACTCTCTCTCTTTGTTTTGCCATGTGCAGCCCAGCCGGCCTTCACACAGACTCACTTGATCTCAAGGTGCATCTGATATAGGTTTGGGTACTTCCACATCATTTATATACGGTGCCGCCACATTTACATACTGTTCATACATGGCTTTTTGCACGTCAGTGTAAAAGAATGTTGACACAAAGGAACAGACCTCATTTGTAAATATTTCGTTTATATAAGGCTGAGATGTTGATACCGCATTTTATTTTTAAATACAAAGGACATATAATTGTATTCAAAGAGTTCAAAAGTTACTTCCGTTTTACGTGCCTCATTAGGATGTACTTTTATGTGGTGAGAAGCTAAGAAATTTATTTTTGAGAAACAGCGTTTGTCCGCAAAACTCCGAGGTAAATGAGTTGATATTTGGTACACAATATCGATCAGTTCGTTTTTTTTTTGTAATTCTATTCAGAGCAGAGTAATCACCGTAACATAGGTAACTAATGTCAGGTTATGTAATAAGATAGAAAGGATTTGGCCATTCATTTTGATGTTCTTTAAATTCTGTTGTTTAAGGTTTTACTGCAGCTTTTTGGTTTTAATCAAAATAAAAACGAAAACAACTGGAGAGTGGCTTCCTAGACGTGATAGACTCCACATTATGTTCGATTTGTTCAATGAAATATCCTATGGATATTTTCGTATGAATTTATTTGCAAATAGAGGCAGTTTAACATGGTTACCGATTACATTTATTAAACATACAGTTACAATAATATTAGTCTATTTTCTATTGTTTTGAACAATTTTATTTTTTGCAGTCTAGAGTTAAGCTAAAATCAAGGCCCAGTAAAGGATTAGTTATATCTGGGAAAAATTCACCGGAAAGATATTTTGAAACAAGGTATTTCAATGTTTTGATTCGCTTACCGTGATTGATATAGACGTTGAGTGAAAAACAATTTAGTTCACTAGACTAGCTATAAAAGGACTAGCATCAGTGCTCAAATCTGGGGCTTTCAGTTCAGATTTGAAACATTTAGACAATGTTTGGTTTCAAATTATTCACAAACTAAAAAAAGAAACATTTTCCAATTATTCCTGAACGATTGAAAATCAACATTAAATTGAACAACGTTGACCTTTCCGTAAAAAGGCGGTCTTCCAGTTGAAACATGCAGAAATAAAAAAGAAACGCTATTTCAAATTGTTTAATTCTTGCTTATTTCCTTACAAATACTTTTTTGTGGAGATGTAAGATAGATAGATAGATAGATAGATAGATAGATAGATAGAGAGAGAGAGAGAGAGAGAGAGAGAGAGAGAAAGAGAGAGAGAGAGAGAGATTGGTTGAATTTGTTTAGCGGTATATTGACACCTCTATGGATTATTTAATGTCGAAATCTAAATATTTTGTATGTAATTTTATGCTCTCAACTATAAATATTTTGTATAAAATTTTATACTTTCATAGTAAATCTAAGTATTTTTTTACATATATTTTGTAGATCATAAAATCTATTGTTGATAATTTTATTATAAAATGTATTTTGATATTTTTTGAGTGTTTCATTGTCAGTTTGCTAAAAAAAGTATTGTTAGTCATTTTATTATTCATTTACGCGCAAATACCCTTAGGAAAGGTATTAATCCGTCTCTTCCTTCCAGTTATGGGTTAAATAGCAGGACAGATTGGGTTCTATAGCCTTGGTCGGCAACCAGTCTACCGCAGAAAGCAATGGCAACCTACTGCGGGATAATCTTCTGCACAGTCAGTCATGTCTCTTTCGAGACATGGTCGCCCAAGCGTGTTTCACGTATGGCACTTAACTGACTGACTGTTGATTTCTGTTTGGTGTGAGAGTAAATATTCACCCATAGTTGGGACCCTTACAGGTGTTACAACCCCGGGTCAGGGTTGACCTGAGAACAACAGTAGTTAAAAGGTGGTCTCCCCCCGTATCAATATCTCTAATCTCCCGACCAGAGGTATTGCTTCCGGGTGGACTTTATCGTCATACCCAAGACGAAGAAAGAGAAAGAGGTAGACAAAGATAAAGAGAGATATTGAAAAAGAGAGCAATCTAAACTTATTTATAAATGGAACTTTGTGCGTGTGTGCGTCCGTTACCTATAGACTCCGAAACGGCTGAACTGATTTTCTTGAAAATTTACTCAGTTGTACTATAAGTGTCTACAAGTGTTCTTAGCTAGGTTTTGTGTCGAGGTACCCCTGATAAATATAAAAAATCGATAATCGAAAAAATCGGGTTATAGAAGGAGTGGTCTGATTTTAATTAAATTTGATACACTCATAGACAAAGACATAAGAAACGATATTCAGAAGTTTCAAGGTTGCAGTTCTTACAATAGTGCAGAAAATCGATAATATATATATATATATATATATATATATATATATGAAAGACAAGATGTTTGTGTGTGTGTTTGTTTATCTGCCTGTATGTCTGTATTTTTTTCAGCCCTTTTATTTTAGTTTTTGCTTCTGGTTTGGCTCTAAGTAGGTATAATTGTAGATCTTAGTCTTAGCCATGATACCATTTACTCAGAGGACTTATTTAGCCTTCAAAATTCAGTTTACGACGAAAAAAACTTATTTGATATTGATACCAGGAAATCAAAATTTGATTTACATCCATTCATTTTTCTTTCAGTCTACGGTTTCGCTTTAACTGGAAACAACTATTGCTTTTTAGTCTTTCGTGCCAACGTCCAAAGTGTCTGAGCTCCAGGACCATTGATTAGTTTTAAAGCTTTCATTACATCCGAGCAACACCGGGCTATACTGCTAGTATATATTAATCGAGAGAAAAAGAGAAGAAAAATAGAGAGAGAGAGAGAGAGAGAGAGAGAGAGAGAGAGAGATAGAAAGAGAGAAATAAAGAGAGAGAGAGACAAATGAGAAAAGAGATATAGAAAGGGAAATATATAAAGAAAGAGACAGAAAGAGAGAGATAAAGTGTGAAAAACGGTGGAAAGAAAAAGAAATGAGGCGAGTGACAGAAAGATAAAGAGAGAGATACAAAGAGAGAGAGAGAGAGAGAGAGCGACAGAAATAGTTAAGTAGAAAGAGATATATAATGAGAAAGGGAAAAGATATATATATATATATTTATATATATATGTATATATATGTATATATATATATATGTACATATATATATATATAAAGAGAGATAAATAAAGTGAGATAAAAAGAGAGAGATAAAGAAAGAGACAAAAAGAGAGAGACAAAGAGAAAGAAATGGAAAGAGATGTATAGAAAGAGAGAGATATAGAAAGAGAGAGAAAGAGAAATATAAAGACAGAGATAGAAACTAGAGAAAAAGAGAGTGAGAAAGAGAGAGAGAGAGAGAAAAAGAGAAAGATGACGAAAGAACGAGAAAAAGAGATATAGAAAGTGAAAGAGAAAAAGAGAGAGATCGAAGATAAATAGAGAGGGAGAGAGACAGTGAGAGATAGAGAGAGAAAGAGATAGAGAAAGAGAGCGTGGTGTTTTGGATGAGATTCTGGAGGAATGGCAAATATATAACATAATCTCGAAGACTTCTCCTTTGATATCTTCCGTCGTGTATCAGAGTGTCACCAAAACCTTCTGTAATCAAACGAATTTATACGTCCTAAACGTTATTTTTATATAAATTCAATATGGCAGTGAATGCTGGACAATATAATCAAAGATGAAGGAAAAACTTGAAGCAACTGAAATGTGGTTCTACAGAAGGATGCTGCGGATTTCATGGACCGAGCATGTGAGCAATGATGAGGTTTTGGAAATGATGGAAACGAAAAGGAAATTAATACTGAGCATTAGGAAGAGACAGCTGAAGTTCCTGGGACATGCAATGAGGAAGGAGGGCTTGGAGAATCTGATACTAACAGGCCAGATAGAGGAAAAAAGAGACAGGGGAAAGCAACGGATAACATATTTGAAGGACCTAATCAGGTGGATGACGGAACGAGGGTTGCATGGTGTAACAGGGGAATGCGTGCTCAGAGCCACCAGGGCTAGGGAAACGTGGAAAGCCATGATCGCCTACGTCCTGAAGGGATAGGGTACATAGAAGAAGAAGAAATGTTATTTTACAAAAAGTCAATCTCATTTACCCATGAATTTCCGAGCGTCCTACGAACAATGTATAACCAAAATATTTTAGTTTATCCTGTTCTTGCTAAATTACTATTGATACACCGTGAGAGGCGTACACTAGAAAAAGAAGGAAGCATAGATTAAAATAAGAAAAATAAATTAGTTAAAATGTAATTTCAATAATGAGTAATAAGTTTGCCTATGATATTGATTTTCGTTTTACAGAACTAGAGCTGATATTCTAAAAATTGCTAACATCCTAATATGGAATGAAATTCTTAGCTTTCTTTAATTTTACAACCAATTCATGGCGTTTAGCCAAATAGTATTAGCGAAGACAATTCCGCAAATTTGCTAACGTTAAAGTCCTGGTATCAACGCGAGAGTTTGAATAGAATTTTGCATTGAATTGTTAATAAATTATTTGCAAGGCAAGCAAACTTCTCTTGATATCGAGTGCAGATCACCGTTTTGGATTCTCGAATTTATCAACTTACCTGCTTCATTTTTGACACTTATATAAAAATATCTCTTTCATTTTTCTTTGGTTGATTTCGCCATTTGTTTTTGTTTTTGCTATGTTCTTTTTTTATTTCTGTTTTCGTCTTTCTTTCTTTCTTTCTTTCTTTCTTTTTTCTATTTAACGTTCTTTTTCTCATTCTTTGTTTTTTCATCTTTTTGTTTTCTTCTTCCTTCATTCGAATTACTTTTATGTCTTTTTATTTTTATTTTTTATTTAATGTTTCTGCTTTTTCTTTCTTTCTAAAACTATTCACATCTAGTTTTAAAGGGCACGTTAAACTTTTTATACAGCGAGACTATTCTGAGAACCCTAGAATTTATGCCAGGATTCGTCAATGGAGGCCACAATTTAAACAACATAAGATACGCAGATGATACAGTTCTGATAGTAGACACAGAAAGGAAACTACAAGACCTCCTACACAAGGTACTGAAGAGAGTGACATGAAAGAACTACGAATAAATTGCAAGAAAACCGAATGCATGGTTATCAGCAAAAAGGGCAGCCCAAAATGCCAATTACAGGTGAGGGACACTAAAATCAAGCAGGTATAAACATTTAAATACATGGCAAGTGTTCTAACAGAAGACGGAAAGTGCGACACTGAGATCCGAAGGCGAATTGGCATGGCGAAAGAAGCATTCCAGAAGTTGAGTAAGGTATTAAGAAACAGGACAATTTCGCTAAAAACAAAGAAGAGAGTACTGGATTGCTATGTGTTGTCCGTTCTTCAATATGGCAGTGAATGGTGGACAATATCATCAAAGATGAAGGAAAAACTTGAAGCAACCGAAATGTGGTTATACAGAAGGATGCTGCGAATATCATGGACCGATCATGTGAGCAATGATGAGGTTTTGGGAAGGTTGGAAACGAAAAGGAAATTAATACTGAGCACCAGGAAGAGACAACTAAAGTTCCTGGGACATGCAATGAGGAAGGAGGGCTTGGAGAACCTGATACTAACAGGCTAGATAGAGGGAAAAAGAGACAGAGGAAAGCAGCAGATAACATATTTGAAGGACCTGATCAGGTGGATGACGGAACGAAGGTTGCATGGTGCAACAGGAGAAAGCGTGCTAAGAGCCACCAGGGATAAGGAAATGTAGAAAGCCATGATCGCCTACGTCATGAAGGGACATGGCGCATAAAAGTAGAAGAAGAAACTTTCCTATTGAAATCTGCTTCTGCATGGGATGTGTTACATAAACTATTTGATTAATGCACCACTTCATTTGCCACGTTTCACGTAGATTAGCGGGAACTTTCGGCAAATCCTTCCACCCAGTTAAACGTTATCGGGTTCGTCTTCTCCGTCTTTATGTTCCGTCTCCCTTCAGGACGTAGGCGATCATGGACTTCCATTTGGCTCTCTCTCTTGTCAATATTTTTCATCTTCGTATCTCTCCCAAACTCCGTTCCGCCATCCATTTGCTCAAGCCTATCAAGTATGTCACGCGATTACCCTGTCTCTCTTTCTTTCTATCCATCCCGTGAGTATTAAATTCTCTAGGCCTTCTTTCCTCATTACATGTTCCACAAACCTCATCTGTCTTTTCCTTATGTTAAGTATCTTATTTACTTGATTTGTAAAAAGCATTTTGTTCCCTGAACTTTTGGGCAGTATCTCGTATAGTATATTCTGTGGTTTATACTGCAACTACGCTAGTATCACACACACACATACACACACACACACAGAGAGAGAGAGAGAGAGAGAGAGAGAGAGAGAGAGAGAGACGTATAAGTTAGTGTGATCATTAATTCGAACCTGGTTGGTACGCTCAAACCCTCGGTCATGATGACTTAACTTGATGCTAGTACAAATATTGATGGCTTCTAAACAGTTTCATTCACCCGATTTCATTTACAAGGCAAAAGTTAACCTGTACTATAGTATCCAGATATGTCCCAAAGAGTTGCACATTACGATCGTTTATCCAGGCCGTTATCAAGACGTCAGCTTGAAAAATTGATCATTTTGAGATTCGAACCCTGGTCTTATAATTAGAGCACTAACGGTGCCCAATTGCAACCACACTT
>JBBBDQ010001634.1:1002500-1397500 GCA_037127315.1 Ascarosepion bandense | reverse complement strand
CCCCCACATACATACATTACCTCCACATACATACATTACCTCCACATACATACATTACCCCCACATACATACATTACCTCCACATACATACATTACCTCCACATACATACATTACCTCTACATACAAAACTAATATGCACAAAATTATAGCGAGTAATTTATTTAGTAGGCTTCTGTTAATGGATGGTAAAAGAAGGCAAAAAGAATAATAATTACAAGAGCAACAAATGTTCTCAATCTCCTAGAATCCCTGCCACACAAGGCTTGTGAGTTCAGTTTAATCTACTATTCAGCTTATAGCTGAGCATTTATTCTACAACTTGTTGAAACATTTTCTCTTTGAAATTATTCAAAATTCAAAGACAACCTTTCTTTACCAGTGTTGCATATCTCAATAAAAGTTAATAACAATTCCAAATCGTACCTTTTTTTTATGAACCTCATCATATGATGTTCAATTTTGAAATTTCTTTGCTCTATACCTTCTTCTTCTTCTCTTCCTCTCTCTCTCCCCTTCTTCTTCTTATTTTTCACAACAACAACAACAACAATAACAACAAAACCATTCACATGATTTCTTCATATATTGCTCTTGGCATGAGCCACTTCTCCAAATTTGATTTGACATCAGAATTTATTTTGAATCGGTTCATAGTCAGGCCGAACACATTTCAGCACCCCTTGATTCTCTAAGCAATCATTATTTGTAATTTATTCATTGAAAATAAAGAGAATATTTATATTCCTTTACTTAAATCTGTTTGAAGCTTTGTAAAAAAGTTAATATAAATCTCCTTTTCTTTCTAAAGTGTTTTTCCTTTAAAAGTAATAAACACCCGCTAATCGAGTAAAAAGCCAAACCTTACATCAATATTGATGTCTGTAGATTGTTCCAAGGGGAAAATTAACTATAATAACATTTCCAAAACAAAAAAACAGTTACTAAATGAAAGGTATGAAATCATGTCCGGATGTATACACATTAGAAAGTTTATTTTGGGTTCGTAAAAACCCGCATGAAAGTATGTAAATCTGCCTAGTATCCCTCCAATACTATTTCAATATTCTTGACTTCATCCTCCCCTTATTTTAAACTTCCTCTGGTGCGTTTTGAACATCCTGTTGTGGGTTCAGAGTAAAATGTTAGGAAATTAGTTAGTTTATAACGCCTGACGATGCCAAAAGGTTGACACCATGGTAGCGGAATTGGCTGATCTTCTTAATTTTGACACTTAAAATGTCTGCATGCTAAACTTTTATCTTTTTTTACTTTAAATGTGTATTGACCAGATTTTAATAAAACTGTTTATTGTTCTAATTTGATCTCTCTCTCTCTCTCTCTCTCTCTCTCTCTCTCTCTCTCTCTCTCTCTCTGTATATATTTTTTCTCATTTGTAGACGAGTTATTACGCGAACTAGCATTCTACCATTAGTGGTGTCTTCAGGCGATTTGCAATAACTGTTCTAAATACACTACTCATGGTAGAAACCTAGGTCGCGTAATAACTCATTTACAAATGAAGAATATTCAAGTTCAACAATATAATTGTTTTGAACACTTTTTAATACAAATGTGCACTGGTTTAATTTTATTATGACCAAAAACTAAGTAATTAAACAATCAATATATGTATATGTATATGTATGTGCGTGTGTGTGTTTGTATGTGTGTGTGTATGTGTGTGCATGTTTGTGTGTGAGATAGAGTGTACAGATAAAAATATATATCAATATCACGGACGACCTCATGAAGATAGAGTTACATCTCTGAAAATTTAGAACACAGACCTTTCACATCAGATGGTGAATAAGGGTGTCTATTTTTTGGGAGGGGTCTGCTTGGATTTTATTTTTTTGTTTGCTTTTCATTGCTCAATATGTAAAGGTGATGGCGATAGAGCGAAACATTCACACATGCAGATAGTGTGTGCATCAAAAATCCGGATTGAATTATCCAGAAGTACAGCCGAAGCTCAAAATCAAGGGAGCCCTACCGCAGACCACTGGACGGCTCAGATCTTATTCAAAAATGGCAGTGGAATAGGCTGTGCTGATAGTGTATCTTCCTCAGAAGCTGCCTTATGGATCAGGTCTCCAACTATCAGGCAGATAACGCCAACTTGAAAAACGTTTTCACCTTTACTTTTCTTCTTCTTCTTCTTCTTCTTCTTTTCTTCTTCTTCTATGTGCCCTGTCCCTTCAGGACGTAAGCGATCATAGCTTTCCACGTTTTCCTGTCTCTGGTGGCTCTGAGCACGCCTTCTCCTGTTACACCACGCAACCCTCGTTCTGTCATAGACCTGCGCAGGCCATTCAAATATGTTATCCGTTGCTTTCCCCTGTCTCTTTTTCCCTCTATCCAAGCCCTCCTTCCTCATTGCATGTCCCAGGAACTTCAGCTGCCTCTTCCTGATGCTCAGTATTAATTTTCTTTTTGTTTCCATCATTTCCAAAACCATATCATTGCTCACATGCTCGATCCATGATATTCGCAGCATCCTTCTGTAGAACCACATTTCAGTTACTTCAAGTTTTTCCTTCATCTTTGATGGTATTGTTCAGAATTCACTGCCATATTGAAGGACGGACATCACGTAGCAATCCAGTACTCTCTTCCTACTTTCTAGCAAAATTGTCCTGTTTCTTAATACTTTACTCAACTTCTGGAATGCTTCCTTCGCCATGCTAATTCGCCTTCGGATCTCCGTGTCGCACTTTCTGTCTTCTGTTATTTAAATTTTTGTACCTGCTTGATTTTGGTATACCCGACCAGTATTTGGCATTTTCAGCTGCCCTTTTTACTGATGACCGTGAATTCAGTTTTCGTGTAGAATGAAGGTAAAAATAGTCTAGGAAAAAATATACAGTCGTGATACACGGAATGCACCGTTTCATTTACCCAGAAATCAAGGCAACAAAACACATCGTTGTTTTCTAAAAATATTGACTAAAAGACTAACTGGAGAAGCGGGGTTACGTAGGTTTCTAGACCCATTGAATCGAATAATATTGTAAAACAAATTTATATGAATGCGTGAGTTAAAAAACAGGTTGATCTAGAGAGCTAGGTGAGATGAACTCCTGTATGCCCATGTGCGTTGTGGTGCAGTAGATATCGGCTCGGAACGAGAAATCGGGGAACCGAGTTCGAATTTCAGTCAAGGTTCTTGCTTTCACTTACGCACAAAAACCCTAAGGAAATGTATTAATCCGTCTCTTCCCTCCAGTTATGTGTTAAATAATAGGACAGATTGGGTTCTATAGCCCTGGTTGGCAACCAGTCTACCACAGAAAGCAATGACAACCTACTGAGTGATAATCTTCTGCTCAGTCAGTTATGTTTCTTTCGAGACATGATCGCCCAAAGCGTGAATCCCGTATGGCATTTAATAGACTAATGCTCTAACACTGCTCTAAATTCCTGAATTATTCTAACGGATCAACACTAGGACTTCTTTCTGTTGACTTCCGTATCAGAATGGAGTATTCTATGTTTAAAATGATTAGGCGTGTGGCCGAGTGCTTAGAATATTATTTTTCTGACCATGGAATCCATGATCGAATCTCACTAAGGTCGATTTGATGTCTTGGTGCTATCGGCCTTGAGAAGTGATCATAGCACGCATTAATTTAGGCAGGTGTCTGTATACCAAACCGCAAGCCTTGGGAGTGATATTGGGTTGACAGGACCGTTAGAAGGCTATCGATGGTTGTGCTTGTCATGAAACATTGTGAATTCGGGCTTGAGCTTGTTAAAATACTTATCAAATCAAAGTATGCGCTCACTGACATAAACTGTATTTACGGTTTGTTGAGCATAGTTGCAGGTGTGTTTCTGTGGGTTCTGCAATTCATAATTTTCTAATCACTCCGCAAGCTAATGCACTTGGAAAAGAGTAGTAAGTTCAGGCATTAAATATTAGAAATGCAGTATACAAACCCAAAGAACGGCGAGTAAACGACGCTAGATTCGCTGTTATTTTCCTTAGGATCCTTGCTGTTTCTAGGTTAAGGGATCAATATTTTAATGAGTTATTTTCAAAGATCCCGGTTTTTAATCAGGAGCTCGTTGTCCCAAGAGAAAGAGATTGGGGTTAGTCTGGATGCCTTAGGTGTGCCATGAAGTTAATGCTGAAAGATTATTTTTGTCCTGAATTCCATGTCTAAATTAGTACGTGCTATTCCATTCTTGTGCGAAAGTAAGCATATATTTGATCAAATGAGATTAGAATAAATTGGTTTCAGACCTTATCAGAGATCAATTGGGAACTAATTAAATTCTTGCAGCCTCCGCTAATATGAAGCAATATGAAAAAATTATATAAAATTCGACCGTCAAAACCGAACAACTTTAATTATCTAAATTCAGATATTCAATCCATGTCGGAGTAGTACAAATGTCACTCAAGACTAGTTTAGAAACTCCTACAAATATGCAACACTTCTGTTTATAATTTTTAATTTGAAACTACTTGAAGGAACAATTCGTTTGTAAATATTGCTAAATGTTGGTTCGAACCATTCACCAAAATACGACCAAATTTATTTTAACATAAATGTCATATGTTCTTCTTCTATGTGCCTTGTCCTTTCAGGACGTAAGCGATCATGACCTTCCGCGTCTCCTTGTCCCTGGTGGCTCTTAGCACGCTTTCTCCTGTAACGTCTCTCAGCCTCCGTTCTGTCATCCACCTGCACAGGCCCTTCAAATTATCCACTGCTTTCCCCTGTCTCTTTTCTTCTCTATCTCGCCTGTTAGTATCAAGATCTCCAAGCCCTCCTTCCTCACTGCATCCCCAGGAACTTTAGTTGTCTCTTCCTGATGCTTAATATTAATTTTCCTTTCGTTTCCATTTTTCCAACACCTCGTCATTGCTCACATGCTCGGTCCACGATCTCCGCAGCATCCTTTTAATTGCTTCAAGTTTTTCCTTCATCTTTGTTGATATTGTCCAACATCCACTGCCATATTGGAGAAGTGATATCGCATAGCAATCCAGTACTCTCTTCTTTGTTTCTAGTGAAAGTTTCCTGTGTCTTAATACTTTACTCAGCTTCTGGAATGCGTCTTTCGCTATGCCAATTCACCTTCAGATCTCTATGTCGCACTTTCCGTCTTCAGTTAGAACACTTCCCAGATATTTAAATTTTCATACCTGCTTGATTTTAACATCCCCCTCTGTATTTGGCACTTTGGGCTGCTCTTTTTGCTGATGACCATGCATTCGGGTTTCTTGCAGTTTAGTCATATCAATCTCGTTTATTAAGATTATGTATAACTGATTATATCATAATGTTTGTTGTAATGACAATATTTCAGCCGTTGTGCTCTCCGTCCTTATCGAGGTGTCTATCGATCGATGTAACCTTCAGGGAATTTTGGATTGAACTCTTTATTCAACTTACGGTACTATTGTTTTCATCTCATTGCTTATCAGTAAGGATATTTCATCGAGATTTTTGTATTGAGCTGTGTTTCCACTGAGTCAGTTTCTGGAAGTGAATACACAATTATTATCACAAAATTCATGAATTAACGTTTTAATTCACGAGAACGGCCGAAGAAGGAATGAATTCTGCCGACAACACAAACTCCATATTGGTTCTTGAAAATGACTGAGATGGTCGAATGTACTTGAAGAATAAAAGTATAACGAAATATAAACTCTGAACAATTTATTCTCACTTTTGAGAGCACGATACTCAACACCCTATTCGAAAATTAGAGAAACAATAAAAATTCGGACATGTCAAGATGAATACTTGCAGCCTGTTGTTGTCGTTGTGAGCATCAGGTGTAATACGTGATACACGCTTTGACAATCATGTCTCGAAAGAGACATGAATGACTGGGCAGAAGATTTTCTCGCATAAAGTTGTGGTAGACAGGTTGCCAACTAAAGTTATAGAACACGATCCGTCCTGCTTTTTAACCCATAGCTGGAGGAATAAGAGAGGGATTAATATCTTTCTAAGGATATTTGCTCGTAAGTGACTATAACGAATTCAATTGGAATTCGAACTCAGTTCTCTGACTTCTCATTCCAAGTTGATATCCACTGCACCACAACGCAAGTTCACCTTTTTATAAGAGAGAAAAAAAAACCACTAAAAATTGGTACGGAGGTAGATTGGTTGATTTTTGATAGTCATCCCTGACAAGTGAGTATATCATAACGGTTTTCAAACGAAACTTCGAAGTCGGCATGAATCTGCTCAGTTAAAGAGACATCCTGAATTCGAGCACTTTACGATAAAATACCTGCTTGCCAAAATATAT
This sequence comes from Ascarosepion bandense, assembly GCA_037127315.1. Taxonomy (NCBI): domain Eukaryota; kingdom Metazoa; phylum Mollusca; class Cephalopoda; order Sepiida; family Sepiidae; genus Ascarosepion; species Ascarosepion bandense. Next base: position 1,391,220 of record JBBBDQ010001634.1, on the reverse strand, counting down.
TTTTAACTGAAATAACCACTGAATTGGATGGGCGTTGTGGTGCAGTCGATATCGGCTCGGAACGACAAATCGGGGAGCTGAGTTCGAATTCCAGTTGAATTCCTTGCATTCACTTTCGCTTAAATACCCTTGGGAAAGGTATTAACCCGTCTCTTCCCTCCAGTTATGGGTTAAATAACAGAATAGATTGGGTTGTATAGCCTTGGCTGGCAACCAGTCTACAGCAGAAAGCAATGGCAACCTACTGCGGGATAATCTTCCGCTCAATTAGTCATGTCTCCTTCGAGACATGATCACGACATGACTGAACCCTAAATTACACCAACCTTTACGCCCAAAATGATCACAATTAAATACTATATATATATATACTGTTATGTTGTGCGTAACAGAAATGGTTGAGTACATAATTACAAACAACGAAAATATAGTAAATGGAATATATTACCGGAAAATAGTCTTTACAACAGAATTGTTAGTAGTGTACAGGAACAAGGGTTTAGTAACCCGGATCGTCGTAAGACGTAGAGTCCGAGAATAGCACACTTCCGGTTCACTACCGGAAATACTCGACTGGCTTGGTATCGAGACTGGTTACTCCATTCCCTCTCCCTAGGTCTTTCCACTACCACTTTATGTAGTGATTGGAATAGTCCATTAGTAGAACAAAGGTGGAGAGCGCCCTAACACACACACACACACACACACACACACACACACACACACACACACACACACACATGTACTGATCTGGCGACTCGACTGCAGCCACTTCACCATCGTCGAAATGTGGCCTCCCTTTGTCTCTTCTACAAATACTTTCATGGCTTCTGCTCGGATGAGCTTAAGTCACTGATGCCTCCTCAACAGGTGTTTACTCGTGCAACCAGACTGGCAACTGGGTCCCACCCATTCACAGTCAAGTTAGCCAAATGCAGACGACAATTCTACTCCTGCAGCTTCCTCTCTCGCACTTCCCGCCTGTGGAACTCACTCCCGTATTCTTGCTTTCCTGACGGCTACAACCTCCAGAAATTTAAATGCAAAGTCAATACTCATCTATTAACCACTGGCCTCTAGCTCTATCCCCTCCCCTGTATAACCTTTCCTTTCTCTCCACCTATGTATCTGTCATCGCACCTGCTTTCTCAGCTTTCTATTGTTCCTTTCTAACTAGTTTGTACTCCTTACGCTTTTCTAAGTATTCTTCTTACATTTATGTAGCCCCCTGCACATCAGTGGCGTTTCCGCCTTGCTCCGGGTGAAATGATTAAAATATATATATATATATATATATATATATATATATATATATATATATATATATTCCAGTGGCGAGTGTTTGCGTCATGTTTAAACGCACTCATCAGAGAATGAAGAGAGTTACCGATCGGTGTTGACCTTAGTGCTTACTTTTCTATCAATTCATAATGCTCTATGTCAGGATGTTGGGTAACATTAAACCAGAAGTAATGGGTGCGATGGCTAAATTGGCACTATTCTATATTTTCAATATCGCGCATGCGCGTTGTTTCTTTTTGATTTTTTTTTCTTGTACAAAGTCTGGCGGATATCAGTTGAGCATCACCCGCGAGAAAAAGAGCACCAAAACGCAATTCACTCGGTCAGAAATTTGGAAACAGCCTGATTTGCTGCTTGGCATTCGCGCCGGAAAGTCGAACGCGAACATTTTAGAGTATTTGGATCTCAGTCTGTGTAGAGGTTTCTAAAAGTGTTGGATGGAACTAATTGTGATTTCAAAGTTCCTCGGAGTAGTCATTTGTGATGGCAAAATTGTACTTCCATCCATCATTCCACAAGGTCTAAGATTCAACAGACAGCCCGACATCACATACATAGAAGGTAGTGCTCCCATGGGTCAAAAGTGTGGTTACTGGAAAACCCTATGTCTGGCAAGAGGACTCTGCACCATACCACACAGGTAGGAGATCCCAGTTATGGTTGTCAGACAATATCTGCGGCCATATCATCCCTTATAACTGGCCACCTAACTCCTCAGACTGCAATCTTTTTTATCATTACACTAGCAGTATAGCCCGGCATTGCTCGGGTGTAATGAAAGCTTTAAAACTAATCCATGGTCCTGGAGCTCAGACTCAGCCAAAAGAATATTTGTGTGAAGTTTGCTGAGAATCGGATAAAAAAAAGACATACAGACAGACATGCAAACACACACACACACCTTGCCTTATATATATATATATTATCGATTTTCTGCACTATTGTAAGAACTGCAACCTTGAAACTTCTGAATATCGTTTCTTATGTCTTTGTCTACGAGTGTATTAAATTTGATTAAAATCGGACCACTCCTTCTATAACTCAATTTTTTCGATTATCGATTTGCGATATTTCTCGGGGGTACCTCGACACAAAACCTAGCTAAGAACACTCGCAGGCGCTTATAGTACAACTGTGTAAATTTTCAATAAAATCGATCAGCCGTTTTGGAGTCTATAGGCAACGGACACACACACACACACACACACACACACACACACACACACACACACACACACACAAAATTCCATTTATAAATAAGTTTAGATAGATGTCGACCGTATTCAGTCAATCTATTACGGCGACCGTATTCTGTTCATTTTCTACGACGATCGTATTATGTCCATCTTCTACAGCGACCTTATTCTATCAATCTACTATGGTGATCATACTAAACTGTGTCTAGATATTATATGCAAATTATGCAAATATATGCAAATTATGAATTGGTATAGTAAGAGTTGCGTCTTTAATGTTAAAAGTTCTATTTATGATGTTGTTTAGATTCTACTCAATATTATTAACTTTGATATAGAGTGACAGAGAAAACTATTGTTTTTAGTTTGGAAAAAAATTTACTAAGTTAACAAAACAGACTAATTTGACTGTCAGTAATTTATTTGCAACTATTTATTTTGATACTTTTACATTATTATACCTTGTAAAATTAATGTAAAAAATAATATGGAAATATTTTAGAACAAATTCGTCAATTTCTTAAAGGAAAAACATAAAAAACAGATTATCTTAAAAATAAAATATATATTAACAATAATTAATAAGAACCTCTTAAAATTTCTTGCACAAATGCTTCTGACTTTTCAATAACTCTTAGCAGACTATTGTCAACATCTGATGATAGATTTGCAATTTTAGCGGCTGATAAGTTGTTTGCAGCTTTCAATGACTCCCAGAGGTCACACTTGCTGTTGAATTGCCTTCCATTAGAATAAATATCTCTCTTGAGGATGCTCCACAGGTTCTCAATGGGATTCAAGTCACAGCTATTTGAAGGCCAGTCCATAAGAGAATCTTCAACAAATCCCTTTTCTTTCAACCAGGATTTAGTAAACTTTGATGCATGACTTGATGCGTTGTCTTGCATAAAGATCATAGATCTACGCTTGGCTAAAGACTGGTTATCAAGCCATTCAAAGAAATATTGCTCTAGAAAATCACAGTAACTTTTGAAATTCATTTAAACCCCGTCTTTCACTTAAAATGGACCCATGAGCTCATTACCAATAACCCCAGCCCATATCATGATCCCACCGCCGCCTTGTTGGCGTTTAAAAACTTTCTTGTGTCATGTTGCTTGCAAATCCAAACTCGAGCCCATCAATCGGGCCCATCGAGGGTGATCCTTGATTCGTCTGTAAAAAGCACTTTAATTAAATCAGTTTTCATGTATTTTTTGCCCACTGCAATCTTCTTTCCTTATTGTTTTCTTTTGTTAAAATAGGTTTCTTTATTTTATTATTTTACACCAGCAAACTTCCTTAATGGTTTACACCTTGTTTCCCTTGCCACCATAGGAGCTCCAACGGCCTCAAATATGAACACACTTGACGCATTTGGGTTTCTTATTAATTCTCTTCGGGTATGTGATAGATCTCGCTTTGTTAAATTCTTGAATTCAGCCTGAGAATTTTTTCCTTGGTTGAATTCCCATTTGACATATTTTCTTGATTATTCTATGGTCTCTTTTCAAATTCTTAGAAATGTGAAGCGAAGACTTTCCGTTTCTAATTTCTTTGATTATATAGTTCTTTTTATTCATTGTTAGTTCTTTTTTACGAGCCATTATACTAAATTCTAGTTCATGCAAATAATCTCTTGACACTGCAAATTGCTATAATTTCTGGAAAAATACTAAATATCAATCTGAAATTGAAAATTAGGACTTAATTGTTTTCATGCTTACTCGCTATAATAGTACAAATTATTTCATTGGATAACACATATCTATGAATTGTACATAAAATATTTGACAATACTTTTTTTGCATATAATCTCTAGACGCAGTTTATATCCTTATTCTACGGCGACCGTATTCTATCCAACTTCTATGGCAAATGTATTCTCTCCAACTTCTACAGCGAGCGTACTATACTCAGTTTCTGTGGCAACTATCCTATGCTCATCTTCTATGGAGACCGTATTCTATCCATCTTCTACGGCGTACGTATTCTTTCTTCAATGGCGTCTGTCTTCTATCCACCGTACTAAATGCATCTTTTACGGCAACCGTACGATATCCATCTTTTACGCCGATCGTATTACATCCATATATAAAAGCGATTTTATTCAGGCCATCATTTGCGGCAACAGTATTATATCCACTTTCCACGGCGACTGTACTCTCCATCTTATCCGACGACCATATTATATCTCTCTTCTTTCGAAACTGTATTCTACTCATTTACCACGTCAACCGTATTCTATATTTTACGGTAACTGTATTCTATTCATCTTATACAGCGAGCATATTCTATTCATAATCTACGGCAACCGTAATATATTCATCTTCTACGGAGACATTCTTATATTTATTTACTACAACGTCCATATTCTTTATATCTTTTACGGTACTGTTTTCTACCCATCTTCATCGCCCGTAATGAATCCATCTTCCACGATGACTCTACTGCATCTCTCTTCTACGCCAACTGTATTCTATTCATCTTCTCGCGGAGATCGTGTTCTATTTATTTACAGCGACGGTACTATATCCATTTTCTACGGCGACTGAATTCTATCCACCTTCTATGGCGATGATATTCAATCCAGCTGCTAAGTCGACCATACTATATACATCATTTACGGAGACTGTATTTTATCCATTATTCTATCCATTTTCTACAGCTATTCTATACCATCCATCTTATAAGGTATCCGTATTCTATTCATCTTTACGCCGATCGTACTCTATCCATCTACTACGACTACAGTATTCAATTAATTTATTGTGGCCACCGTATTCTATTCAGTTTTTACAGCAATCGTACTGTATCAGTCTTCTACGGAGACTAGATTTTTTTCTATCTCCGGAGACCGTATCCAATCTATCTTCAACCGTATTCTATTCCTTTTCTATGACGTCTGTGTTCTTTTACGAATACTGTCAGTTAATTGCCATACGTGGTACACGCTTTGGGCGATCATGTTTCGAAATAGACATGACTGACTGACTGACTGACTGACTGACTGGGCAGAAGATTATCCCGTAGTAGGTTGCCATTACTATCTGTGGTAGACTGGTTGCCAACCATTGCTATAGAACCCAATCTGTCCTGTTATTTAACCCATAGCTGGAGGGAATAGAAGGAATAATAATTTTCCCAAGGATATTTGTGCGTAAATGAATGCATAGAATTCAACTAGAATTCGATCTTGGCACCCTGATTTGTTGTTCCGAGTCGATATCCACTGCACCACAACGCACAAACGGATGCTGTACGCCATCTATATACTACGGTGACTGTATTCAATCAATTTTTAATCAATGAATTTTAGGTCCTCACATCTTCAGCAGACAAGGCTGAATGTTTTGCTTGCAGCTTCTCTACAAACTCAACATTTGATTCGTCTAGAGTATTCGCACCCGACTTCCCACCTGAGGCTCAAATGAGTGATGTTCAAATTACTCCCTCGATGGTCTCTAACAAAATCTCAAAGTTTGAGCCCTATAAGTCGAGCGGAAGGTGACGGAATCCCCATCATTGTCCTGAAGAAATACACCCCTGAACTCTCCTCTGTCCTCTCCAAATTCTACAACTACTGCCTCTATGCATCTTTCTTCCGAGCCTGCTGGAAGTCCTCCTCTGTGGTTTCTGCATTTAAGAACACGCAGACCCCTCTAATTATCGCTCTATCAGCCTCCTACCAATTTTTGGTTCGAGGCTATTTTCAATGCTGACGTAGTTCAACATCTCACAGCCCACAGCCTCTTCTCCGATAAACAGTATGGTTTCCGACCATCACAGAGTATATATACCAGGCTCTCGATAAAAACAGCAAATCTCGAGCTGTTGCACTAGATATCCCCAAAGCATTTGACAAAGTCTGGCATGCTGGCCTTCTATGCAAGCTATGGTATAACTGGACGCTTGTTTGCCCTAATCCAGTCGTTCCTTTAAAATCGCGTAATGAAGGTAGTATTGAATGGGCATGCTTCTAGATACTATCTTACGAACGCGGGTGTCCCTCATGGCTATACTCTAGATCCTACGTTTTTCAGATCTTTATCAACGATGTGGTTCTACAGAAGGATGCTGCGGATATCGTGGATCGAGGATGCAAGCAGCGATGAGGTGTTGGAAAGAATGGCAACAAAAAGGAAATTAATACTGAGCATCAGAAAGAGACAACTGAAGTTCCTGGGACACGCAATGAGGAAGGAGAGCCTGGAGAACCTGATACTGACTGGCCACATAGAAGGAAAGAGAGACAGAGGAAGGCATCGGATAACATATTTGAAGGAACTGATCAGGTGGATGACGGAACGGGGGTTGCGAGGTGTAACAGGAGCAAACATACTAAGAGCCACAAGGGATAGGGAGACGTGGAGAACAATGATCGCCTACGTCCTGAAGGGACAGGGCACATAGAAGAAGAAGAAGATCAGCGATCTCCCTGATGTAATCAGATCCCAAGTAGGCTTCTATACTGACGACACTACCATTTACTCCCGCCTCGTTAAGAAATCTACCGGGGCTGATAAAGCAAACTTCGCTGCTGATCTTGAAAAGGACCTCCAATCTGTGGTAGACTGGGGTAAGAAATGGCTGCTTCCAAAACGAAGCTGCTACCCCTTAACCGTTTCGACCCACCATCAGCATGAATCAGGCTAATCTTCCTGAAAGCAAAACACCGTGCCTCCTCGGCCTAACTCTATCAGCCGACCTCAAGTGGAATGATTACATTGAATCCATAGCAAAATCTGCTGCTAGAAAGGCTGGTTCCCTGTGTAGGGCAAGGAAGTTTGAATCCATTTTGCATATATATAAATCTACCATCCGCCCGTGCATTGAATGATGTTGTTACATCAGGTCGGGTGCCCCTGCTATTCATCTCGAGTTTCTTGACAAAATCCAACTGAGAATCTGCAGTGCAATTGATCCTGACCTCTTAACTCAACTCCAGTCACTTTCTAATGTAGCTTCCCTCTGTCTCTTCTACAAATACTTTCACGGCTTCTGCTTCGATGACCTTAGCTCTCTCATGCCCTCTCGGTATGAATTTAGTCGATCTACTAGACTAGCGACTAGGCTCCACCCGTTTACATTGAAACCGATCAACTGTAACCGTTTGCTTCTACTTTAATAGCTTCTTTGCTCGCACTTCGCGCCTGTGGAATTCCCTTCCGTATTCTTGCTTCCCTGACAACTACAATCTTTAATAATTTAAATGCAATGCCAACTGCCATCTCTTATCTTCTTGACTAGCAACCTGACAACCTTTATATCATGTTCTTCTTTCTTTCCACTATACTTTTATGCAGCCCTCTTTACACCAGTGTTCACATTTTTTCTTGCCCATTCTCTGACATCCCCGTAACTTGTTCCTCTTTCTCATCATCATGTGGAGTACAACATAGAAGATTGTGCGTTAAATGTAAGTACAAATGTCGGTCCCTTAGGTTCGACGTACCGGTGGGAACTTTGTATTATCACGTAGTAACGCAGAGTAACTTGCCAGGACGCTGACTCGTATTTTCTTTCTGACTACTCGCTACACTGTTACTTTTATTAAGAGGGAGAGTCCACTATTCCTAGAAAGGTGAGTTCACCATAACACATCACTCAATTCTTTTACGGCAATTGTATATTATCTGTCTACTAAGGCGTCTCTATTCTATCTATCTTTTACGGAGATCGTATCCTATCCCTCGACTACAGAGACCATATTTAATACATCTTCTACGACAACCACACTATATCCATCTTCTACAGAAAGTATATTCTGTCTATCTTATAAGGCGCTCGTATGCTATCCAACTTTTTACGTTGACCGCACTATATCCATCTAGTAGTACACCTGTCTTCTACGTCGACTGTATTCAATCCATCCTCTACGGAGACTGTATTTTTTCCATCTTCTCCGGTGACTGTATCCAGTTCATCTCCTACAGAGACTGTATTGTATTGATCTTCTACGGCGTCCATATTCTATTTGTCTTTTAGGGAGACAGTATCTATATACTACGTCGACCGTTTTCAATCTATCATGGTGAACGTATGCTATTCATTTCCTACGGCTATCATAATATATCCATCTTCTACGGCGACCGTATTTTTTCGCCATTCTACAGGAACCCGATCCTATCCGTCTTCTACGGCAACTGCATTCCGCCCAACTTCTACGGCGAGCGTACTATATAATCATCTTCTACGTCGACCTGATTCTATACATCATCTATGGCGACCGTACTATGTCAATCTTTTACGGCAACTGTATCTTATCCGTCTTTTAAGGTGACTCTATTCTATGCATTTATTACGACGACCCTATTCTATCCATCTACTATAGCAACCGTATTTAATCCAACTTCTAAGACGACCATACTATATCCATGTTCTACCATGTTCTATCCATCTTACAAGACGTCTGTATACTGTACATCTTTTACAGTGAGCATACACTATCCATCTACGACAGCGACTATATTCTATTCATTTACTACAGAGACCGTACTATATCCAACTTCTGCTCTGACTGTATAGAACCAATCTTCTACCGCGACAGTATTCTATCCATCTTATATGGCCACCATATTCCATTCATCTTTTACGGCGACAGTACTATATCCGTCTTCTACGGCGACTGTATTCTATCCGTCTTCTATGGAGACATTATTCTATCATCTACGCCCTCAGTATTTTCACATCTACGGTGAATCTTTTCTATCCATTTGATACGACCGTATTTAATACATCTTCTACGCCGACCGTACCATATCCATCTTCTACTCCAGTTGTCTTTTATCCATCTTCTACGGCAACCGTAGTCTATCCATCATCTAAAGAGATCGTATTCTATCCATATTCTATAAAAACTGTACTCTATTCATCTTCTACGGCGTTCGTATTCAATTTATCTTTTACGGAGACTAAGCTATGTATTTATTACGGTGACTGTATTCGATAAATTTATTATGGCGACCGTATTCTATTCATTTTCTACGGAAAATAAACTTTTTCAATCTTCTCCCGCAACCCTAACCCTAACCCAATCCTGCAGTGACTATTCATCTTCTACAGACACTGTATTGTATTTATCCTTTACGTCGTCCATATTCTATCTTTCTACGGCAATTGTATTTTTCCAAATTCTACGACGAGCGTACAATATATTCATCTTCTACGTTGACCGGATTCTATACCTAATCTAGGTGACCGTACTATGTGCATCTTTTAAGGCGACTGTATATTATCCGTCTTCTAAGGGGACTGTATTTTATACATCTTCTACGGAAATCGTATTCTATTCATCTACATCGACAATACTATATCCAATTTCTACGGCGAATTTATTCTATCCATCTATTACAGAGACCGTATTCTTTCCATCTTCTACGGCAACTTCTACGGCGAACCGTACTATACTTTTACGAACGGATTCTATACATCCTCTATGGTGACCGTACTATATCCATTTTTTTTTACGGTGACTCTATATTATCCGTCTTCTAAGGCGATTGTATTATATTTATCTTCTACGGTGATATTACTATATCCATTTTCTACGGAGACCTTATTCAATCCATTTTCGACGGAGACCTTATTCAATCCATTTTCTACGGAGACCTTATTCAATCCATTTTCTAAGGAGACCTTATTCAATCCATCTTCTACGGAGACCTTATTCAATCTATTTTCTACGGAGACCTTATTCAATCCATTTTCTAAGGAGACCTTATTCAATCCATTTTCTAAGGAGACCTTATTCAATCCATTTTCTACGGAGACCTTATTCAATCCATTTTCTACGGAGACCTTATTAAATCCATTTTCTACGGAGACCTTATTCAATCCATCTTCTACGGAGACCTTATTCAATCTATTTTCTACGGAGACCTTACTGAATCCAGTTTTCAAAGGAGACCTTACTCAATCCATTTTCTAAGGAGACCTTATTCAATACATCTTCTACGGAGACCTTATTCAATCCATTTTCTACGGAGACCTTATTCAATCCATTTTCTAAGGAGACCTTATTCAATCCATTTTCTAAGGAGACCTTATTCAATCCATTTTCTAAGGAGACCTTATTCAATCCATCTTCTACGGAGACCTTATTCAATGCATTTTCTACGGAGACCTTATATTCAATCCATTTTCTACGGAGACCTTGATATTCAATCCATTTTCTACGGAGACCTTATTCAATTCCATTTTCTAAGGAGACCTTATTCAATCCATTTTCTACGGAGATCTTATCTAATCCATTTTCTAAGGAGACCTTATTCAATCCATTTTCTACAGAGACCTTATTCAATCCATTTTCTACGGAGACCTTATTCAATCCATTTTCTACGGAGACCTTATTCAATCCATTTTCAGTGAGTATCCTTGTATTCAATACATCTTCTACGGAGACCTTATTCAATCCATTTAAGAGACCTTATTCAATCCATCTTCATTGAGACCTTATTCAATCCATTTTCTACGGAGACCTTATTCAATCCATTTTCTACGGAGACCTTATTCAACCATTTTCTAAGGAGACCTTATTCAATCCATTTTCTACGGAGACCTTATTCAATCCATTTTCTACGGAGACCTTATTCAATCTATTTTCTAAGGAGACCTTTTATTCAATCCATTTCTACGGAGACCTTATTCAATCCATTTTCTACGGAGACCTTATTCAATCCATTTTCTAAGGAGACCTGATAATCCATCTTCTGGAGAACGATTCAATCTATTTTCTACGGAGACCTTATTCAATCCATTTTCTACGGAGACCTTATTCAATTCATTTTCTAAGGAGACTTTATTCAATCCATTTTCTAAGGAGACCTTATTCAATACATCTTCTACGGAGACCTTATTAAATCCATTTTCTACGGAGACCTTATTCAATCCATCTTCTACGGAAACTTTATTCAATCCATTTTCTAAGGAGACCTTATCGAATCCATCTTCTTACGGAGATTCCATTCAATCCATTTTCTAAGGAGACTCTATTCAATACATCTTCTACGGAGACCTTATTCAATCCATTTTCTAAGGAGACCTTATTCAATCCATTTTCTAAGGAGACCTTATTCAATCCATTTCTGCTTATAATCTTGACATTTACGGAGTATTCAATCCATTTTCTAAGGAGATCTTGATCAATCCATCTTCTGAGACCTATTCAATCCATTTCTAAGGAGACCTTATCTAATACATCTTCTACGGAGATCTTATTCAATCCATTTTCTAAGGAGACTCTATTCAATCCATTTTCAAGGAGACCTTATTCAACTACTACGGAGACCTTATTCAATCCATCTTCTACGGAGACCTTATTCAATCCATTTCATGAGACCTTATTCAATCCATTTTCTACGGAGACCTTATTCAATCATTTTCTAAAGGAGACCTTATTCAATCCATTTTCTAAGGAGACCTTAGCATTTTCTAAGGAGACCTTATTCAATCCATTTTCTACGGAGACTCCATTCACCTATTTTCTGAGACCTTATTCAATCCATTTTCTACGGAGACCTTATTCAATCCATTTTCTATTGAGACCTTATTCAATCTGGTTTTCAAGGAGACCTTATTCAATCCATTTTCTAAGGAGACCTATTCAATCCATTTCTTGTTGACCATTCAATCCATGCATTTTTCTGTGTCCCTATACTATCTGTCTTCTATGGCGACTGTATTCTAACCATCTCATACACCGACCGTATTCAATCTATCTTCTACAGAGACGTATTTTGGGGTACTATCAAACAAGAAGGAGCTCCATTAGAGGACCTCAAATTTTTCGCCACCAAGCAAAAATTCAAATGTTACAGACGCATCGTATGGTCCAACAATTTTGCTGCTTCCATTCTTCAATTTCTATTTTAGAGCAACACAACAAATAATGTACTGACAACGACACTATTTGGAGTAAGTAAAACATTAGTAGGCACCGAGGACTTATGGTGGGAGCTTGTCTGCCAATCAACTGCGCTACGACCCTGCGTCAATTTCAAGTCAAGAAACTTGTAAGATTAATTTGAAATACTTTTGCAACTTTTCCGATCAAATAAAAGGCAGTGAGATCTGACGCAAATTAAGTATAATTTTTCTTATTGTTTTTAGATTTTTGATTTTATTCATTGATCTTCCTAAATATCGAATGAAAACGATTGCATTCAAAAGGAAACAGTTTTGTCGTGTCAAAATGGAAGTGTTTTTTCATGCTCAAAGCTGACGTATTGAGCCTGGTTGAAATCCCTTGCAAGTGTGGAGAGAAACATTTACATTTCTTCATTATTTAATGATTTTATAGCAATAGACAAGCATTTTTATAATTTAACAACGACATATATTCATTTAGTTTTTTAAATCATATTTATTCCTAAAATATTTATTTTCATCTAATTGTTAAAAAATTAGTAATGAAATCACTAATCGAATTTGAAATGTAAACAATTTAATTTGATTAATTGAACATTTTTAATGAATTGATTCTTTACTCATTTTGTCTTTCAAAATATCTGCTATGATATTTAAAAATTCTGTTTACTAAGATTAAGTGAAGTTTTGCTTCGCGAAAGAAACGAGGGAAAAGGAAAAGGCATGACAATAACACAAAAGAAAAAGTAATAAGGTTGAAAGAAACACGAAGCAGTGGTAATTCAGAAAGAAAGAAAGAAAGAAAGAAAGAAAGAAAGAAAGTAAGAAAAAATTCCGAAAAATAAGTTGCATTTAAGAAAAAATGTAAAAAAAGAAAAAGAATCTGAAAAATGAATAGAATTTGAGAAACAAAAATAGAAAAATAAAGAAGTTGAAAAACTAAAAGAATTTGACAATGAATGTTTATCCATAGAAGAATGAAAGCAAAAAAATAAATAAAATAAAATATATAAGATGAAAAGAATATGCTGTTTAAAAGTAAATGTGAAAAAAAGAAGAAAAGAAAAAAAAAACACAGGAAGAAAAAAAAAACGAAACAAATGGATAAAGAAAAAGAACCGAAGGAAGAAAAAATCGAAAAATGAATGCAAGTAAAAAAAAAGAAAGATAAAGATAAATAAAAAAGAGTTGATAAAATCGAAACTGAAAAGAAAAAGAAAGAAAAGAAGAAAAAGAAAGAAAATAAGAAAAAGAAAGACGGAGAAAGCATAGGCGTAGAAAAATGTATGAATAAGAAATTAAACTATAGAAAGGAAAAGAAAGAATTCGATAACAGGAACGAAGAAAGAAAGAAAGAAAGAAAGAAAGACATGGATATGAGTTGAGAAAAAGAAAGATTCGAAGAAAGAAGGAAGATAAAAGAAGGAAAATAAAAGAAAGAAAATTAGTTATTGAATAAAAGTGAAATGAAATTCATCATGAGGAATTTAAAGTTTCCTTCAACTAGGTTAAATGTTCTGACGGCAACAGATTTGGGTTGCTTGTTTGTTTCTTTTTCTGATTGTTTCGTTTTGGAAATGTATTTTTATTTTACACTTCTTTTCTTTTCTTGCATATAGCGCCGGATTTGTTTTAAAAATTGTTTCTTGCCAGTTAAGATTCCAGTCAGCACTTTTTAGTCGTTGTGGTCAGTCAATTAAGTGCCATACATGAGACACGCTTGGGCGATCATGTCTCGAAAAAGACATGACTGACTGGGCTGAAAATTATCCCGCGGTAGGTTGCCATTGCTTTCTGCGGTAGACTGGTTGCCGCCAAGGTTATAGAACCCAATCTGCCCTGTTATTTAACCCATAACTGGAGGGAAGAGATGTACTAATACCTTTCCAAAGGGCATTCGCGCGTAAGTGAATGCAATGAGTTCAACTGGAATTCGAACTCGGCTCCCTGCTTTCTCGTTCCGAACCGATATCCACTGCACAACATTGCGGAAACAAAGGCTAATTTTATTTATTTTACCTTTTCTTTAAATTTCTAAGGGAAGGTATCTGAAAACGTTTATATTGACTATGACAACATTTCCTGACTTTAACTAAGTTAAAACTTAGTAATTTTTATTTTAGAGTAGATAGACCCTGCTATCGCCCGGTTCATAGTCCCCACTCTTCTTTTGAACAGGAGTAGAGATGCATGCCATGTTTCTTGTTTAGGAAGGGGGTTCCGGTTTCTTTCCTCTCCTCCAGTTCTTGTAGTAGTACTGTCGCAAGCTTTTTGCAATGTTTGTGAATAGTGACAATGTCTCTTCATTCTGAGCGTAGCGGGTTGGCAGTTTCCTGGTTGCTGCTTTCGACTGGTTGTTAAGATCCTGAACTTTTGTGTAGCGTCTTGAGATGCTGCTCCGATCAACAGTTGAATAATATCGGGGTTTCTTGTAGTGCCTTGTCGTGCATGGATAGGTGTCCTTGCAAGAGCCTCCGGTGGGCAACCCTGAGGCCACATTATGCTGCAGTCTGCGCCAGTTTCCTTCCAACACATGTTGCATATGGCCTCTCATTTAATAAATATCTTTAACAATGACGACATACAATAAAAAAAAACTAAACCAGCTAAACGAAAAACATCTAAACCCCTGAACATTCTCGAACATAATAGGTATCCGTACCAACTTTTGCAGCGTTGAATCCTTCCTCCAAGTAAGCTCGCCTGACATCTTAGCCGTCTGTGAAACCAACCTTGACACTTCTATTCATTCCTCTGAGTTCTACATCACTGGTTACCTTTCCCTGTTTAGAAAGGACTCCAATATCCATATGCATGGACTTGTTGTTTATGTCAGTGAACAACTCCCTGTAGCTCGGGTGATCTCCCTTGAATCTCCAGATCATTCTCATATGTATCTCCGTGTCTCTCTCCTGAGTTCGGTTACCTATATTTTTATCTCTACAGCTCCTGTTTGTTCTGTACCCGACAGAATCTCGAATAATATTGATAAAGCAATTTCTTCTCATCAGTTCGCCCATATGTTCGTGTTTGGAGACTTTAATGCCCACCACGCCAAGTGGCTAGAAAACTCTATCACAGATCTTGCTAGTGTCAATACCATGAACTTTTCAATCACTCAGTCCCTTACGAAAGTGGTGGATTTCCCCATGCGTTTCTTTAATAACCCTAACGGATCTGACTCACTTCTCGATCTCTGTTTCACTTCCATCCCTGACTCTTGCAATGTCAAGCAGCTTTGCCCTCTTGGAAACTCTGACCATACGGTGGTTTCCATTAATATATCATTTCACTCTCCCCAGAACAAACAGGAGCTGAAGGGAAGCGGTAGAGAAAAAAAAGAATCTCAATCATTATCCTGAAGAAATGCGCCCCTGAACTCTCCTCTGTCCTCTCCAAACTCTACAACTACTGCCTCTCTATTTCTTGCTTTCCTGTCTGTTGAAAGTTCTCCTCTGTGGTGCTTGTATTTAAGAATTCTGGAGAGCCCTGGGACCCATGTAATTATCGCCCTATCAGCCTCCTACTAATTTTTGGGAAAGTGTTCGAGGCTATTATTAATGCCGAAATGGTTCAACCGCTGAGCTTGAAAAGAAACTCTAATCTGTGGTGGACTGGGGTAAGAAATGGCTCGTGAATTTTTAATGCTTTCAAAACGAAACTGCTATCTGTTAAACACCATAGACAATCGTTCCTACCCCCCCCATTAACATAGATCAGTCTAGTCTCTCTGAAAGCAAAATACTGCGCCTCCTCGGCCTAACTCTATCACCCGACCTCAACTGAAATGACTACATCGAATCCATAGCTAAATCGGTTGGTTCACTCTGAGTGCCAGGATGTTTTTCCCGTCTGAATCAATCCTGTACATGTATAAATTTATCATCCGTCCGTGTATTGAATACTGCTGGTTGGGTGCCCCTGCTATTCATCTTGGGCTTCTTGACAAAATCCAACGGAAAATCTGTCATGTGATTGATTCCGACTTTCTCATCGACGTGATGTGGCTTCCTTGTGTCTTTTCTACAAATACTTTCACGGCTTCTGCTCCGACGATCTTGCCTCCCGGTTGCTCCCTTTGCATGAATTTACTCGAGCTAATAGAGTAGCAATTAGGTCCCATCCTTTTACGGTGAAACCAATCAAATGTAACCTCAATTTCTACTCCAACAGCTTCTTTTCTCGCACTTCCCGCCTGTGGAATTCCCTTCCGTATAATTGATGCCCTGACAGCTACAATCTCCAAGAATTTAAATGTAAGGTCGATTGCCATTTCCTTTCTCTTTGGCTCACATCCATTCCTTTTTGTTCTTTTCCCCGTCACCTCTACTCTCATCAGTTCTCTTCCCACCAGTGTTCTCATCCTTCTCTTAGCCATTTTCTGACACCTCCTGTAATTTGTTCCTCTTTCTCATCACTGTCCTCTTAAGTAACACCCTGCGCACCAGTGGCAGTACTGCCTTGCTTGAGTAAAATAATTATAAAAAAAGAAAGAACATGACTGAGAAAAATGTGGGGGAAAGAAATGAAAAAAAATGAACGAAAAAGTGCAGTTTTATAAAGAAACAAAATCTGAGAATGAAAGAAAGAAAGAAAGAATAAAAAAGAAAGAAAATATAGAAAATAATAAGGTACCAGAATGTCAGAAAGAAAATCTAAAAGCCGAGCAATAATGAAAGAAAAAAGATAATAAGTAAGAAGAAACAAATTTGATAGAAAAGAGAAGCCGAAGAAGAAAGGAAGAGAAACCGAAGAAGAAAGGAAGAAAAGAGAACCCGAAGAAGAAAGGAAGAGAACCCGAAGAAGAAAGGAAGAAAAGAGAACCCGAAGAAGAAAGGAAGAGAACCCGAAGAGAAAAGGAAGAAAAGAGAACCCGAAGAAGAAAGGAAGAGAAACCGAAGAAGAAAGGAAGAAAAGAGAACCCGAAGAAGAAAGGAAGAGAACCCGAAGAAGAAAGGAAGAAAAGAGAACCCGAAGAAGAAAGGAAGAAAAGAGAACCCGAAGAAGAAAGGAAGAAAAGAGAACCCGAAGAAGAAAGGAAGAGAACCCGAAGAAGAAAGGAAGAGAACCCGAAGAAGAAAGGAAGAAAAGAGAACCCGAAGAAGAAAGGAAGAGAACCCGAAGAAGAAAGGAAGAAAAGAGAACCCGAAGAAGAAAAGAGAACCCGAAGAAGAAAGGAAGAAAAGAGAACCCGAAGAAGAAAGGAAGAGAACCCGAAGAAGAAAGGAAGAAAAGAGAACCCGAAGAAGAAAGGAAGAGAACCCGAAGAGAAAAGGAAGAAAAGAGAACCCGAAGAAGAAAGGAAGAGAACCCGAAGAAGAAAGGAAGAAAAGAGAACCCGAAGAAGAAAGGAAGAGAACTCGAAGAAGAAAGGAAGAAAAGAGAACCCGAAGAAGAAAGGAAGAGAACTCGAAGAAGAAAAGAAGAAAAGAGAACCCGAAGAAGAAAGGAAGAAAGCTAGATAAAGAATCAGAATAGGATGAACAAAAACAGGAAAAAGTAACAAAGAAGAACGAAATAAAAAAAAGCTATAAATAAATAGAATATAAACAAAAGGAAATTAAAAAAAACAAAAAAAAAATTTCTGATAAAAGAAACAGAATTTGAAGAAGAAAGAAAATAATTATAAAAGAAAAAAAATCTGAGTATGGTAGAAAGAGAAGGAAAAAAATAAGACGGCAAGAAAAGAAAGGAAAGAAGAAAAAGGAGAAAAAGGAAAGATGGTAAGATTATAAAAAGAAACAAAACCTGAGTAATATAAAAAGAAAGAATGAAACATAAAGAAAGAAAGAAAGAAAGAAAGAAAGAATACGAATAAACAGAGAAAAGAAGGGAAAAGAAGTGAAAAAGGAATATCTAAACAGAATTTCTTTTCAAAAATTGAACAAAGAATGAAAATCAAAGAAAATATAAAAAACCGGGAAAGAAGAAATTGAAAAAAATGGAATAGTTCAGAAGCAGAAGCGGAGAAAGGGAGAGAGAAAAAAAAGATGAAAAGACGAAAAGGAAGACAACTGAGAAAGAGGCTATGAGAAAGAAAAACGAAAAGGGAACAAAAGATAAAATATGTGATAAAAAAAGGTAAAAAAAAAACATAAAATAATCCGAGAATGAAAAAATAGCAGAGTAAGAAGAAGAAAAAACGCGAACAAGAGATAAAAGGAAAACAGAAGCAAATGCAAAAGAATGTAAAGAAATATAAGAAAAAAGAATAAAAGAGGAAGAAAGAAAAAGAAAGAATCTGAGAAAAGAAAAAAAGAAAAAATGAAAAAGAAAAAGAAAAAAAATTTGAAAAAGAGGAAGAATCTGAAAGAAATCAAAAGAAAAAAGGGAATAAAAAAAGAATTTGAAAGTGAAAAAACATAGAAACAAAGCAAAAGAATAAAAAATAATAAAAAATGAAAAATTGAAAAATAAAGAAAAAAGTAAAAATATTTAGTCGAAAAGCATGAAGCGAATACTGGAGAAAAAGAAAAAAATGAATTTGATTAAGAAACAGAAAATAACGAAAAAAGAAAAGAAAGCGATAAGAAAGAAAAACAGAAAAAGAGAATAACAAGAGTAAGAAAAACAGAGAGAGAGAGAGAGAGAGAGAGAGAGAGAGAAAGAAAGAAACAATGATTCTTTAATAAAGAAAATGAAATGAAACTAAATGCTAAGAAAGAAAGAAAGAAAGAAAGAAAGAAAGAAAGGAAAGAAAGAAAGAAAGAAAGAAAGAAATGGAAAGAAAGAAAGAAAGAAAGAAGCAATGCGTAGCAGAGAAGAAGGGAGGAATCTGTAGCATAAAAGAAAGAAAGAAAGATGGAAAGAAAGAAAGAAAGAAAGATGGAAAGAAATCAAGAACAAAACAAAGAGAATCTCTGTGAGGAATCACCGAAGAACGAAAGAAAGTAGCAGGAAAGAATTTACGGGGCGGATAGAGAGAAAAGCGTGACAATCACAAGAAGAGGAATCAGCGAAAGACTTTGCATCGTACGGAACACTTCGAGCGGAGCTCCTTACCGTTGGATGGTCCGAACTCGCTCGGTCGGAAATTCACATGGATTTCTTCCATAGAAAGCTCATTAAAACAACTATCACCAATAACACGAACAGTAACAATACCCCTGACAACAATAACAAAGAACAGACTTATATTACTACGACGACTGCCATCATTGTTAATAACATCGGCACTACTACTACTACCACTACTACTACTACTACTAAGCAAAGGTAGGGAACTTACTTATTTTTTTAAAATTTCTCATATTCTGACACACTTATCGTGTGTCCTCTTATTTTTTTTATTGTACGTCGTGCCTAGATGAGCTATTGTGCGTCTTGATGAGCTATAAAACAATATAGCTAGCAATACTCGAAAAGACTAGATCACTACACACACACACACACACACACACACACACACACATATATATATATATATATATATATATATATATATGAAGTATTAAAAACAAAAAATTACTAAGGTGGGCTGTCGTGACATAAAGAAATGTTAAGCAAGGGTCAAACAGGGTTGGTCAGTGTTTGATCTTAGCGCGAGAGAAGATGTAGTTACCTTGAAAATCGGTGTTTGAAATCTCAGCTTAGTTTTTAACGACGCGATCCCCAACACCAAACATCGGGTAAGAAGATTTACTTGCCTTGAAAATCAGTATTCGAAATCTTAGCATTTTAGCGATTCGAGCACCGACAACTGACACCACGTAAAGGGTAGACTTGCAATGCGTTGAAATTGGGCATCTCAGCGTGCTGTAATGGTTAACAAGCGTGTCTCCGTAAAACCTGTTACCACTGAGTAGTGAGTTCGATCCTTACGGGGTGCCCCATACTTTCGGCCTTGTACCACATCTAAGCTGCGCTTAGAAAATCACCATTATATGCCCTAGAGGCGGATAGGCACGCATACGTGTGTGTGTGTGTGAGTGTGTGTCTGTCTGTCTGTGGGTGGATGGGTGTTGTTAATGAACTAATTTAAGTCTGGTACAAGCAAAATTAGGCCGGTCTCAGGGCTACGAAGTATGGGTTTTACTGATGAGTTATTTTGGAAATCATTGTTTATTAGTTAAGCATAAACACCGAACGCTGAAATCAGACAGAATTCTGACCGACCCATGACACACACCTTTATGAATGCACACACACACACACACATATATATATATATATATATTGTAACAAAGTTGGAAATTTCAAGTTTTCCCCGATGAGAAGCGCACATAGCAGCTTCGAAACGTGAAATCTTTTGTGTAGTGATATTATGAATTTATAAACCATTGTAACAACTAGTACAATATATATATATATATATATATAAATGTATACGCATATATATGTATGTTTTAGACGCATATTTATGTACTTGTGTATACAAATATTTTTGATGTTTTCGTTTCTGGTTTTATTTGTCAAAAATGAAAAAAAAAGTTCGATTTGTTAGAGGCTCCGGTACACACCACAAACTCACAGGCATAGATAAGAGAGACATATTGGCACTTAAAAAAAAAAAAGAAAAAAAAAAGAAGTTAGTGCGATAGACAGGTAAGTACAGAGATGTTTCTCCTGACTAATTACAAGAGACACGTGCAAAAAGAATGTAAAAGGCTATAGGATAAGTGAGATTGCGAGTGTGTCGACGTTTTTTTTTTTGGTTTCTTTCATTCTTTCTTCAGATCTTTCTAATTAACTAACTAATTAATTATGTGTTCGCAAATGTAAATATATATTAA
Source organism: Ascarosepion bandense (assembly GCA_037127315.1). Classification (NCBI taxonomy): domain Eukaryota; kingdom Metazoa; phylum Mollusca; class Cephalopoda; order Sepiida; family Sepiidae; genus Ascarosepion; species Ascarosepion bandense. Next base: position 1,370,123 of record JBBBDQ010001634.1, on the reverse strand, counting down.
CGTACCTTATAAACATTTAAAGAGGCACATATGCGTGATTTTTTTCTTTCGACGCCCACCGAAAGCTGATCATTTTATCTGTTTGGGGAATTGAATATACTTTTATGAAAGACTACCAGTTCGTTTATGTGTGTCTGTGTGTGTGTGTGTGTGTGTGTGTGTATGTTTTTGTGTGTGTAAACACACAGACACACACACACATATATATGTGTGTGCATATATATATATATATATATATATGTATGTATGTGTGTGTGTGTGTGTGTGTGTGCATATACATACATATATATATATATATATATATATATATATATATATATGTCGAGACAGAGAAGTGAAAACGAAAGTGAAAGAGATTGAAACGTTGGAAGACGTTGAAACAGTGATATGATTTACACACACACACACACACACACACACATATACATATATAAAGATAAAAGTTTTGATATATATATTGTAATATATGACTATATATCTGTATGCATATATATATATATATATACATATAAATAAATGTATGTATATGCGTAAATATACATATATACATACATTTTCATATGTAAAGATATAATGCTCAGCCTGATGATTGCAGTCAAGGAAGAAACAGACTGTCGCCACTCGCTGTTGACCTCAGAGTAGACACACACACACACACACACACACACACACATATCTTTAGAAAGAAAGAAAGAAAGAAAGAAAGAAAGAAAGAAAGAAAGGGATGGATTTTTGAGTGATTAAGCTGACAGATTTTTATTCCTTAAACTTTACTTAAGTGAATACTTGTATTTAAGCAAAAGCTCCGTTTATTTATTGAGCAGAAGGCTTTTTTATTTTCGTCTTCCGACCCGAAAATTCGAGAAATTCTCATAAGATTTCACAAATGAATTCAAGTTAGTAATTCTCATAAAAAAATCAAGATTCATTCTTCAAAACTATCACATAGGGGTGACTCTAACAGTGATAACAGTCACCATTGTGAAACACGCAAGATAGATGCGGGCGGCCACACCCACTGTATATTTGGGTATCAACACTTCTTGAATGCATGCTCATTGAATATTATTGTCTGTGAATAGTTTCCAATTTTTTTCCAATTTTATTTAAACTGTAAGGACCCTAGTAACACTGAATTAAAAATGTCTTATTCATTATCCATCATATTTAACGAATATATGCTTATTTATTAATATATCTATAAATTAATCTGTAACTATATATAATTTTATTTTATTTTGAAGATAATATATATATATATATATATATATATATATTATCACAAAATATATATAACAGATTTAACATTTTTAGAAAAGCAACCGTCTTTGTACCGCGAATTCTATCAATTTTGTATTTTGAGGCAGTACATATATTTTTAAAAATTTCTCTAACTTTTCATTTTTTGTTGAAATTATATTGAACGGTTTTCATTCAAGCATTTCCTGGTAGCTATTGCTTTTTAGGAAAAGTTTTATTTTGAATTATATATATATATATATATATATATATAATTGTCTCATTCGTTTTATCATTGTATTTTTAAGACTTCTTAAATATTAGTATTTTAAAAGTAACGTCAAAGTAAGTGTCTTTTAAACCTTTTCATAGCAAATGCTATTTTACCAGACTGCCACTTAACAGTTGTCTATAATTTTCGATTCTTCGCGATCGGAACTAACTTTTATTTTTTAATCGACTTTTTTCGCTCACATTTTATACTTGACGATAACTGATGAAATTTGAGAAAAAGACAAACATGGTTTTTATTTGTGTTAAAAACTGAAGGATTTTCTATGGAATTGGTTCATGGTCGAGTGAAGAGTTTTCAGGCTTGTGTATCTTCAAAATAACACGTTTAACTCTGACTCTCTCTCTCTCTCTCTCTCTCTCTCTCTCTCACGCTATCTCTGTCTCCCTACCAATCTGTCTCAGTTTATCTATCGAACTATCTCAAGCTGGCCATTTAGCTATCTCTCTCTCCCCCTCCCTTTCTATATATTTATTAGTCTGACCATTCTATCTATCTATCTATCTATCTATCTATCTATCTATCTATCTATCTATCTATCTATCTATCTGTGTTCATCATCTGTCTAAATGTAGTTATCTCGCTCTCTCTTCATATATATATATATATATATATATATATATATATATATATATATATTTGCTCATTCTCTGGGGGTCGAAGAATACATGCCATAAAATGACATGTTGAAAATGGTTATTTCCCTACTAAGTTTTATCTGAATTTACAGATATATATATATATATATATATATATATATATATAAATTCTAATTCTTTTCAATGCTTTTCTCTTTGTGTTCAGTTCTTCTCTAAATTATGATTTTGTGAAATCATTTCTACACCTTGAAGATTCCATTTAGTCTTAAAAGCGACTTAGAATTTCAACAATTATGTCTTATTTGCCCGTTACTACAACCTAACAACCACACCCACACTGTTACACTCTCTATGAATTAAACACCCACAATTTGTCTAAACTATGAAGCAAAATTCACAAATATTTCCATAAAATTATAATTATTCTTGTTAAAATACGTACTTTCATGTGATTAGATATTTAAATACTGAATATTCGTGCTTCTCAAAGATCGTAAAGAATTCAGAGATAAGCTTGAAAGGATAACGAACATTTATTGTAGCTCTGGAGGTTTAGACAGTGGAAATTTCTAGGACACATAATTAGAAAATCGTGGAGAGACATGATCGCTGAAGTGACAAAATAGCTTGTATAATTTATGTCTGATAAATCTTCAATCGTATTCTGTGAGGTTCTTGAAAATTTATGATTGTCACTACATGTGGCTAGATGTCGAAATCAAAGGGGAGTGAAATACTCCATACAAGAATGGACGGCATTTTTGGTTTTGGTTTTACAGCTTTCAAATGATTTCCCTTCGTTATAGTCTTAACACTTTATTTTTAACAATTATCAGCGTGTATTTTAAAAGAAACGTCAAAGTGAAAGTTTTCTAAACATGTTTATATCAGATGCTATTTTACCAAACTACCTCTTACCTCTTGTCTATTATCACTCGATTCTTCGCGTTTATATCAGAAGTGACACGGAGCAAAGAAGATATTCTGCAAATATTTTGATGATTATTTTTGGCTTTTAGCATATAAGTCACAAAAATGCTTTTATGCGATAGGCTCCTAAATTTCCAAGAAAAAATATTTTCATTATTTTATATTTTATTTCTTTATTAAATACCTCACTGAAGGCAAAGAGTTACTGTTAAAATAGTTATAATAAATGAGGTGTGGTACAGTGAAATCGGCCGGGAACGATAAATCGGGGATTCGAGTTCGAATTCCAGTTGAATTCCTTGCATTCACTTACGCACAAATATCCTTGGGAAAGGTTTTAATCAGTACCTTCCCTCCAGTTATGGGTTAAATAATAGGACAGATTAGGTTCTATATCCTTAGCTGGCAACCAGTCTACCACAGAAAGCAACGACAACCTAATGCGGGATAATTTTCAGGCCAGTCAGTCATGTCTCTTTCGAGACATGATCGCCCAAGTGTGTATCACGAACGGCACTTAACTGACTGATCTCATATAAATGAAAGAGGAAGTATTTGGAAGATTAGATTATCTGAAGGATTGATAACGATTGACTCCTCAAGAGTATTTGGCATAAGGCATTCGTTTTTATTACAGCGTTTCAGCCGTTGTGTTCTTTAGCCTTCCTCAGATTTTAATTCATTTTGCTTTTTACAATTTACTTAACATTATCTGTTGGACACATTCTGTTTCAACATTTTAAGTTGAACATGTCGTGATGCGTCACAAATAAACCTTTTCCACTTTGTCATACAATACTACCAATATATATATATATAGTCTATTGAAGATATATAGAGGCTCATCCCTTGTTCCCTGTTTAGGATGTGGTTTCCGGCTTTCTCTCTTCCAACCTTTTCACTTTTTTCTTTTTTTCAATTGGAGTAGATAGACTAAACTATCGCCCGGTTCACACTCCACCCTCGTCTATTGAACATGTGTAGAGGCTCATCCCCTGTTCCCTGTTTAGGATGTGGTTTCCGGCTTTCTCTCTTTCAACCTTTTCACTCTTTTCTTTTTTTTTCTTTTATTCACTTGAAGTAAATAGACTAAACTATCCCCCGGTTCACACTCCACCCTCGTCTATTGAACAGGTGTAGAGGCTCATCCCCTGTTCCCTGTTTAGGATGTGGTTTCCGGCTTTTTCTTTTCCAACCTTTTCACTTTTTTCTTTTTTTCTTTTTTTCAATTGGTGTAGATAGACTAAACTATCGCCCGGTTCACAAACCACCCTCGTCTATTGAACAGGTGTAGAGGCACATCCCCTGTTCCCTGTTTAGGATGTGGTTTCCGGCTTTCTCTTTCCCAATCTTTTCACTGTTACGTAGCCACCTGCACATCAGTGGTGTTCCCGCCTTGCTCGGGGTGATATGATTAAAAAAATATATATGTAATAAATTAAATCTTCTTTGTTGAACTATTTAATTACACACACACACACACACATATATATATATATATATATATATATATATATATATATATATATATATATATATACCTGTAATAAAGTAAAGTTTATTTTGAAATAAAGTTGCCGATGTACGTGAAATTTCTCTTTGGGATTTCATGCAGAAATGGCCATACGACTGATTTGAATATCGAAATTTATTTTATATATATATATTAAATTAATGTTTTGGACGTAGTAAAAAAACATTTTTTTCTTCGTTCCTTATTCACTCGGATGTATATTTATATATTACGGAAATTAACGAATTTTAACTTGGTTATGAACAACCGACAATTTGAAATGAATTGTTTGAACATTATTTTTTATCGATACTCGTATTTAAGTAGATATTCTGTTTTTTAATCAAACAATATTATATATTTATATCAACTGGCCTGATTATTTACGATAATTTTTTTATTACGAAAATGTGTGTCATTCGGCAGGATTCGAACCTGCGATCCCTATCAACACACACACACACACATATATATATATATATATAGAGAGAGAGAGAGAGAGAGAGAAAGAGGTCAGTTATCAGCCATACGTGATACACACTTGGCCGATCATGTCTCGAAAGAGACATAACTGACAGGGCAGAAGGTTTTCCCGCAGCAGGTTGCCATTACTATCCTTGGTAGACAGATGTTGGATTTAATCCATTTCATAATAGGTTTGATGAAATTTCGTAAAATACCGCATATATATGTATAGTTTTCGTGCAAAAATGTTGTCCCTTTAACTGAGCAAGTTCATGCCTACCTCGAAATTTAGAGAAACTCAGAAACGCAGCCCTAATGAGTGAAAGCATCATAACGGTGTCCTCACGAAACCTTGAAGTCGCCATGAACCTGCTCAGTTAAAGTGACAAATCCATTGCATTATCTCCACCCCGAGATCGAGCACTTTACAATAAAAAAAAACTGCTTACCAAAATAACTTTTATCAGTAAAACTTCTGAAAAAACAACAATCATGGCGCCAAACTTGATCAGAGTTTAACACTTTCTACTGTCGCTAAAGTCGTTTTCAAGAATTGCGCGTCATTAGATTTTATGACGTGTTAGAATTGCGTGTTTAGCAATTTCCGGCAAATCTTAACCTGTTCAAGTCAATTTTAAGTCACTTAAATGTGACGTCATCTCCAATGGTCAAAAGGAATCTATAGGTGCATTCTTTTGTTGAACAAGCAGTTCTAATGACATATCAAACCAATAACGTGCAATTCTTCATAACGGCTGCGGTAAGAGTCGAAAGTACACATATAATCACAATAAATGAACTTTGGAGATATAATTGCAACTTAAAACCAGTTTGTAGGAAATTTTAAAAAATTCGGACTAATATCATTTTTTTGTTTAATAATTAATTCACGTTTTTGAATTCTATGATTCCCAGCACCTTTTCCAGACATAGAATGAAATTTCTTCCTCTGACACAATTTCTTTTGAAAAAAGTGAAATGTCTGAAGAGTTTGGCAGCATCAAAGGAAAACGAACACCTATACTGGAAAAAAAATTACACTGAAATGCTTAAAATAAATTTTCTTTTTAATCATTTCACCCCAGGCAAAGAAATAGAGCCACTAAGATAGAAAGAGGTTAGTTCGTGTGAAAGAATACTAAAAAGAAAAAAAACATTATTAACGGTCGAGAATAATAAAAGAAGAGGAATGTAGAAGACAGAGAATAACGATTAACATTGCATTTAAACTTTTGAAGATCAAGTCTGACAGGAAAACAAGAACAGAGCTGCACAGATGAGAAAAAGAAAACTCCAAAATGGTAGTTTTATGTATATTAAAAATCCGTCGTTATAGAATTTAAAATTGAGCATTCTTGTATAAATAAGAGATGTAATATACAAAACATATATATATATATATATATATATATATATATATATATATATATATAAGAAATATTAAGGCAGACACGTTATTTCATGGTAAATCGGAAGTTTACGCCTATTTCAGGCGAACCATCATCAGCTTCCGTCTTTATTGTTCAAAAGATTTTACACGAATCTTTTGTATAATAAAGACGGAAGCTGATGATGGTTCGCCTGCAATAGGCGTAAACTTCCGATTTACCATGAAATAACGTGTCTGCCTTAATATTTCTTATATATATATATATATATATATATATATATATATATATGTTTTGTATATTACATCTCTTTTGGTTATATTGGTTATATATTACGGAAATTAACGAGTTTTAACGAAACTTGGTTATGAACAACCGGCAATTTGAAATGAATCGTTTGAACATTATTTTTTATTATCGATACTCGTATTTAAGTAGATATTCTGTTTTTTAATCAAACAGTATTATATATTTATATCAACTGGCCTGATTATTACATCTCTTATTTATACAAGAGTGCTCAATTTTAAATTCGATAACGACGTGTCTGCCTTAATTTTTCTTATATTTGCTCAATATGTATTTATATACATATATATTTAGAGCTCTCTCTGTATGTACAGGATACTCCTTTGGATTCTTTTATATCTACACCGCCTGCTGATATATATATATATATATATATATATATATATATATATATATATATAGTGCAATAGGTAAATTATTGCTATTTTATATATTTAATTGCGCACATGTGTCTTGTTTTTTATTTTGTCTACTGTAGAGTATAGTAGGGTCAGTTAGGCACTGCAATTGAGAAAACGAGCACCATCACGCCATTCAGTCCACCAGAAAATTGAAAATGGTATGTTTGTCAATCGCGACGGAAGCTTCAATGCAAACATTTCAGTGTGTTTGGGTGTTAATTTGCGGTCTGTGCAGAAGATTTGGCAGGAGTTGGATGAGTCTAATGGTGATTGCGAAGATGTTTGGAGTGATTAATAATGATGGCAACGTTATGTCCCCATTCGTCATCTCATACAATACAAAAACCTGCCTTGAAGAGATAGCGCTGCCCTGGGTCAAGTGGGTGGCTGCTGGGAGTCCCTATATCTGGAAACAGGTCTCTGCACCATGCCACACAAGCAGGAGGAGACAGTCATGAATGTCAGACAATTCCTGCGACCACATCAGCCCTTACATCAGGTCACCTAACCCCCCAGACTACAACCCCCCCTTGATTATTATGTGTGGGGTGCAGTTGAACGAGAGAGCCAACAAAAATCCATGGTGAACTAAAAGTAAGGATTCATCAACTTAGAGATCAAGGAGACCGCCCAGAAGAGAAGCAGGAGTTTCCGAAGTCGTCTGAAGGGTCGTGGTTGAAGGCAGTAACGATTTTATTGAACATATTTACTCATTAGTATTTCAAGATGTTTTTGCATAATTTTGACAAATATCTAAACTTATTTATAAATGGAACTTTGTCTGTGTGTGTGTATGTGTGTGTGTGTCTGTGTGTGTGTCCGTTACCTATGAACCCCGAAACGGCTCGGCTAAACCTATTTTCTTGAAAATTTACACAGTTGTACTATAAGCGTCTGCGAGTGTTCTTAGCTAGGTTTTGTGTCGAGGTACCCCCAATAAATATCGATAATCGAAAAAATCGGGTTATAGAAGGAGTGGTCCGATTTTAATCAAATTTGATACACTCATAGACAAAGACATAAGAAACGATATTCAGAAGTTTCAAGGTTGCAGTTCTTACAATAAAGTAGAAAATCGATAATATATATATATAAAAGGTAAGATGTTTGTGTGTGTGTCTGTTTATCTGCCTGTATGTCTGGATTTTTTCAACCCTTTTATTTTAGTTTTTGCTTCGAGTTTGGCTCTAAGTAGATATAATTGTAGTTCTTAGTCTCAGCCATGATACCATTTACTCAGAGGACTTATTTAGCCTTCAAAATTCAGTTTACGACGAAAAAAACTTATTTGATATCGATACCAGGAAATTAAAATTTGACTTACATCCATTCATTTTTCTTTCAATCTACGTTTTCGCTTTAACTAGAAACAACTATTGCTTTTTAGTCTTTCGTGCCAACGTCCAAAGAGTCTGAGCTCCAGGACCATGGATTAGTTTTAAAGCTTTCATTACACCCGAGCAACGCCGGGCTATACTGCTAGTATCAATTAAAATGAGATGTCAGTATAATTTTTATTTTTACGAAATTTAGGCAATAATTTATCTATCACAACCTTTCGACACACAAGACTGGACACACAAGACTGGACACACAAGACTGGACATATTTCATGTTTCGTTTTACTGTTTTTAACTTTCCTTTATCTTTTCTGACGAGAAAAATACTTATTCTACTATTAAATACATCAAAATAATGAATTTTTATGATTTTCCGCGGATTACCTGCTTTTTTTCTGAATTTCTGCGATATTAAGCTATATAACCTTCTTCATGTGACGTGTTCCATCAGGACGTAAGCGATAATGGACTTCCACTTGGCTCTGTCTCTTGTCGCCCTCAACATTTTCCCTCTTGGCATCTCTCTCAAACCACGCCATGCCATCCATTTGCTCAGGCCTATCAAGTAGGCGTTGCTTTCCTCTGTCTCTTTCCGTGCTGTGAGTATTAAATTCTCCAAACCCTCCTTCCTAATTACATGTCTAGAAACTTCATCTGTCTCTTCCTTATGTTAAGTATAAGTTTTCTCCTCATTTCCATCCTCACCAACACCCCGTCGTTAGTCACGTGCTCAGTCCATGGTATCCTCAATCCACAAGACTTATTCCCTTATCACTAACCCCCACCAACATCCCACACACAACCCACCAAATATAAGAAAAGAGGCTTTCCGTTCTTGTCCACACCGCCTGATGAGATATTGTAGTTTCAATGTCGAAAGAAATGTACAATTTGTAGTGGATATATCTTGAAAAAATGATGTACATGTTCTAAAATATAATTTATAATAAATATTCACAGCTCTATACATTGTATATCGAGCGCTGTTTTAAATTAATGTTTTGGACGTTGGAAAAAACGCTTTTTTTTCTTCGTTCCTTATTCACTCGGATATATATATATATATATATATATATATATATATATATATATTACGGAAATTAACGAATTTTAACGAAAGTTGGTTATGAACAACCGACAATTTGAAATGAATTGTTTGAACATTATTTTTTATCGATACTCGTATTTAAGTAGATATTCTGTTTTTTAATCAAACAGTATTATATATTTATATCAACTGGCCTGATTATTTACGATAATTTTTTTTTTATTACGAAAATGTGTGTCATTCGGCAGGATTCGAACCTGCGACCCCTATCGACACACACACACACACACACACACACACACACACACACACACACATATATATATATATATATTAAAAGACTGCGATACAGGGTTACCGCAAAAGATGAGCCGCAGAATAGTGAGGGAAAACTGTATATAAATCTGTGTGCGTTTGTGTGCATTAACGCGTGTGAGAGAGAGAGAGAGAGAGAGAGAGAGAGAGAGAGAGAGAGAGAGAAAGAGAGAGAAATAGAGAGAGTATTTGGAATGTATTTTCTTAATTTCAAAGATAGAATCAGAATAAAATGTCAAGAATGAATAAATCTTTTCTTAATTCGTTATCGTTGTTTTTGTCACTCATTTCAGTCGAATAAAATTTGAAGGTGCTAAGCTTTTCAACTAGAAGATTATAGCGACATATTCCAAAATGAATCATTATGATTTTCTCTTGAAATTATTTCGTTGGACAAGATTGCCTTTCGAAAGGATCACGTTGTATTTTATTATCATAGATGAGTGGGTCGAGTTCTGCCTTCCGCATAAATCCAATGCGTAAGGAGTATGAACCTGTTTCTCTTCCGCCAACTCTTATTTAAAGTGCAATACCAATGTCTGCTAGTCTTGGTTAGCAACCTGTCTAAGTGAATGACAATTCTGAATTCAAATGCTGTTTGACGGAGTGGCATAGACACTTGCTGTAGAATCAACATTAGTAACTCCTGAATTAGGCTGTGTTCCTATACTTCACTGGGGCGTCGAATGAAAGTCAGGGGAGGAGAAGTATAGTATTAGGTGAAACCTTCCTAATCAGTCATTGATTTCACTAATTTGGGCATAAGTAAACGGAATTGATAGGAATTGATGAATAAAATGAAAAGGTTGCCAGTTTCATTTCTCAACGAGCGTTTCGACTTTATTTCTAATTAACTTCTTTTATTTGACAGTCTTAGAATGACGAAGAGGTGAAATGCAATGAAAAGAAATTGAAAGTAAGATTAACGAAGTTCTAGTTAAAAACAGTGACACACTTATTAACTAATGGCGAAGTATTGAGAAGCCTGATCCGTTACACAGGCTCAAGTTGTTGGCAAACAATTCTTCGAACAAGTTTCTTCATTTAAAAGAGTTGGGAGTTGACGAAATACTACCCAATTCTGCCGAGCGCGTGCCAAAAAGCATCTGACAAGACGGGAGCTTTGGTTTATATAAGAAAATGGTTTTTAGATGAGAAGGCCATAATAATTCAAGTTATTTATTTGTTCATATGAAGATTATGTTGTCAATGAATTTCACTCTTGATACCATTTAGTCGGCTTTTATTCTCTCTCCAAAAATACGTCATTATTTTGAGAACACACACACACACACACACACACACACACACACACACACACACACACACACACACACATTTTTTAATTATCATTTCACCCTGAACAAGGCGATAAAGCCACTAAGATCGTTCTTGAAGAGAAAGGTCAATAAAATAAACATATAAAAGAAGATGTTTGCACATGAAATTTTTTTTTCTTTGGGATGTGCGTTGTGGTGCATTGGATATCGGCTCGGAACGAGAAATCGTGGAGCCGAGTTCGAATTCCAGCCGAATTCATTGCATTCACTTACGCGCAAATACCCTTGGGAAAGGTATTAATCCGTCTATTCCTTCCAGTTATGGGTCAAATAACAGGACAGATTGGGTTCTATAGCCTTGGTTGGCAACCAGTCTACCGCAGAAAGCAATGGCAACCTACTGCGGGATAGTCAGTCATGTCTCGAAAGAGACATGATCGCCCAAGCGTGTATCACGTATGGCACTTAACTGACTGACTGATCGTTCTTTGTCAATGCGCTTAATCCAATACTTCCACTCTAATAAAATGCATTTTCCGAAAGATGACTGGTAAGGTTCAGAAAAAAAAGTGACAGTGTTTTTTAAATTCCTTTCATGGATCGGAGTGTATAAATTCTTGTTTTGCTTTTCGATTTAGTGTTCATATAATGACAGATAATTGATCATCAGTGCCAACCTCATCAGGGAACTGACCGAGGGTCATGCTGTATTTATCATGAAAAACGAAAACTATAACTGGGGTTCATTATTATGATTTTATTTGGTTCGTTATTATGGAAGTCTGCATCTTAGGGTAATTCTTTTCTCTAAATCGTACATTTTTCCCTTTAATGAAAGGAATATTGTCGACTTAAAACCTTATAATAAACTCTGTGGCCAAGCCGGTTAGAGTTAACATCAGTTTAATCCGAATACCTACAAAAAGCAGTATCAGTCAAGAAGCTGGTGGTGTTCATAGAAAGGTTCTTCGAGGTTGAAGATTAAACTAATTGGAATAACGTGAAATGAAGCAGTTCGAAACATATAGATTGCCGTAAGTAGTTTGTATTAACAGTGGCGTTCAATATTAGAAAACAAAGTTTTACGATAAAAAAAAACATTCCATAATTTACAGATTCGATCGTGATAAAAATTGCATTAAATTTTCTAAAAAATAAAAAAATAAAACCCAAGTTTTCTTCCACTGTCTGGATAATTTTCATCAAGTCGAAACAAGACGAGAGAACGTCTTATGAATACAATTTTTACTGAATGGCTGGCATTGTAATGATCGAATCTCTCGAATGAGACTTTTTTCATTTCCAAACTTTCTCTAATATTGGTCACCAGTGTCTGTCGATTTGCATCTGTTTTGATAGGTTGACTGGTTCAGTGATTAGACTCAGTTATGGTCTTTAAAAGAAGTAACAGTATTTTGCTTTTAGTTACTTCCCGGGCAGAAGGGGTTGGCTCAAGTCATTTTCCTGACACACTTTTATTTCTGTAACTATCCATAAACAATATTTGATCTCAGCCCGTTTTTTTTTAATATTTTACCTAGACCATTTCTGAGAGGTTTTAAGAGTGCCTTTTTTTTTTTTTATAATAGCTTGGCTCTTCAGGACGTAGGCAGGCATATCTTTTGGCATAATCATCTTTATTATCTGTGAATTGACATAACTCCAATGAAAAATATACAGGAGTAGTTTACTGTTGTCTTCTCAATGGTTTGTTAATCGCGGTCATCCCTCTGTTGTTAATTTATTTGTTTTAAATACTATTTCTCTTTTGGGTGTAGGTGATCATGGCCATCCACACAACCCTGCTCTTAATTTTCTGCGAATCGTCTTCACCGTTGTCTTTGGTATTTAGTTTTCCTTCGCGTACATTAAGCGCAAGGACCTGTTCTAACCCGTTGCTTAGCCCCCAAACGGGCTGAAAAGCGGAAGATACATGCCTTTGCCAAGGATATTTGTGCAAGACTGTACCCAACAAACAATGCCGGACTTTGATCGCCGTGGCTCGGTTTCCACTTTCCCCAACAATATCCGTTACACTACCAATGCACAGTCAATTATGAATGACTAGTTGATAAAAACACTATTCTTTGTACATTTCATCTTTTTTATTTTTTAAAAATATCTGTCTCTCCCCTCCCTCTTTATTTCTCTCCCCTCGTTGTGGTGCTCCGTTGGTTTGGTTACTTACATCAGACACATACAATATACGCATACATAAAATACCCACACATATATTAAAATAAAATCCAGAAAAGAAAACTTGTATGAAAACAAGAACAACTAAATAAAAATCTTAATTGCAGTCCCCTTGTCAGTCATTATTTGTGAAACTTCTATAAAATAACGATTGCTGTTCAAATAGACTATATATATATATATATATATATATATATATATATATATATATATAGTCATCCTCAGACAGATCTGTTTCGCTGTATCACAGCTCATCAGTACGATTAGACATCCGATTGCTTTTAACCCAGGATCGAAACCAGACTGAATTGGTGTCAGTCGGCGATTCTATCTCTGAGCTATGGGCGCTCGGTAGAAGGAGGCAGACTTTTAGCGTATGATGTATCATACACCAGTAGCCAGAGTGCTCTAATTCCTTACTGAATAGGCGATGCGTAGATGCTAGAGTAGCTCCTGTTTTGTCAAAGTCTCCCATTACATTAGTAAGCCACACACAAGCCTGTTTCGCTGCATCACAGCTCATCAGTGCGGCTAGACACATCCACTTACTTCTAGGCGGGATCGAAACTCGACCGATTTGCTGTCAGTCGCCACCCCCTAAGACTGAAGGGTGAGTTAAATCAAATAATGTTACATTTTCAGGATTTTAATCGTTTCACCCCAAGCAAGGCATTCCACTGCCAGTATTGCGCAGGGGGTTACATAGGGTCGGGAAAGTGGTGAGAAAGGATGGTTAGATAGAGGAAATGTCAGAAGGAGGGTGATAGATGGGTAAGGATACCGAGAATGAGGGTTGGTTAGATGGTGAGAGTATTTGAGAGAATAGAGGCAAGTTAGTGTGTTAAGAGGTGTCTATTGACTTTAGATTTAAATTCCTGGATATTGTAGCCGTAGGGGAAGCAGGCATGTGGAAGGGAATTCCACAGGCGGGAAGCGCGCGAAAAGAAGCTGTTGGAGTAGAAATTACGGTTACATCTTATCTGTTTCACTGTAAAAGGGTGGGACCTAGTTGTTAATCTAGTATCTCGTGTAAATTCCTACCTAGGCGGCACCAATGATCTAAGTTCATCGGAGCAGAATCCGTGAAAGTACTTGTAGAAGAGGCACAGGGAACCACGTCACGCCGGTGAGAGAGTGGTTTCAGCCGGTCCGCCAAGACAGGATCGATCACATTACAGGTTCTCCGTTGTATTTTGTCAAGAAGCCCGAGGAGGGTAGCAGGGGCACCCGACCAGATGTGGCAGCAGTATTCAATACACGAGCGGATGGTAGATTTATATGTGCAGGATAGATACAGACAGGAAAAATTTCCGGGCCCTGCACAGAGAACCGACATTCATAGCAGCAGACTTAGCAATGGATTCGCTATAGTCATTCCATTTGAGGTCCGCCGAGAGTGTAAGGCCAAGGAGGCGTAGTGTTTTATTCTCAGGGAGGCAAGGCTGTTCCATGCTAATATATATAGTATAATGATAATCCACATATACTGTCTTAATATGTATAGGAAAAACTACTAAAAAGTTGTAAGTTAAAAATGTATTTTTTTGACAGTATTTATTTATTTCTATTATTATATATATATATTTGATATTTCAGACCGGCCTCGGCCTTTCATTAAAACAAATGATTTTAAAATTTAAAATGGAAGCGTCCGTCGCGAGAAGCGTCCGTCCCGTGATGCAGGAAGCAACAGAGTCTGAATATTTTTAACGTAAATCTAACTGTAATAATACTTTTAAATGTTATTTTAAAGAAAAAGTTTTTAAGTTTATCTAAAAATGTTTAACTATTGAAATATTTATAAAGATTTAAAATACCTAAGTCCCTATTTAAACCTAGCCTATATGAATTTAATTTTAACATCCAGTATTTTTCTTTCTTTCTGCGTGAGTATGTGGAACTAAAATCGGAATCTATCAGTAAACATTTGCAGTTTTCTAATGTGTGTCCTGGTTGATTGAAGTGATTATATATATATATATATAAGTAATCTTCATACAAGCTTGTTTCGCTGCATCACAGCTCATCAGTGTGGTAGACACACCCACGTGCTTCTGACCGGAATCGAAAACCCACCGATTTGGTGTCAGTCGGAGTCACTAACCCCTAAGCCATAGGCACATGTAATCCGAAAAAGAAATTTTAACGTGTTGTATATAAGCAATGTATACACACGCCACTCACCGAAAGAACTCGATTCATCTGAGTGTTTTTGTGTAAATCTGAGGACAGCGCAGAGAATTTGGAAGAGTTAGATGAGTCTAATGGTGATTACGAAGGTACGGCAGCTCGGCCTCAGACTCAACATGGACGCCTATATCAAGTGCCTAGAGTTAGATAATGCTGCCCTGGGTGAAGAGTGTGTCTACTGGAAGTCCCCGTGTCTGACAGCAGGACTCTGCACCATGCCGCACAGCTAGAAGTATCCAGTCATGGCTGTGAAACAATTCATCCGACCACATCACCCTTTACATTTTACCACCTAACTCCCTAGACTTTAATCCTCTTGATTATTATATGTAGGGATGAAGTTTAGGTGAGAGACCAACAAAACACCTTGTAACACCCAAGAAGAATTGTTTGTAAATATTATGGCAGCATTCACCAACTTAAACAAGGAGAATATCTACAAGAGATGTAAGAGATTCCTAAGGCGTTTGGGGTTCGTGGCAGTTTTATTCAATAAATGTACTATTTAGTATTTCAAGATCTGCCAAGGCTGAAAAAGCTAACCTGGCTGCTGATCTTGAAATGGGCCCCCAATCAATGGGGTAAGAAATGGTTCGTAAATTTTAATACTTTCAAAACAAAGCTGTTATCCTTTAACCCCCATAGACAATCTCTCCAACCCCACATCAGCATGGATCACACTAGTCTCTCTGGATGCAATGCACTGCACCTCCTCGATCTCACCCTCTGAACAGACATCAAGTGGAACGACTACATTGAATCAATAGCCATATGCATTTCCGGTTTACTGTCTCAGGTCAGGTTTTCTCTTGTATAAATGCATCTTGCACATATACAACTCTACCATCCTCCCTCTACCATCATTGAAGACTGCTGTCATATCTGGTGAAGTACCCCTGCTATTCATTTCGGGGTTCTCGACAAAATCCAGAGGAGAATCTGCAATGTGATTGATCTTAACCTGGTAGCTAGTTTCCAGTTAGTTTCTCACCTACGAGATGTAGTTTCCTTTTGTCTAGTCTACAAACATTTTCACGGCTTCTGCTCTGACGTACCTAATCTCCTGGGGCATCCTCTACGACAACTAGGTCCCACCATTTTACTGTCAAAAAAGTCAAATGCAATAGCCGCTTCTACTCTATCAGCTTTTTTTTTCTCGCACTTCCCGCCTGTATATTTGTTTCCATGATAGCTACCTCTCTAAGAGTTGAAATGCAACATCAAATGTGGTTTCTTATCTCTTTGACTCCTATCTTTTTTCCGACTTCCCTGTATCTTGTTCGTCATCCTTTTCGTTCTACTCTCATGTAACTCTCATCACACCAGTATTCTTATCCTTCTCTCACCAATTCTCTGGGGTCCTGGGTATGACAATAAGCTGCATCCAGCAGCAAGGCCTCTGATTGGGAGGTTGTGAGGAGCATGGAACCACCTCTTAATAGCTGTTGTTCCCAGGTCCACTCTGACAAGTAGTGGTAGCACTTGTTAGGGTCCCAGCTATGGGCAAATAGTTTGCCCTTCAAACTGATATCAAAACTCTATGAAAGTATAAAAATATACTTTTATTAAAAAAATATACGTTTTTGAATTAAAAATATTACCAACAATATATTTTTGAAGGAAAAAGATTGTTACCATAAAACATTTTTGAAGAAAAAAAATAATTGAAATTTTTCAACAAAATCTGACAAAATCAACCTTCTCACTATAACCGAACATTAAAAAATATCTTAAAACCGCACCTTTTTGGCATTAAATAACCCACAGAGGTTTATATGCCGTTAAAAAAAACTCAAATTCAAACTCAAACTCACAAATTATCTTCCTCTTCTTCCTCTTCGATTCCCTCTTATGTAGCCCCACTACACACCAGTGGCAGTTCGGCCTTGCTTGAAGTGAAACGATTTTAAAAAAAGTGTAATTTTGGGAAATATATCTGTTAAAATGAAATGTCAGTGTCATTTTCATTTTTGGGTCATTGAGACGACAATTTATCCATGGCACCCTGTATATGTTATCATCGGCTTTATCTTGTACCCAAGAATTTAATGTCTTCTTTGCCAATTGCTTCCTTTATGATGATGGCGTTGATAACTAAATTTACCGCCTACGTGTCAGGCTCAGTTGGAGAAGATTCCTGTTTCACCAAAACCTGCTGTTGTCATCGATTCACTATCGACGTTTCACTTCGCAAGAGTTGGTTGGAAGGGAAAGAAGATCAGGGTAGAAGAAAGTGCCGATGACGTGAATTTGTTTGAGATGGAACTCAATTTGCCAAAAACTGACCCGCACACTTGATTTTATGGCATTGCTCCGCGGAACATATGAAATGAGACATTTAGTTATGATACGGTAACAAACTGTCGCTGACTCTGTTATTATTTCGTGTGGCGCCTTCTGTAGGATGTCCATAGTGTGTACCTATCTTCATCTACTGGGTTAATCGTTGAGATCTAATACCATTGCAATCCGCTTGTTCCACCATTGTGATCTTTGGGTCAAGTAGCACTTAGTTTGGTCCTTGTCTTCGACATTACCGCCATTGTGACCATATATCAGTCAGTTAAGTACCATACGTGATACATGCTTGGGCGATCATGTCTCGAAAGAGACATGACTGACTGGGCAGAAGACTATTCCGCAGCGGGTTACCATTACTTTCTGCGGTAGACTGGTTGCCAGCTAAGGCTATAGAACCCAATCTGTCCTGTTATTTAACCCGTAACTGGAGGGAAGAGACGGATTAATACCTTTTCCCAATGGTATTTGTGACTGCAAGGAATTCAACTGGAATTCGAACTCAGCTCCCCGATTTCTCGTTCCGAGCCGATATCCACTGCACCACAACGCACATCCATATATATATTTGTTAAAAAAGAGAATAAAAGTTTACTTAGAGACTGAGAAATAATTTAAATAGAGGATAATTTAAGAACAAATTTTATAATTTATTTTTCGGCTTCGTTTCTGGTCATAATTGAAACATTCACTTTTTATTGTATCACTTGACAAACTGAACACTAAAAGAACTTACGACTACATCAGATTGAAAAACAGGTCCCCGTGCGATCATCAAAGTTAAGAAACGTCGAACCTGGACAGTGCCTTAATAGGTGACCGCTTAGTGTGGTATAAGCTTGAATATGCGAGTGTTCTAACGGATAATAATTCGGAATCGTTAATCAGTATGCCGAGGTCCATTGAAGGTGTGAATCCATATCTTCTCCCCCAGCCATGGGTTAATTATTAAAACTTATATCACTAAAACAAAACAAAAAAAAGTTCTTACGATCTAAAATTATATTTTTGGATACAAATAAGCTACAAAGGTTCGAAAAGCCGTATAAAACGAACCAATCAAAACGATCATCTATATAGGCATATCTTTTCGATTTATTTGCATTTTCTGGGATATAAATGTATAGAATTCACTGATGCTACAATGTGAGGGCTCATTTCATATACTTATTTTAATATAAAATCGATCCCCACTTTATATCCACATTATAATTTTTTGTTTGTTTATCAAATTCTGATTAGGGCTGATTCTACATCTTCTCCCGACTGCTATGATTTAAACGGATAAAGCTTGTATCACTAGACCATTATTATCCCGAGAAACACATTTTTACTATCTTAAAATATTTTCTGGCTTTAAATAACCTGCAGTGGGTTAACAACCGTGGAAAACGGATCGATCAATCAATATGAACATTAAAAAACATATTTTTTTTATTTTTATAAAGCCCATACAGTGGGGAACGGAAACGTTTCTGTCACTTAAATGATGTTTTGCCTTTTCAATATGAAGCGTTCACAAAATGGTAAGAAAATCCATGCAAGGCGAAGTTTTTATGAAAATGGCTTCAATAATCAATATCTTAATTGAAAAAGCGACAAAAAAGATTTAAGTCATAACCTAGTTAAAATGTACTGGAGTCTGATGCGAAAGTCTTTTTTCATGGAATTGACGAGTCCAATGTTTAGGTCAAGTTTTGCTATCATGAACGGTAACATTGATGAATTGGAACAGGAGTAATTACGAATTCAGAAACTCTTCAGGTTTAGTAGAAATCAAACGGTTTGATAAGATACAACACCGTCAATGAAATAAACTAATCGATGACAAGGTAATCTTCTATTTGCCCTGTAAAAGAGAACCCGATGGATGGACCGTAGAACCAGAAGATGACATTAGTAAAACGAAACAGATTTTAAATAACAGGAACAAAGAAATGACTATAAATACACGTAGACCAACACGACAATCGCAGAAACAAGTTCATTTCAAATTTTACAAAGAATTTCTTTATCATTTATTGACGGAGTTGTTTATTTCATAATTATTTTGTTTTTCTTTTTTTTATTATTCCTTTTTTATTATTTCTTTATCCAAGTTGAGTAGCTAAAAACTTGATAAAACATAATTGGCAACTGGGTCCCACCCATTCGCAGTTAGAGCAGCCAAATGCAGACGATAATTCTACTACTTCGGCTTCTTTTCTTGCACTTCCCGCCTGTGCAACTAGCTTCCATATTCTTGCTTTCCTGTCGGCTACAACCTCCAGGAATTTAAATGCAATGTCAATACTCATCTCTTAACCACTTGACTCTAGTTCTTTCTTCACCACCCTGTATATCCTTTCCTTTCTCTCCACCTCTGCAACTGTCATCACACCTGTATTCCCTTCCTTCTCTTGCTCCTTTCTAACTGGTTCGTCTTTCTCTTCACTCTCTTCTACTTAATCTTTTTACTCTTACGTAGCCCCCTGCACATCAGTGGCGTTACTGCCTTGCTCGGACTGATACGATTAAAAAAAAGTCTGACCATTAATTCAACTGAAAGGTAACTCTTTTGTTTAGCAGAGAAAGTCATTTATTAAGGTGAAAATCTACCAAATGTACACTCAGTCAGTTAAGTGCTATACGTGATACACACTTGGGCGATTATGTCTAAAAAGGGACATGATTAGCTGGGCAGAGGATTTTCCCGCAGTTGTTTGCCATTACTTTCTGCGTTAGACTGGTTGCCAACCAAGGCTACAAAACCTAATCATTTCTGTTATTTGACACATAGCTGTAGGAAGAAGAGAGGGATTCATACCTTTCCCAAGTATATTTGCGCGTATGTGAATTCAACGAAGTCAACTAGAATTCGAACTTGCCTCTCCGTTTCCTCGTTCCGAGCCAGTTGGAAAGAAATTGAATTATATTCTTTGCATTGCTCTCAAAGGATTATAGACAGAGTCAATCTTTGGGCGTACCAAAATAGAAATGCATTCGGAACAGGACACTTTTCCCGACGCAGGAAATACGTGTGAAGGCTTCCTAATTGAAATTTGACTCGATGTCGCATTCTGCCTCGTGGGAAGACGAATACACGTAGGCACCTGCGCCATGCTGAAACTTCTGACATAAAACATCCATCTCGAATTGCAATTGCTATCGATAATGCTTTACAACTGATTCACTTAACAGAATGTTAATTGCACGAATTGTTAAATCAGTTTAATTATATATTTAATCCTAACCAGGTTTTCAGCTAATCTCTGCCTTGATCAGAAACTTTTGTTATTCGTTGGCATTTATCTATTAAGATAAATTATAGCGAACTATAAAACGTTTCATTTCGTTGCACAGAAAAATAATTCCTTAATAGACTAAATCGACTACTCTTATTGCAGATTTATACTTGAAAATGTCACAACAATGTGGCTTTTCGAAATATGCAAATAACATAGCAAATTTACATTTAAATATTGCGGAACTCTTTCAGTTCTATGCTTTCCCATCAACTTTAATCTTCAAAATTTGAAATGCTATGTCAATCGCTATCTACTGTTTTTCTCATTACTCTTCTTTTGTTCTCGTTCTCATTACTCTTCTTTTGTTCTCATTACTCTTCTTTTGTTCTCGTTCTTTAATGTCTCTGTTTTCTTTCAGATGTGCGTTGTAGTGCCATGGATATCGACTCGGAAAGACAAATGCCGAGTTCGTATTCCAGTTGAATTCATTGCATTCACTTACGCGCAAATACTCTTGGGAAAGGTATTAATCTGTCTCTTCCTTCCAGTTATGGGTTAAATAACAGGACAGATTGGGTTCTATAGCTTTGTCTAGCAACCAGTCTACCGTAGAAAGCAATGGCAACCGACTGCGGGATAATCTTCAGCCCAGTCACTCATTTCTCGAAAGAAGAGACATGAGTGTATCACGTATGGCACTTAACTGAATTCTTTCACACCCTTTAACCCCTTGTGACTTAGTGGCTTTATTGCCTTGCTTGGAGTGGACTCGATTAGAAAAAAACTGAAAGCCTACTCTGCAAGTGTAATAACAAACTAGTTCCTACAAAAGGCCCAAATGGGACATTTGAACTCAGTAACAGTTCATGGATTGACCAATACATTTGTTGAATCATAACTTCTTTGAAAAATATCACACTCACAGATATGGGCCTCGTATTAATCCATCAAGTGGGTGGGGGATTTGACACAAGCGAATATTTATTTTTTACAGCAATAAACACAAACACGTTTCTCTAAACTATTTTTGAGTTGAATGATGATTTTTTCAAATATTTATTTTCTGGGTTCCAGAGAAAAATAGAAAATTAATGATAAAAAGGGTTACAAATTTCGCTTAAGTAAGATAATTATTTGATACGATGAAACAAATTGAGAATGATTCAGTTTATTTAACTTGACGGACTCATTCTACTTGCATCCGAACTTGAACCGCGATCTAAAA
Organism: Ascarosepion bandense; assembly: GCA_037127315.1. Taxonomy (NCBI): domain Eukaryota; kingdom Metazoa; phylum Mollusca; class Cephalopoda; order Sepiida; family Sepiidae; genus Ascarosepion; species Ascarosepion bandense. Next base: position 1,347,868 of record JBBBDQ010001634.1, on the reverse strand, counting down.
CTGTAAAATATTTTGGAACTTTCCGCTGGATGTCGACTTTGTACAGTTAAACAAAGTGAGATATTTCGTTTCGCTAATCTAATTTATCCAAAATAAGGGTACTGATTAACATTATAGTTGAACTGTAAATTGAACCCCTTTATCGAAAGCTTAAAACGTTATAGAGTTTCCAGCTAGCAGACTGTTTTATAGAGTTAAAGAACATATAGATCTGAGTTCGGTATTCTGATGGACGCAAAGTCAGGGTTCAGGTTAGCAGTCTACTTATACCGTAAATTGAACCCATGGAATGTTTTGGAGTTTTCAAATGCAACTTTTAAAATTAGCGCTGATGGAGTAGAATTGTCGGCTGCATTCGGTTAATCTAAATGTAAATGGGTGGGACCATGTTGCCAGACTTGTTGTAAGAGTAAATTCTTGAGAAGGGGGCACCAGTGACCTATGATATTTGTGCGTAAGTGAATGCTACCAATTGAACTAGAATTCGTATTCGGCTCTCTGATATCTCATTCTGAGTCGATATCCATTGCCCAACAATGCACATGGTTCACATTAGTAACCATAAATAATGTTATATTTGTTATCCGTAACAATAACTAGGATTGAATAATGGGAGACAGAAAGACAAAAAGAAACACAAAAATATTGTGAATTATTAAGACCAATATTAAGTGATATTACTACTTAATATGTTCTATTTATGCTCAATACAAATAATATATTAGTAACAAATACATTTAAATTTAAATGAAAACAGGAAGTGACCATATAAAATATGTTACTGTGAAATATTCGGAAATGCTTCCGGACCTTACTCTTACACATTTGTCTTGTGCGGTATTAAAACCAACGAAAGGCGGCCATAATTTTGCTGCTGAAACGGTTTTGAAAGATCGATTCCATTAATTTCTGGTTGTTACTTCTCACCATGTATCATCGATTACCACACTGCAGGAAAAAATGACTTGGAAATGCAAGTGTATTTTAAGAGATATCCGTCACCTCAATTTTTGCTACTTTGATAGCATATTCTCTATTTAAACCAGCCTTAATTAAAAAATATAACGTACTGAATACAGACTTGAAGAAAAAACAAGGCACTGAATTCGGAATCAGAGCACTCTTGACTACAGTACAACATGACTTATTTCAGCACCAGATAAAACGTTACTTTTTTCTGTTGCTCAGAGTACTTACTAAAAAACCCTCTCTAATAATACCTATGAGCTGACGAGGGTGGACAATTCTGAGTCAGTTTAGTGCCGTACGTGATACACGCTTAGGTGAATACGTATCGAAATGGAGATGACTGACTTGGCAGAAGATTTTTCTACAAGAGGTTGTCATTACTTTCTGCATTAGACTGGATGCCAATCAAGGCTATAGAACTCAATCTCTCCTGCTATTTGATCAATAGCTGGAAAGAAAAGTAACGGATTTTTTACATTTCCTAAATGTATTTGCGCGTAAGTAAATACAACTAGCTTTCTCTTTCCGAGTCGATATCCACCGCGTCACAACGTACATCAATTCTGAGTACAAATTTGGAGGTCCTGGGCATGACGGTAAACTGCAACGGGCAGCAAGGCCTCTGATTGGAAGGCTGTGAGGAGCATGGAACCGCCTCATAATTGCTGTTGTTCTCAGGTCCATCCTGACCCGGAGTGGTAGTGTCTGTTAGGGTCCCAGCTATGGGAAAATAGTTAACCCCCTAACTATCAATCACTATCAATCAGTAAGTGCCATACGTTATACACGCTTTAGGCGATCATGTCTCGAAAGAGACATGACTGACTGGGCAAATGATTATCCGGCAGTTGGTTGCCAGTAGTTTCTGCGGCAGACTAGTTGCTATCAAAGGCTATAGAACCCAATCTGTCCTATTATTTAACCCATAACTGGAGGGAAGAGACGGATAAATACCTTTCCCAAGAGTATTTATGGGTAAGTGAATGCAAGGAATTCAACTGGAATTCGAGCTTAGCTTCCCGATTTGTCGTTCCGGGTCGACATCCACTGCACCACAACGCACATCTCAAAACACTATGAAAGTATAAAAATATACTTTTATAGAAAAAAAAATTTTTTTTAATCATTTCACCCCGAGCAAGGCGGAAACGCCACTGATGTGCAGGGGGCTACATAAATGTAAAAAGATTAATTAGAAAAGAGTGAGGAGTACAAACTAGTTAGAAAGGAACAATAGAAAGGAGAGAAAGCAGGTGCGATGACAGATACATAGGTGGAGAGAAAGGGAAGGTTATACAGGGGTGGGGAGAGAGCTAGAGTCCAGTGGTTAGTAGATGAGTATTGACTTTGCATTTAAATTTCTGGAGGTTGTAGCCGCCAGGAAAGCAAGAATACGGGAGCGAGTTCCTCATGCGGGAAGTGCGAGAGAAGAAGCTGCAGGAGTAGAATTGTCGTCTGCATTAGGCTAACCTGACTGTGAATGGGTGAGACCCAGTTGCCAGTCTGGTTGCACGAGTAAACACCTGTTGAGGAGGCATCAGTGACTTAAGTTCGTCTGAGCAGAAGCCATGAAAGTATTTATAGAACAGACAAAGGGAGGCCACATGTTGACGATGGGGAAGTGGCTTCAGTCGAGCCGCCAGATCAGTACCTATCACATTACAGACTCTCCTTTGGAGCCTGTCAAGAACACTGAGGAGAACGGCAGGGGCACCTGACCATAAATTGCAGCAGTACTCCATGCACGGACGGATGGTTGACTTGTATATATGCAGGATGGATTCAGGTGGAAAAAACATCCTGGATCGACATAGTGACCCAACCTTCTTAGCAGTAGATTTTGCTATGGATTCAATATAGTGGTTCCATTTGAGATCTGAGGACAGGGTAAGTCCGAAGAAGCGTAGTGTATTACTCTCCAGGAGAATCGCTTGGTCCATACTTATGGGAGGCAGGAGAGGTTGCCTGTAATGGTTGACAGACAACATCTTGGTCTTAGATGAATTGAAGTTGACAAGTCACTTCTTGCCCCAGTTCACCACAGAGTGTAGATCCCGCTCAAGGTCAGCAGCGAGATTATATCTCTCCGCCACGACAGGTTTCTTACTGGTGCGGGAGTATATTGTAGTGTCGTCTGCGTAGATGCCTACTTGGGACATGATCTCATCTGGGAGGTCGTTGATGAAAATAAGGAAGAGCGTCGGGCCCAGGATAGAGCCCTGTGGGACACCAGCATTCGTGCTGTAGGACGAAGAAGGCACGCCCATTCAGAACGACCTTCATTTTGCGGTTATTTAAAAAAGATTGGATTAGATCAAGCAGGCGACCAGTAATACCATAACCGCGTAATTTGCATAGGAGGCCAGAGTGCCAAACCCTGTCGAAAGCCTTGGAGATGTCCAGAGCAACCGCGCGAGCCTCGTCAGACTCATCAAGGGCCTGTAGCATGTACTCCGTTACGGTTGTTAGCAGATCGGCCGTGGACCTGGCAAAGCGGAATCCATATTGCCTGTCGGAGAACAGTTTGTGGGTGGTGAGATGATGAACTATTTCAGCATTGATTATAGCCTCGAATACTTTCCCAAATATCGGTAGAAGACTGATAGGGCGATAGTTGGATGGGTCCGAGGGTTCACCACAATTCTTAAATACAGGAACGACTGAAGAGAACTTCCAGCATGCAGGAAAGCAGGAAGCAGAAAGGCAGTAGTTAAATAGTTTAGAGAGGACAGGGGAAAGTTCAGGAGCACACCTCTTAAGGACTATCACCGGGATTCCATCGTCTCCACACGCCTTATGGGGGTATACATAAAAATAGTATTTTATAGAAAAATATACATTCTGGAAGGAAAAATATTACCAACATTTACAATATTAATGTATTACAATATATTTGTAAAGAAAAAATGATTACCGTAACACATTTTTGAAGGAAAAAATATTCTTAGAAAAACATTTTTGAATATAAATAAAATAAAAACGATAAAAACAAAAAAAGATCATTAAAATCTGACTAAATCAGCCTATTTAACCGAACATCAATAAAAAAAACCCCTTAAAACCTCCACCTTTTTGGCATTAAATGGCCCACAGAGGTGTTGATATGCCGTTAAACAAATCTCATACTAAAACAAATCTGGAATTTGAATAATGCGATATAATCTTTTACCTCTGTAGAAAAACTTTTCCTGCCCAGTGCTAATGTCTATTTTAATGCTGGTCCTTCTTTTCCTTAACGAACATCTTTTTTTTTCTTTTTAATAAAACAGTAACAAATTATTATGTTTCTTTCATTGTTGATTTCATAATTTAGCACTCAGGGAATATTAATTATTTTTTATCACATTTGTCGGATTTTATTTGTTATATAATTATCCGTTTCACGCATTTGCTTTATTGATTTGAGAATCGCTTTCTTTCGCCTGCCTTCTTTTTTTTTGTCAATAGTTATTTTTTGATGCACGATTCTTCTTTCATTCGATTAGGATCCAACGTGATTTGTCTGAGTCATTGCTTGCTAATCAGGAATAATTCAAGAAAGACACTTACAAATTAACAACGCCGTTCAGACTTTTTTGTGTTTTTATCAATTTACGATGATACAGCTTTAGCGCGAAATTTTCTGCCACTGATTTTTAAAACATTTTCATGAAATTTTTTGTTACGAGTTTAATATGATTTTTGCATTAAAACTCTCTCCATCGACATTCTCTTCATTATTAATATTGCTTTCTGACTCCTTATATTTTTAAACATCTAATTTGATACCCTCTTTAGAAATGGCAAAGAAGATATTCTGCCAACACTGTTCATTGCTACTGAGTGTTTCATCATCAAATGATGCACGTCAAAAAATATATACCTAATAAATGTCGCTTCTGAGTCAGTGGTGCGCATGGGCAGTTGCAATTATCTATCTATCTATCTATCTATCTATCTATCTATCTATCTATCTATCTATCTATCTATCTATGTGAGTTTGCGTCTGTATTATGAACAAATCAGCTTTCCTCAGTAAAACATTGAAAAAACAAAACAAAGAACAAAACAAAACAAAAAAAGTTGTCGACTACTTGATAATTGCGTAAAAACATAAACAACTTTTGTGGCCGACAATTGTTCACTAAGAAGTTATTGATATCTATAAGTGTACCATCCGCCCCTGTATTGAATACTGCTGCCACATCTGGTCGGGTGCCCCTGCTATTCACCTCGGGGTTCTTGATAAAATCCAACGGAGAATCTGTAATGTGATCGTTGCCGACTTGGCAGCCCGACTGCAGTCACTCTCTCACCGGCGTGATGTGGCTTTCTTGTGCCTCTTCTATAAATACTTTCACGGCTTAGTTCACTGGTGCCCCCTAGTTATGAATTTGCAAGAGATACTAGATTGGCAACTAGGTCCCACCCTTTTACAGTGAAACAGATAAAATGTAACCGCAATTGCTACTCTAAAAGCTTCTTTTCTCGCATTTCCCGCTTGTGAAATTCCCTTCCATATACTTGCTTCCCCGACAGCTACAATCTCCAGGAATTTAAATGTAAGGTCAACAGACACTTCCTAACACACTAACTCGCATCCATTCCCTCAATCACTCTACCCATCTACCCAACCCCCATCCTCGGTATTCTCATCCGTCTACCACCCTCCTTCCGACATTTCCTATAACTAACCACCCTTTCTCATCACTTTCTCCGATGTAGCCCCCTGCGCAACCCTTGCTTGGGGGTGAGATGATTATATATATATATATATATATATATATATATATATATATATAAATAAAAAAGATGGAAATAGAAAGGAAATTAATACTGAGCCTTAAAAAAATTAAAAGTATCGCATTGAGCTCTTTTTATTTAGTGTATATCATTAGCATCATCCCTTAGGAATTACTTTATGTATATATTTACAATTTGTCAACCGTTATATTTGAAGCAGGGAAAAAATGTACAGTAATGTTTAGGAACACTGTTTTCTGGTTACATTTGTTACCATAACTCACACCCCTGAAGATGACATCGGAAAGAGTTTGAAAGTACTTGGGTAACTTAAGAAATGACTGAAAATAACATCTGTCAAATTTACAGCTCATTTCTGACATCTTCTGATTGTAATACGCGAAAGATTATCCATGAATATGAATGGATTTTATTAAAAATAAGCAAACATATTGTTTGCAATTTATTTAATCTGACATGTTTAAAAGATAATTTGGTGCGTAAATAAACAAATTTGTATATATATATAAAGTTCATTTATATATATATATATATATATATATATATATATATATATATATATAGTTCATATATATATATATATATATATATATTGATTTTTTAATTTTTTAATTATTAGTTTTTGGTCATAATAAAATTAGACCAGTACACATTTGCATTGAAAGTGTTCAAAACAACTATTTTGTAGAACTTTTGAGTATTTCTAAACGAGTTATTATGCGACCTAGGTTTCTACCTTGAGTGGTGTTTTCAGGCGATTTGCAATAACTGATTTTACCATTTACCACTTTTTTTAAGAACGCTCAGGTAACGGTGTTTTTTTTTTTAAAGCTCACGTGTCAGGGAATGTTCGAGCTTGTAATTTTAAAAATATGTTTGCTCATTTTTAATAAAATCCATGCATATTCATGGATAATCTTTCGCGTATTACAATCAGAAGATGTCAGAAATTGTATCGTTTTCATCCATGGTTGTATCAACCTAATGTGTGTGTGTGTGTGTGTGTGTGTGTGTGTGTGTGTGTGTGTGTGTGTGTGTGTGTGTGTGTGTGTGTGTGAACAGCTGGTTATGTGGGGCGTACAACCTTTTAATTGGAAACAAGAATTAATCAACATGTACCTTCCAAAATACGATTAGGCAAAATAGATAGCATGTGTTGTCTTCCCTCTACCAATATGTAATCGGCTATTGCTCAACCCCTAGTAGAGAATATAGCCTGTGCTATGTCGTATAGGAAAGTGTGGTTCAAAATTCTACATGTAGCTGGTTCCAATAATCAATTAAAGATTTTTGGAATCAGTCTGCATATCTTTACGTAAACCTTCTCTTTGCCGGCAAAAGGATTTTGTGAAGTCTCTTCATTTGTTTGGGGATATTTTATTTTAACTGCCCTCGGTAATTATTTACACGTCATTTCTCCTTCCCTCGTTATAAATATATATATATATATATATATATATGTATATTTATTTTAGAGTTCCTCCCCTTTTTGGATCTTCATTTTCGTTGCTCTTCTTTTGTTTTATTTATAATTCCAACGAATTTTTTCCTGATGAGAAGTTGGACAAAAGGGCTCTTGAGGCTGTTAATAAATTCCTTGCTTTTAAAGTAGTACATATATATATATATATATATATATATATATATATATATATGTAATTTAGAAAAAAAATAGATATTCTACAATTTCATGGGTAATACGTCAGACCCAAATGATTATATTTATCATATCTAAACTTATCTATAAGTGGAACTTTGTCTGTCTGTCTGTGTGTGTGTGTGTGTATCTATGTGCGTGTGTGTCCGTTACCTATAGACTCCGAAACAGCTGAACCGATTTTCTTGAAAATTTGCACAGTTGTACCATAAGCGTCTGCGAGTGTTCTTAACTAGGTTTTATGTCGAGGTACCCCTGATAAATATCGATAATCGAAAAAATCGGGTTATAGAAGGAGCGGTCCGATTTTAATCAAATTTTATACAAAGACATAAGAAACGATATTCAGAAGTTTCAAGGTTGCAGTTCTTATAATAGTGCAGAAAATTTGATATCGATACCAAGAAATCAAAATGTGACTTACATCCATTCATTTTTCTTTCAGTCTACGGTTTCGCTTTAACTGGAAACAACTATTGCTTTTTAGTCTTTCGTGCCAATGTCAAAAGAGTCTGAGCTCCAGGACCATGGATTAGTTTTAAAGCTTTCATTACACCTGAGCAACGCCGAGCTTTACTGCTAGTATAATTATATATTATATTACTCTGTTAAATTAAATAAAGTTCGTCTTTATCGGAATTTACCTGACTTAAATACCAAATATTCTACGTTATATATATAAAAAATATTGCCACATGTAAAGAGGCAACAGGGTAAATCAGAATATAAATGAGAAATTTTTCGAAGAAGTAAGATTTGAAATTGAGGCTCAGTATTAATTTCCTTTCTATTTCCATCTTTTTAAAACCTCGTCATTGCTCACATTCTCGATCCATGATATTCGCAGCATCTTTCTGTAGAACCACATTTCAGTTGCTTCAAGTTATTCCTTCATCTTTGATGAGATTGTCCAACATTCACTGCTACAGTGAAGAACCGACATCACATAGCAATCCAGTGCTTTCTTCTTTGATTTTAGCGAAATTGTCCTGTTTCTTAATACCTTACTCAACTTGTGGAATGCTTCCTTCGCCATGCCAATTCGCCTTCGGATTTCTGTGTCGCACTTTCCGTCTTCTGTTAGAATATTTCCCAGGTATTTAAATTTTTGTACCGGCTTGATTTTAGTATCCCTCGTCCCCGTATTTGGCATTTTGGATTACTCTTTTTGCTGATGACCATGTAGTCGGTTTTCTTGCAGTTTATTTGTAGTCTTTTCTTATCACTCTCGACAGAAGCTTAATTCATGCTTGCAGAGTGGCAATTATTCGGGAGCGTACATTCAATGGTGATCCTTACTTGATAGTATGTGTTTAAGCCACCGTTTATGATTTTTACAGAAAATTTACTCTATACGGATAGTTCGAACTGAAGTTTGAGGTATTGTCCAGTGAAGATTGCCTTACGGTATACAGATGTCTTGAACCCATTATTTGTACGAGTTATTAGTAGAACTAAGAAAGCCAGCTAGTTGTTATTTTTCTTCCGTTGGAAACTGAATTGAAAGTTTTATTGAGTTCACATGATCCAGAAGTATTTGCACGGCTGTCTGATAAGGCCAGAGTATGAAGGTATCATCTACATACTTTTGACTTTAGTGGTACATTTTCTAAAGCTATTTCCTCAAAATATTCAGTATATATCTTCACTGGTGACAACGGTGAACCCATAGCCAAACCTTCCTTTTAATTATAAATATAACAGAGAAATCTGTAAACAAAAGAGATCTGTAAACAGAAAAGTGGCAATCAGTAGTTAAACAAAAAAGATGCATATATATAGCAACTAAAAACAATGCAAAAAATCCCCAAAAAACAAAACTTATAGCATTCTTCAAAACAAATACTTTATTAGAAAGAGTAACTCAGCAAATCAATTTCAAAACCAAAAAAATATCGGTGAGTTTTCAAAAACACAAAACCAAATTTATACTACGCTACCTACATACATATTAATTAAAATGTCTAAATAAAACCCCGTAAAGAAAATCTGGTTTCATTTTTCACTCAAATTTTTAACTGAAAAATAAATACAAGACAAATAAAGTTTGGTTATACAATGAAATTAAATATCACAATTCAAAATTTGATACTGATATATATGTATTTGGTAAAACGTGCTAAAACACATGAATCCTAATTACAAAGTTGTTTTAAATATATCATTGAAGAGAATTTCTGGCTTTTCGATTAGAGCAGACAATTCTTCAACAAAGCGACAGTGCCTGTCAACCTCACTTCACTATAGCAGAGATTGATATACATTTCAATAACATTTATTCGCTAAACAATCGTATATTGATTTTTAATATTTTATGCAAATTTGACTTCGTTCTTTATCTTGGCTGCAATAAATGAAATATGCTTCCGTTTAACTTTTTTATTTTGTTTATAACACAATTTTAAAAATTACAACTTCATAAAGTCTTAAATATCACGAAAAAAGAACTTGCGAAAATGGTTTTACTCACAAAATAACGCGCATGCGTGTTTAGTATTAACATCAAGATCGGATATGAACGACGACTTGTTTTACTTTTTCTGTTTTAAGAATAAAGTCTTGTTTTTCTTTATTTGTCTGGTAGTTTCATAATAAAGATTTTGGAAAGAATATTTTTTGAAAAAATACATACTGGAGTTTTTCCTTTTATTTTGAAAATCTATTACTCTAATATTTTTTAAATGAAAATTTAACCTCAGAAATGAGGCCGACAATATGAGAAAAAGAAAAAATCATGAAAGGAGAGTAAGACATTCCAGATGACGGATCAACAAAAGCAAAAGTAAAAATTAGAAAAGATTAAAAAAATACTTAAAAAATATGAAAAATAAAAATTGATAAAGAAAGAGAAATTAAAAATGGCAGAGAAATTAAAAAGTGAAAAGAATAACAAAAAAAAAGAAAAGAAAAGAAATTGATAGAAACGATGAATATTTCAAAGCATAAGAGACGAAAAGAATAGAGTAAAGAATGAAAATAGAATTAAAAATGCAATAAAATAAAAAAAATAGAAATCAATATGAAAGATGTCTGTAAAAACAGGTAAAAACATGAATAAAAATAATGAAGAAAAGACGGAAAAGAAAATGAAGGAAAAGAATAAAATAACTACTGGTTAAAATAAATTGTTCTCATCAAACAATACGAATAAACTCCTCGCTAATAACGGATAAAGAAAAACATGGATTCCCTTTGATTTTAGCGTTCTCAGAATCTTCAGAATTATGCAACGAAAACAGCAAGTCTAAGATGGAAGGAAAATAAACTGGAGGAATTCGTTGGCTATTATACTTTCGCCTCGTCAGGTTGCTACTTTCAAGAGAATCATCTTATCTATCTATCTATCTATCTATCTATCTATCTATCTATCTATCTATCTATCTATCACATTTTGGTCATATCTATCTATCTATCTATCTATCTATCTATCTATCTATCTATCTCAGGCTATCCATATCTATCTATCTATCTATCTATCTATCTATCTATCTATCTATCTATCTCAGGCTATTCATATCTATCTATCTATCTATCTATCTATCTATCTATCTATCTATCTATCTATCTATCTATCTCAGTCTATTGATATCTATCTATCTATCTATCTATCTATCTATCTATCTATCTATCTATCTATCTATCCAAATAAATAAGAACGAAGAAAATAATTGAACCGTTCCAAACATTAATTTAAAACAGTGTTCAATATAAAAATAGAGCAATGAATATTTATTAGTAATTATTACTTTAGAACATGTGCAAACTACTACACAATTGTACATGTTGTTTCGACATTGAAAAAAACAATGACTTATCAGGTATTTAATAGTGATGGTAATGAACGTTTTATATTAAAAACACCACGTCCCTTTATTTTTCGATATATATTTTTTGTAGGAGGTAAAAAGAAATTTAAAAAATGGGCGAAAGAAAGAGGGAAGAAAAGATAGAAAATAATATGAGAAATCAAGAAAAGAAAAAGAAAGAGGAAAAGGAAAGTTACAGAAGGAGTAGAAAGTGAAGAAGAAAATAAAGAGGAAAAAGTGAGAAAATGTGGAGAGGAAAGAAAGGGGAGAGACAATGGAAACAACAAAGAGAGAGAAATTTTAAATTTTGGCCGGAAGTCAATTTCAGACAGATATAGACATCGGTTGCATTGTTTCAAGTTAAATTTTTTGCCATTTAAAAACAAATTATGAAATCTCACACACAAACAGAAAACCTATTCATAAAACTTAAATTAAAGGATATTTAAAAAAAACATAACACGAAGATTAGGCCTAATAAAATAAATTGGAAAAATAAAATAAAATAAATTTAAATTTAGATTTAAAATTTAAAATAAAAATAAAAACTAAAATAAATTAAATTAAAATTAATATTAAAATTAAATTAAAATAATATAATATAAATGAATTAAATAAAATTAAATAAATAAAATTATATTATAAAATAATAATAGAAATAAATATAAAATATATAACAAAATAATAAAAAAAATAATTTCTTCTCTCTCTACATTTTCTCAGAGAGTGTGTGATCTATACCTGCATAACTCTGACAGCCACGATAATAATCGTTCGTTGGTATATGTTTGTACTAGTGTCTTTGCAATATTTTGGTTTAATACTTTTCTATCTTTGTGGATCACAATAACTTGGTGACGAGGTCACAACAAGTTGGCGACGAGGATTCTTACTGACTACTACGAGGCTTCTTACGGACGACCAGGATTCTTAGGACTTGTGGATCCCGATGGGACTGCGTGGAAATTGTCAATATTAGTTCAACATTGTACGCCCGAAAAAAATTTATTTTTTAACACTTTGTTCTACTCAGCAGTATTTGGAAATCCAGAAAAGTAAACCAAACTAAAAAAAAGTGTAACTAACTTACACTGAACTTGAACGTGAGCCGATAGACTACGAGAATTGTTTTTTGAGAGAAAAAAAAAACAAAAAAAAAACATCGTGATTCCCTGAGTGAGTCAGACTTTAAAGTTTTTCACTTTCAATTAATTGTTATTATCGTTTTACTGAGTGAAAAAGAAGCTAAAGATTTTTTTTTATTATTCAAAGAAAAGAAAAGTTTGCATTTGAATTAAATTTGAAATCAGGTATTAAAAAAAGACATGTATAAACATGGATGAATTGAATTCCGCCATGCTCGAATTTCTTAAGTTCTAACGGGAGCTTAAATAGCAAGGAAGGCTACTTGAAATTCAAAAGCAAACTGCAAAAGAACAACTTGAATTTCGATAACAAATTGAAGTTAGACATCAGAAACTTGAAGAAATTCTACTTCAAACTTAACAAGAGCAAAGAAACTCACTTAAACTGGCAAACTGGAAACAAATTAGTAAAAAACGAAAATGCGTTCCCACAAAACACGATCTAGCGCACAATAGAAACTTTTACATATTTTTCGGACGAGGATATAACCTTCGCCTCTTCTTTTATAATGTTCGAGAATTTATATGCCACAGATTGCATAAATTGGTCAAATTCTAAGAAAGTTCGCCTGCTTTTCTGAAAACTGGGTACCGCAGAGCACACAGAATTTGTGAATTATATTTTACCCCGTAAAACTAGTGAATTTACATTCACTGAAGTGGTTAAACTTCTTACAGAACATTTTAGTCCTAAAACTTCACACTTTCATGAGAAGTGGAAATGTATGAATTTAACCAAAAAACTGAAGATTGTACGACGTTCGCGATGGTCATGAACAAGCATTGTGACGACTTTAAACTGTCAGAATTGAGTGCAGATAATTTCAAGTGTCTGATATTTGTTTAGGGATTTGTTTCTGAAATTACACAAAGAGTTCTAAACAAATTGGAAAATGATCCAAACCTTACTCTCCAACAAATAGCGGAAGACAGTCAGGGATTCGTAAGCTTACGCCAAGATTCGAAAATATTGAGGAATCTGGTATAGCTCACATAAGAAAATTACGCCAAAAGAAAGAAAAAACAATTGATTCTTCTCCTAAATCAAACCAATCAAAAAAAGAAATGAGACAAACAATTAAAAAAAGAAATGAGACAATGAATTAAAAAAAAGAAATGAAACAAACAATTAAAAAAAGAAATGAGACAATCAATTAAAAAAAAGAAATGAGACAAACAATTAAAAAAAAGAAATGAGACAAACAATTAAAAAAAAGAAATGAGACAATGAATTAAAAAAAAAGAAATGAGACAAACAATTAAAAAAAAGAAATGAGACAAACAATTAAAAAAAAGAAATGAGACAAACAATTAAAAAAAAAGAAATGAGACAAACAATTAAAAAAAAAGAAATGAGACAAACAATTAAAAAACGAAATGAGACAACTTGCTTTCTAACTTGTGTTTCGGTTGGCGATTATTATATTGGTAGAAAAAACAATTGATTCTTCTCCTAAATCAAACCAATCAAAAAAAGAAATGAGACAAACAATTAAAAAAAAGAAATGAGACAATGAATTAAAAAAAAAGAAATGAGACAAACAATTAAAAAAAGAAATGAGACAAACAATTAAAAAAAAATGAGACAATGAATTAAAAAAAAGAAATGAGACAAACAATTAAAAAAAGAAATGAGACAAACAATTAAAAAAAAAGAAATGAGACAAACAATTAAAAAAAAAGAAATGAGACAAACAATTAAAAAAAAGAAATGAGACAAACAATTAAAAAAAAGAAATGAGACAAACAATTCAAAAAAAAGAAATGAGACAAACAATTAAAAAAAAATGAGACAAACAATTAAAAAAAAGAAATGAGACAAACAATTAAAAAAAAGAAATGAGACAACTTGCTTTCTAACCTGTGTTTCGGTTGGCGATTATTATATTGGTAGAAAGGCTACCCTTAGTGAAATAAAAAAATGTCTAAATTGTAACAGTACCGGGCGCAAGTGTCCACATTGTCGAGCGAGAAAAAAGCTTAATAGCTACGTAAAAAAATACAAAAGCGGATAAACAAGACTAGTTAAACATTAAGAAGTACGTAAAGTACAAATCTCAAATAAAAATATTAAAATGCAGTTGGATTCTGGTTCAGATTTAACAATCTACACACTTGGAAAAAATTGGGAAAACCATCCTTGCTAAGAACTAATAAAATGTCCTGGTTTTTGACAGGGAAGAAAATCAAGTTTACATGAGAACTTATCACGAATGTAACATTTACAGGAATTCCGTTAAAATGAAAAAAAAAAAACGTTTGTATTAAAGAATACAGAAAATCTATCCGGCACCGACTGGATATAGACATTTAAGTTGTGAGACATGCCAATTAATTCTACCAAAAACTCGAAAACCTGACCATCGAGGCTAATAATTTAATAAAAAACTTAAATGAAACTTTTTCCGGAAGATTTTTCTAGGGGTCTTGGTCGGTGTAACAAGATGACGGCAAAATTTGAGTTAAAAAATGACATCAAGCCAATGTTTAAGAGAAAGCGAAATGTGCTTTTTGCCCTTTTACAATAGATAAATGGAGAACCCAACAAACCAGAAAGAACCGGTGTCTTATAGAAAATTGTGTACAATTGTGAGCATCTATGTGAAGAAGTCAAAAGTGACCCGGGTCTGCACCGATCACTTGACGGGGTTTAACGCGGCATTCAAAAAACATGATTCGTTTACCTTCGTCGTTTTAAGAAAATGACGGATTTTATCGTCGTAAATACAAAAAAGAAAAAAAATATTAAGACGCCTTGCAAAGTTAATACTTAGGAGGAAGGTGTTATGAGGACTTGCTCATATGATACATGAACTTGTCCAAAATATATATAAGTAGCAGTTTTGCTTTGTAGAAGCAGAGGCATAGAGAGTGGAATCTATTACAGTATAGCTCTAACAGCCGTGCTAATAATCGTTCATTGGTATATGTTTGTACTACTGTCTTCGTCATATATTTGTTTAACACTATTCCGTTTTTGTGTCACTATTTCTGGCACAACGGACCACAATAATTTGGTGACGAGATGACAACACTATATATATATATATATAGTGTAATGGTTGTTACAATGTTTTTATAAATTCATAGTATCACTACACAAAATTTTCGTGTTTCGAAGCCAGCCCATTATGATGTTGGCTTCATCTTCAGGTGGTTTTTTAGAAATGAAAATTATCTAGTTGAAAAGCCCGTTTATTTGTGTTGGATTTGTTTTTTTGGGTGTTAGAGGGGTTGGTCTGTATTTTGAGTTCTGTTGACCTTTTTAAGGTCTTAGGGTTAAGTGTTTGTTTGTGGCTGAGTTCAGGATAGGTTAATCTATTTATCTTGAGAGGGTTTAGGCAGCTGGCGCCTTGCGTGCTGTTATTTGGTTTAGGGGTTGGTAGGTGTTGTTTTGTTTTGGGGTTGGTTTCTTCTTAATTTAATTTATGTTATTTTGTATTGGGGTGTGTGCTTTTTTGTGTTTTTATTTTTTTGTTTTTTATCGTGTCGATATTTTTATTTATTTATCTACTATTCTGCTGCAACTGAATTATTTTTTGTTGGTATTGTATAGGGTTTGTTTTCTTTTTTGTTTATTTATAGGGTTGGTTGTGTGTATTTTTTTTTTAACAAAAGGTTAAAAAACCTACGAGCTCTACAACTTAGTTACAATACTATATATATATATATATATATATATATATATATATATATATATATATATAAAACGTAGAACACTTGGTATATTATCCAGGTAAATTCCGATAGAGACGAACTCAAAAGAACTCATGGTTAAATTTATTTATTTAATTTAACAGAGTAATATAATTTAGAAAAATTTTAGATATACTACAATTTAATGGATAATAAATATTTCGCCGCCAAATGATGAACTTGCGGCTCGTTAGACCCAAATGATCATTTGGGTCGGTCTGACAAGCCACAAGGTCATCATTTGGCGGCGGAATATTTATTACCCATTAAATTGTAGTATATCTAAATTTTTCCTAATGTATATATATATATATATATATATATATATATATATATATATATAATCTCTGATTATCTATCTGGTTTCTTATGATTTATATTTTATCTAATGTAAAAAATAATCAACTCTTAAAGGAGTGCCCTAGAAAAGAATAATGAGGATGAAGAATTCAATGTCGTATAAAATATCAGCCATATATATTATTTGTAATGTGTGTATTTTTTAGTTAAGCTCAGTAACTCTTAAAGCGAGATTATCAAAAGATTACTAATGCATTTTCTCAGAAGACGGCTAAATACGGTTTTTGCTGTCTCACGTACATGCTGCCTAATTCACCTCGATACTCGGAATATAACGACATTAAACAACGATATATATACACTGAATAATGAATGACTTGTTCTTCCAATAATGGGCAGCAAGACCCCCACCAACTCCACAAACACAAGAAAATGAATACAGAGACACGCTATTTTGCAAATGATGTTCCCGTCGTTACGTACCGAATCTGATTCCCTCTCATTCATTTCTTGATAATCGATCAACAGCGGTCGTAATATAGCGTTTATTTGCACCAATTAACTAAACATTGATTAACAAACTATTAATGAACGGATACAACACAAGTAATATTTGTAATCGATATAACAAAAATTGGAAAGTGATACGCGTTCAGCCTATTTAAAGCGCGAATTGTGTCGTCTGAATAGAAAGGAGAATAATTTATGATTACTATTCACCATTAAATTAAGTGCATTGACAAGGGTATTCAAATTATTCATGCTGTGGGACTTCGTGTTATTCATGTTCCATTGTAATTAAATGTGATGTGTTTCGGTTTCCGATCGAGTCACGTTGATTTCAGGCTCAAAGAGAGACATAGCCTAAGAATGGAAACGACTTGAACCTTTTGCTGCAAAACAACTGAGCTGTTGATCTTAAATGGTCAACTAGAGCATGAAATGCGTACTTAATCGACATGCCTCAGATTAGACTTATATATATATATATATATATATATATATATATATATATATATACAGTACACTAAATCTAGCCTGGCCCAGACGATCCGTTGTGTGAAACCGCGGTCGGTGTTTTGTATTTAATCGGCATACCTCAGATTAGACTTATATATATATATATATATATATATATATATATATATATATATATATATATATAGTACACTAAATCTAGTCTGGCCCTGACGATCCGTTGTGCGAAACCGCGGTCGGTGCTGGCTCAATTTTAGATTTAGTGTACTGTATTTTTTGCTCTACTTTCCACATTACTGTTAAGGTTTTCATCTTGGGTTTTTTTTTTCTTTCAAACAAGCACATGACGCATTGTTCTTGTGCGCGGTTTGTTTCTATTTTTTCTTCCCCATTTAACCTACGAGGAGGTCGTCCTCTTTGGGTTATTGACGGTTTAAGTTACTGGCAGGTTAGCATTGGTTTTCGGACATTAGTCTATAATAATCAGTGCTGCTTTATTGTAATTAAGTATATATATATATATATATATATATATATATATATATATAATAGTACTGCTACTAATAATAATGACATTAACAATAATAATATTAATAATTGTTATAATATATTTCAGTCCGTCTCGAAAAACCCACCGAGTATAAACGAGGAGGGGAAAACAGGGGAAATAAAAAAAGAAACAAACTACGTACTTGAACATACGTCAAAATACTCGTTGAAAAGAAAGAAATACCCGTGACGAGAACCCTAACTAAAGCGCTCAATTCAAATCGTAGAGCAAAGAAATAAGAATAAAACTAACTTGCAGCAGCCAACAGACCTATCTAGGTTTCACCTAACGGATCGACGGGGCAAGTCGGGTTGCCCTGACGATCCGTTAGGTGAAACCTAGGTAGGTCTGTTGGCTCTAAGTTACTTTAGTTTTCTTCTCATATATATATATGCAAAAATTAAGACAGACACCTTATTCTATGGTTAAGTGGGAGTGTGGGCCTATTTCAGGCGAGCCATCTTCAGCTTCCGTCTTTATTGTACAGAAGATTTTACACGAATCTGAAGGTGGTTTGCCTGAAATAGGCCTACAAGTCCACTTAACCATGGAATAACTTCTGTCTTAAATTCTTTTTTATATTTACTCTATATATATTTATATACATATATATTTAGAGCTCCCGTAGAAAGTTATCCTACCACTTTATATACAGGACACGCTTTTGAATTTTTCTATATCTACATATATATATATATATATATATATATATATATATATATATATTGTGTGTATTTAGGCACCATTTTTTCATTGATGCATGTTTAATTAAATATAGACAAGTTTTGTCGATCTATTTTATGTAATTTTTTTTCAAATCGTTTGATAAGCTTAATAGCATTATCGTCGAAAGAAGAAAGAAATTCACAATATTGATACATGTTTTTTATTTAACCCTTTCTAAGGTTTCGGCTTACATCAGCCATTAAATGAAACATGCATATATATATATATATATATATATATATATATATATATATATATATAAGATTTATTCCCTTATCGCTAACCCCCATCAACATCCTACACACAACCCACCAAATATAAGAAAAGCGGCTCTCCATTCCTTTCCACACCACCTGATGAGACGTTGTAATTTCAATGTCGAAACAAAATATACAATTTGTAGTGGATAAAAAAAATTGTACATGTTCTAAAATATAATTTATAATAAATATTCACAGCTCTATATTATATATCGAGCACTGGTTAAAATTAATGTTTTGGATGTTGTAAAAGATTTTTTCTTCGTTCATTATTCACTCGGATATATATATATATATATATATATATATATAAATTCTGTAGGAAGATTCTTCAAACCAATGCAAGGACAAAAGTCCATATCACATATATACGCAAATACTTCGATTTTGAGTTATTAAGCTTAAAGAAAGTTTGCGATAGATGGCGTTCTGTTGACATTTAGACTAGGCTACATTTGTTACTCGTGTACATTTGCAACTAGTCTGTCTTTAGCGTTTAACCTGTGTAGTAGTTAGTTAACTGAGAAATATTCCATTTAACAAAGTCCGGATATTCACATTGCGAGAGTGCGTTTCCAGACCTGAGGCAGGAGCCTCAGCAACGTGTGCCGAGTGTTTCGCCCTCTGATCATTCACCACGGGAGAACGTTCGCCAGTGGCTTATTGCACGATCCTCACATTAAACCAAGGACAAAAATCTATATGATCATATGACCGAAAATTCTTCGTTTTTGAGCAATTAAGTTGACACTGCGTTGCACTGTTGCCTCGGATACACTTGTCATTTGTGTATATTATTGGTTAGTTAGTCTTTAATGTTTAACGTGTATGGTAATGAGTTAACCACAAAGAACACATACTACAGGCTGTCGGGGACGGTCCAGGTATCAGTACACGTCAAGTGGCCCTAGAATGTCGTACATCTCATTGTACGGCATGGGGGTGACTTCAAGAGCCGATGCTGTATCTGTATCATTTGCAACGTGTACCGGGTGTTCTGCCCTCTGATCACTCACCTCGGGAGAACTTTTTAGATGGTTTATAGCAAAAAAAAAAAAAAAATGCCGATCTGTTGTTTGTCTTTTCAGGGTTTTTTTTTTTACAGAAACATTTAGATAAGACGGAATAACAAATTGACACAACCAAGATTTATATAAGAATCGGAATCCCTATGATAAAATCCAGGCTATACACCAGCATCAGTTTACATTTAATATGTAGACTGGACTAGTAGCTGACTGTCTGGTAGGTCCATATGTTCTCCCAGCACATCTTATAAAATCTGTCTTCAAGTCGTTCATTTCGAACAAACCTCCAGACCTGCAAGAGGATGTACACCTTCTAATACGAAGACGCATGAACGATGGTCACATTGTTCGCAATGCCGCGATGCACTAGCTGACCTCTACCATGAATGATGGACACGTAAAAAAAAAGACGGGTTATATGGCTTGCACATTTTCCTGGCTTTAATACTTTGGATTTTTATTTGTGGGGTTACCGAAAACAATAGGCTTAATAATGCATTGACGCTTCATTAAAATATTATGGGGTCTGCGAAACTATTCGACACCATAAGGAAAAATTTGAAAGGACCAGCTAGTCTGTGATGCGACGGGTGCATGCGTCTATAGAAGGAAGCTGAGAACATTTTGAACATTTGTTATGAGTTGTTGTGTTAAGGGACAACAAAGACCTTTTCCCCATATTTTTATATAGTAACTTTACCTTGTTTTATTGTGAGGAACCCACCCCTAATGTTTGTAAATTTATTTTTGAATTGTATCTTGGATTGTATATTTAACAGCGTCTACTGTAAATTTTAAAATTATTAACTCAAAAACGAAGATTTTGCGGACATATGTTTCTTATGAACTTTTTTCTTTACTTCCCTAAAATTTGTAAAAGTATTTTTGATGCACCCCTGTATATATGGAACAGAGCAAAAAACATCAAGAATTAAAAATTTGAGAGATGCCATATTTGAGAAATATCTCGCATCGATCACTGTATCTTATATACATGCTTTACATGAAGTAACTTAAATTTTCAGTGCTTAATGCAATTTTGTAAGTTGGTTAGTATAATCTATCAACCTGTCTATGCATACATACACACAACCATTTGTATTCATTCAAGACACATCGATTTAAAACTTGTAACGAGTATCGCTAAATTAAAAAAAAATGTCTCATCACTTTCTCAATCATAAAGTGTTTGCCTCTAAGCAACTGTCACATATGGCCTTGAAGACACGAAGCAAACATTTCGTTTTCAGTTGAAGATCACTCTTACTATTGACGCCGAATTAACAAGTGATATGAAAATCTGATTGATATTTGTTGTGGAGAAATTGTAGCGAACAAAACAAATTCTAGATTTAAAATTCAAATGCTAAGCACTGATTCATTGATTTTTTTTTTTTTTAGAAATAAACGGATTCTCTCGAATTTACAAACATTGCTTAGCACACACAAAACTCTTGAAATTTCACAAATGTTTTGTCGCTAAATGGAAAGGCCAGAATCACATCCGCGAGTGAATTCCCAAACAAAATAAAAGACGGGCGAAGTTTGACCGTCGCCAGAGAGTTAAAATGACGAGCAATTAACACGTACCCTTGACAAACGTTATTATAATTGTCTCTATAATTCTCTCTCATCTCTCACTTCCTTCTTTTTTCACAATTCACCCTGAGCGAATACTTCAAAGACACTCCTACCCAACAAACGCTCATACATACACACATACGTTCCTGCCTACGTAGACATAAACTCTTTCCAACTAACTACTACTACGAACTCTTGATACCCTTAACTCATTGCTTGTTTCTTATTGAACATTAACTTCTATAAATTCATGTTTTTCTTTTCCATTAATAAATTTCTTTTTAAGCATACAAAAGGTATACATTTATTTTTCCACAAATCCACACATTCGAATCTCCAACCTTCTGATGATAGCCAAAACTTCTGAGTTGTAAGAAGTTCGGTTATGTATGACACAAGACCGACTCAATAAACATTAATTATTCCCCTACTGCTTCACTGGTAACCCCCGACGTCGAAAAAGAACACGCAATGGAAGAATCACTTCTTCACTTTTGACCCCCGAAGCCCAATAAACACGCATCCTACTGCTTCAAAATACTGATATGATCCAGTGATATTACGCGACTTTCGAGAGATTAAAAATCCTCTTTTACTTGACTCTCTTTTTTGAGGAATTTTGAATAAGACAGGCTTTATTGTTGTGGCGATTTTCTAAGCGTAGCTTAAATGTGGCGCAAGGCTGAAAGTAAGGGACACCCAGTGAGGATCATACTCAGTTGTAATTATTCTAGCGAGAGAAGTTTGCTAACCATTACACCACCTCAAGGTGCGATGGTTTCATTGTTATGAAGCATGTAACTAGTTGATACTAACACAAGACCTTAAAAATAGGTCATGTGATGCCGTTGAACTAGAATGTTTCCTTTGAAAAGTAAAAGGTAAATGATAAAGACCGGATATAGTAGGCATCCGACAAACGCTGAAAAATGTGTTGGCTGGAACAACAATGGAGAAAGAAGATTGGATTTTTTGCTTTTGGTAGGATTTTTAAAGAAGGATCTTTTCATCTACTTCCGATTTTTTCTCATCGTCACTGTGTATTTGAAGTATAGATCATTTTTAGCAGAGGACAAAAAGAACGATACAAAAATCAAAAGGAGCATTAAGATCGAGTAAGATGCCTTCCAAAAGCTAAGTAGATTATTAAGAAAGAAGAAAGCTTTGTTAGAAACAAAGATAAGGGTATTGAACTATTATGCAATATAATTTCTTGTATATGGCATTGAGTACTGGACAATGTACTAAGAAATGAAAAAGAGACTTCAAGCAAAAGAAATGTGCTTCTATAAAAAGATGCTGAAGATGCCATGGACTGAATACGAAGTTCTTGTATATGGCATTGAGTACTGGACAATGTACTAACAGATGAAGAAGAGACTTCAAGCAAAAGAAATGTGATTCTATAGAAAGATGCTGAAGATGCCATCGACTGAATACGATGAAGTTCCAGAGAAAATGGAAACAAAAAAGGTAACTTATATTTAACACCAAAAAAAAAAAAAAACCAGCTGAAGTTTCTCGAGCTCATAATGAGAAAAGTGAGCTTGAAAGATTTGATACTCACAGGACAAATTAAAGGGAAAAAAGAAAAACGAAACATGAAATACTTAATGAACTTGGGTAAATGGATGTCAGAATAAGGTTTGTGAGAAACAACAAAAAGATAAAAATTATAAAGAACTACAAAGAACGGGAAATTGTAGAGTGCCATAATCGCCCCAGGGGACACAGTACATGAAGATGAAAAAGATATTCCTCTGTAGCTTAACGAGCTGAGTAGAAATAAGGCAACTTTGGGTTTAATTTTTCTTTCACATTAGGTTTCTTCTTGCGGAACTATAAGAGTAAAGGGTCCTCGGCGATATTCGCCTATTGCTCCGTGTGTAGATAAAGGGTTGGTGGCAGATAGCCAGTAGTGATCTTCAATTTGACCTACTAAAAGGAAAGGGATCATATTCTGTCTCAGCTGGTATCTGAACTGGGTTCGCTGATTCCGCTTTTAGTACTCATAACCACACACCCCGATTTGAAAATAGGGATAACTTCCGACAATGTGATTAAATGGGCAAATTTTTTTATAAATTCAATGTTTCTGAATCTATTTAACTTCATCAGAAATTTTGTGGTGGAATAATGCGAAATTATGTTTTAATTTAAAATTCTATAAAAATCTCTTCGTATCAATAGACTAAAATTAAAATTTCGATACTGACTTGGCAGATCGCCTGCAGTCTCTCTCTCACCGGCACGACGTGGCTTCCCTGTGTCTCTTCTATAAATACTTCCATGGATTCTGCTCCGATGAACTTAGATCACTGGTGCCCCCTAGGTTCGAATTTGCACGAGATACTAGATTAGCAACTAGATCCCACCCTTTTACAGTGAAACCGATAAAATGCAACCGCAACTTCTACTCTAACAGTTTCTTTTCTCGTACTGTGGAATTCCCTTCCACATGTCTGCTTCCCCGACGTCTACAATCTCCAGGAGTTTAAATTTAAGGTCAATAGACACCTCCTAACACAATAACTCGCTTCCATTCTTTCAAACACTCTTCCAATCCTCCCAACTACCTATCACCCCCCTTCTGACATTTCCTATATCTAACCACTCTTTCTATTTACCTTCCCCTATGTAGCCCCAAGCACAATAGTGACAGTGGAATGCCTTGCTTGGGGTGAAACGATTAAAAAAAAAATTTAAAGAATATATTTACTAAAGATGTTTTATCATACAATAAAAATTAAGAAATTAGTAATAAATGAGTATGCAATTAAGCTTACGGTCATATCACGTTGAATACACCGGTTCTCGTTCGATCACCGAAGTTAAGCAACGTTGAGCCTGGTTAGTACTTAGATGGGTGACCACTTGGGAATATCAGGTACTGTAAGCGTTTAGTGTGCGTTGTGGTGCAGTGGATATCAGCTCAGAAAGAGAAATCGGTGAGCCGAGTTCGAATTCCAGTTGAATGCCCTGCATTCACTTACGCGCTGGTACCCTTGGGAAAGGTATTAATCCGTCCCTTCCCTCCAGTTATGGGTTAAATAATAGGGTAGGACTTGGAACCCTGCCCTTAAACAAATCCAAATGAAACTTCCTTCATCGGAGAGGAAGCCGGCTCTACCCAACTAGGTTGAATGCGGCTTGCATACATATACAACTATATAAAATGGTCTGTGTTTTAACTTCGTACAGGAGAATGGAAAAATATATCGGCTTATATATAAGAAAAATAATGAATAAAAAGTAATCGCTCGAATAATACGTGAAACATTAAGCATGACTCTTAATTTAATTCTGCGTAGAAAGCTGAGTTGAATCTGGCAATAATTTGCTGTACTAGAGGATTGACGATTGGATTTAGCGACGAATTTGCTGAATGAAAAATTCAAGTTGAGTCGTCATTATCTTCTTATGTTTGCCTTGATTGCTTAACATTGCGTATTATTTATATTTATGTAAATTCTTGCCGATTGGGAAAAGGAATTGAACTTAGTGTTAATTATGTTTAATCTTCAAAATCTCCAATGCCTCTAAGCAAAATGGTGGAAATGGAGAATTGGCTTATAGATTTGGGAAGAATGAAGGCAATACATTGTTTTCTTACTAGCACATTAAGTACAACTAAACTATTGTAAAAGTTTCGGGATAGATAAACATTTTTGTTTAACTAGCAGTATAGCCCGGCGTTGCTCGGGTGCAATGAAAACTTTAAAACTAATTCATGGTCCTGGAGCTCAGACTCTTTGGACGTTGGCACGAAAGACTAAACAGCAATAGTTGTTTCCAGTTAAAGCAAAACCGGAGACTGAAAGAAAAATGAATGGATGTAAGTCAAATTTTAATTTCCTGGTAACGATATCAAATAAGTTTTTTTTAGTCGTAAACTGAACTTTAAAGGCTAAATAAGTCCTCTGAGTAAATGTTATCATGGCTGAGACTAAGAACTACAATTATACCTACTTAGAGCCAAACCCGAAGCAAAAAAGCAAAAACTAAAATAAAAGGGCTGAAAGAATACAGACACACAGGCAGATAAACAAACACACACAAACATCTTGCCTTATATATATATATACTATTGATTTTCTGCCCTATTGTAAGAACTGCATCCTTGAAACTTCTGAATATCGTTTCTTATGTCTTTGTCTATGAGTGTATCAAATTTGATTAAAATCGGACCACTCCTTCTATAACCCGATTTTTTCGATTATTGATTCTTCGATATTTATCGGGGGTACCTCGACATAAAACCTATCTAAGAACACTCGCAGACGCTTATGGTACAACTGTGTACATACTCAAGAAAATCGTTTCAGGCGTTTCGGAGTCTATAGGTAACGGACACACACACACACACACACACACACACACACACACACACACACACACACACACACAGACAAAGTTCCATTCATAATTAAGTTTACATAATAGCGTTCAGAAAATCAGAAAGCATCTTTTTGATTTATCTAATAATTTAATCGTACGCATTTTTGACCCGAACTTTCTTGAGAATGCTAATATTATTCGCAAGTAATTACATATCTCTTCATGAATTTTAAGCTTATTACTATCTATCAATCAACAGGATGTTGCAAAAGTTTTGAAACAAAATGATCGGGCAAAAATTAATGATAAATGATAATGAAAATTGCATTTATTAAAAGATAAACGGATAACATTTCAGCATGTGCAACCATTTAGTCTCAAACATGGATCAAAAAAATCAAGAGGAGTCCTGGAGCACATGTCCACCGTTCAGTCGAAGGCACTGTTGAATGGGGGCTTGCAAAGTTGTTGATAACGCGTGCACATTACTCCTGGGTGATTGCTCACTGATTACTGCCTTCACAGCAGTCATGGTGCAAAGGTTACCCTGGTAGGTGTTGTCCATGAGAAATCTGGGGGAGGGGACTCAGTTCAGGCGAGTGAAGTTCCCATTCCACTTAAGTTTAGCGACTGATTAAACGCTTCCCAAACTTTTCACGGAATCATACCATGGCAACATTTGTAGTGTGAGGTGAAGCCCCATCCTGCAAGGAACCGCTATTCCTCCTCATCAAGGTGTCAAGCTCCTCGAACTCTCACCAGAACTGTTTATGCACTGGAATATAACGCTCTTTTGTCACTGTCCCTTCGTTACACTCAATATTCTTCAAACAAAAAAGGTCTAATGATGTCATACTTCGAGATCTCAACTCATGACTTGCACACAATTTTTGAATGTAGAGAGTGTCCAGCGACTGTGTTAGGGTTCTCGCTTCCCTAAAACATCCAGTTCTTGGAGTTAACATGACCCTTCAAAAGGAAGTAGGCTTCATTCGAAAACCATATATTATTCAAGAATTGCTCATATCCCACCACCATAAAAGGCGAGCATAGGCGACGGAATCCCGGTCATTGTCTTGATAAAGATATGCCCCTGAACTCTCCTCTGTACTCTCAAAACTCTATAATTACTTCCTCACTGCTTCCTGTTTTCCTGCATGCTAGAAGTCCTCTTTTGTGGTCCCTGCGTTTAAGAATTTGGGAGAACACTCGGACTCCTCTAATTATCTCCTTATCAGCTTCCTACTAATTTTCGAAAAGTTTTCGAAGCTATCATCAATACTGAAATAGTTGAACATCTCACCGCCCATAAACTATTCTCGAACTAACAGTATAGCTTCCGCTTTGGAAAAGCAGCAGACCTGATAGGTCTACTGCTGATATGCTAACGACCACCACCGAGTACATATACCAGGCCCTCGATAAAAACGGCGAAGATCGAGCTCTTTCCCTTGATATCTCCAAAGCATTTGTTAGGGTCTGGCACGCTAGCATTCTGCGCAGGTTACAAGGCTATGTTATTACTACACGCTTGCTTGATTTGATCCAATCATTCCTATCACATAATGAAGATCCTCTTGAACGGTCATCCCTCCAGATCCTATCGCACGAATGCAGGTCTCTCCCAAGGCTCTATCCTCAGTCGACACTCTTTCTGATCTTTATCAACGATCTCCTGATGTTATCAAATCCTAAGTAAGAATTTACGCTGACGATACCTCTGTCTATTCCTCCCAAAGTAAGAAATATGCCAAGGCGAACAAAAATAACATCGCTGCTAATCTTCAAGGACCTTCAATCTGTGATGGACTATATAGGAAATGGCCCGTAAGCTTTAGTGCTTCCAAAACGAGGCTGTTATCTGTCGACCACAATAGAAAGTTTCTCCTGTCCCTCATCACTATGGATCAAGCTAGTCTCCTCGAAAGTAATACGCTGTGCCTCCTCTGCCTCACTATCTCTTCTGACCTCAAGAGGAACGATTACATTAAATCAAGAGCTAAAACTACTGCTAGGAAAGTTGGGTCATTGTGTCAGGCCAGGAAGTTTTTCTCGCCCGAGTCCATCTTGCACATATACAAATCAACCATCCGACCATGCATTGAATACTGTTGTCATATCTGGTCGGATGCACTTGCTATTCATCCCTGGGTTCTCGACAGGATCTAGAGGAGAATCTGCAATTTAATCGATTTCAACCTGGCAGCTCGACTCCAGTCACTTCCTCACCGAAGGGATGTGGCTTTCCTCTGTCTCTTCTACAAATATTTTCATGGCTTCTGCTCCGACGAACTTAGCTCCCCGGTGCCCCCCTCCACAAGAATTTACTACTGCAACCAGACGGGGTAACAATTCTGTATCAGTTTATTTTCTCGCACTTCCCTCCTGTGAAACTCCTTTCCATATACTTGCTTCTCTGATAGCTACAGTCTCAAAGAGTTTAAATGCAACATCAATTGCCATCTCTTATCCCTTTGACACCAATCCTTCTCTTATCTTTTCCCCAATACCCTCTGTATCTAGTTCTTCTCTCTTTTCACTTCACTCTCACACAAGTCTCTTCACACCGGTATTCTCATTCTTCTTTGCCCATTCTTTGACACGACTGTAACCGGTTCCTTTTCGGTTTCTCTTTCTCTTCACTCTCCTCTTAGATAGCCCCCTACGCACCAGTGGCAGTACTGCATTGCTTGTGGTGAAATGATGAAAAAAATCTATCTTTGATAAATAAGGTAACTTTTAGAAAAAAGCTAGTACTTTAAATTATATGAATATGATAACCATTTTTCGGAGAAATATACGAAAATTCGAAAAAATAAACCTACAAACTAAATTTTGTTAGTAGTACTGCTCACTCTTGGATGTCTAATATCAACTTAATCACTTGTACCAACGAAAAAAATTATAGTAATACGAATATATATATATAGTATATAGCTAACCTAGACAGCCAACAAACCTACCAAGGTTTCACCAAATTGGATCTTCAGGGAAAGTTGGCTCCAACTTTCCCTGAAGACCCAATTTGGTGAAACCTTGTTAGGTTCGTTGGTTCTCTAGGTTAGCTATTTACTTAGTTTGCTCTACTTGCGTATTGAGCGCTTTTTGTTTTAGGTTACTCGTCTTGGTTATTTTTCTCTGGGTTACGTACTTTGACTGATGTTCCAGTGCTTAGCTCGTTCTTTTATTTCTACCATTTTTTCCTTCTGCGTATGTACTCGGAGGGTTTTTCGAAACGAGTATAACGACACATTTATATATATATATATATATATATATATATATATATATATATATATTCTCGCTAATAGAATTCGGTGGGAATGTGGGTGATTTTACTATGACATATGGTAGGTTCATAGCAATGAAAGTTTGACCAGACGGAATCAAAAAATGTTTGTACGAGCACTTTTTCTGTAAGTAGCGATAGAGCAGTGAAAGACTCGTAATATCCTGCTTGTGATAGAGAGAGGTTGGCGTAAGAAACATAATTCTTCTCCAACAACGACTCGCAGACGCTTTTGAAATCAAAACTGCAAAGTGAGGTTTTGCCAGCTCTCATCCAAATATGACAACAGTACTCTATTTTTTACCTGACCTGGCTATTATAAAAATAGTGGATAGCATGAGGAGTCAGTTGCTTGGTGGAGCTGTACAAGAAGTCGATCATTTTACCTGTATATTTAGCGATGAGTTGTATATAAGAATTCCAATAGAAGTCAAGTATGAGTTTGAGTTCCAACATTCTCTCAAGGCATGGGAATTCCTCCAAGGTGACATGTGTTCATTGTAAATGAATGTCAGTAGTCCTGTGTTTCATCGAAGATGATGGAATATAACTAGTTTGGTTTTTGAGGCGTTAAATGAAACCAGCCAGTTTTTTTCTCACGGGGAGTTGGTGGAAAATCGGTAGAGAGATGAGTTGTCATTGTCGTAGCATTAGCATAGAAGTTTACAAATTACATATATATATATATATATATATATATATATATATATATATATATATATGCACAAATGTTTGGAAGTACAAAATTTGTAGACTACTTTAAAATCAAGGAATTTATTAACAGTCTCATGAGCTCTTTCGCCCAACATCTCATCATGAAAAAGTCGTTGGAATCACAAATCAAGCAAAAGACACCAACAAAAATTAAGAGCAAAAAAAAAAAAAGAGGAAACGTTAAAATAAATATACTTATAAATATGTATTTTTATTTACATGGTATTTCTCCCTCCCTCGTTATATATATATATATATATATATATATATATTAGCGTTCCCCACTTTTTTGCTCTTAATTTTCGTTGCTGTTTTTTATTTGATTCGTGATTCCAATGGTTTTCTCCTGATGAGATGTTGGACGAAAGAGCTATTGAGACTGTGAATAAATTCTTTGTTTTTAAAGTAATATCAGTCAGTTAAGTGCCATACGTGATACACGCTTGAGCAATCATGTCTCGAAAGAGACATGACTGACTGGGCAGAAGATTATCCCGCAGTAGTTTGCCATTGCTTTCTGCGGTAGACTGGTTGCCGACCAAGGCTATAGAACCCAATCTGTCCTGTTATTTAACCCATAACTGGAAGGAAGAGATGGATTAATACCTTTCCCAAGGGTATTTGCGCGTAAGTGAATACAATGGATTCAAC
Source organism: Ascarosepion bandense (assembly GCA_037127315.1). Taxonomy (NCBI): domain Eukaryota; kingdom Metazoa; phylum Mollusca; class Cephalopoda; order Sepiida; family Sepiidae; genus Ascarosepion; species Ascarosepion bandense. The sequence goes on along the minus strand of JBBBDQ010001634.1, from coordinate 1,317,437 downwards.
TGGAATTCGAGCCGATATCTACTGTACCACAACGCACATCTACTAAAGTAATATATAAACCCAAATGTGGTCCACGTGTTCTTCTTTATTATTAAGATTTAATAGACCGGTTGAAAAATCGGAGAGACCGAGTTCGAATTGTAGTCGAGTTGTTTCTCTTACGTCCAAATTTCCTTGGAAGAAGTATTAATCCGTCTCTTCCCTGCAGCTATGGGTCAAATTATAGGACAGACTAAGTTCTAAAGCCTTGGTTGGCAACCAGTCCACCGCAAAAAGTAATGGCAACCTACTGCGAGGAAATCTTCTGCCAAATCAGTCATCTCCCTTTCGAGGCATAATCACCCAAGAGATTGAATAAACCGGTTAATAAATTTGACGGAATAAAAATAAATTGAGGGCCAGTGGTTTGAATAGTACGTGAATGCCGGATTGTGTGAAATTGATCGTTTAGTATTTAAACCTTCAGTTCTGAATTGTTGACAGTTCAGATCTTATATATATTTTTTTCTGTGACAAATGACAGAAATATATAAAATGTGCATAAAAACCATAAAAGACAACATAAAAATAACCTGTCGCTGCACACTTCAATCAACCGTTTCATAGCATCGATGACATCAGATGAGTGCTTATAGTGTCTTCATTCAACAGTCGACAATAAAGATCGGAGTTGGCATTTATTTTCAAAATAAATTCACACATTGAGAGATTAAGCAGGTGTTTGGATTTACTCAGACAGTATATTTTCTACAGGGAGACAACTAACAACAATTTTCCTCGGAAGAGTAAGACCCATTTTTTTTTGTTTATTCTCCATATTGTTTTGCGCTGTGGTGCAGTGGAGATCGACTCAGAACGACGAATGGGCGAGCCGTGTTCGAATTGTAGTTGAATTCCTCGCGTTCACTTACGCACAAATACCCTTGGGAATGGTGTTAATCCGTCTCTTCCCACTAGCTATGGATTAAATAATAGAACAGATTAGGTTCTATAGCTTGGGTGGCAACCAGTCTACCACAGAAAGCAATGGCAACCTATTGCGGGATAATCTTCTGCCCAGTCAGTCATGTCTGGAAAGAGACATGATAGCCCAAACCGTGTATCACTTATGGCACTTAACTGACTTCTTATCGTTGAAAAATGACATTAAATTCAATTTACAATGGAGGTAGAAAATAATTGCATCTTTTTCGGACGTAAAGGCAGTTTTTTATTACCAGTTTCTATTGGAAGCCTACAATCCCAGGTCTATACACTAATTGGAATTTATTTTGTTTCTTAGTTTCATATGATGAACCTGATTTCTACTATGGATCATCGCGCGGTGATGATTTGTTCTCTTCGTAGACTCGATCAAGAATTGGCAAACATTCATCGTATCTTTTGTGACAATGGATATTCTGCGAATGCCATGAAACGCATTTTTGAGCGGAAGATTAAATGCTTTAAAGAACTGGTACTTTTTGGTCCCAGCTGGCTGACAAAGTGTCGATTTGTATCGCATCAGGCATTTCTACTGTCAGTTTACCTGTTGTTTTGAGGACTAATTCTATGTTTCTCCCATTTCTCAAAGATGTTTTGTCCTATTTTCAAAGTAGTTCAATCATCTATAAATTTAAATGTCAGGATGAAGCTAAGTACGTGAGACGAACCAATCAGCAACTGGAACTGAAATTCATTAGCACATTTCTGCAAGTATAAAATTGAACAGTCTTCGAAGGTAACTCAGTCTGTGCAGGAATCGGCCATTGGCCAGCACTTGCTTGATAATCTGGATAGGGTGAATAAATATGTGAATAATTCTTTATAAGTTTTGCATAGAGCTCGATCCACTCATCATATATGTTTATTTGAAGCCGTCCTTATTAAGTTACATCAACCATCTCTGTGCAAATAGAAGGAGCGTTTCATTTGCTTCCTCTGTCTTTTTATGTGTTTCATAGTTTCCCTCCCCTTCATTACTGTGTGAATTGTTATTTCGTTTATTTCTTTATCATTTTCGCCAAAGTTTTACTTCTGACGAAATGTTCGGTTTAAGATCCCTGAAGAGAAATGCCTTCGAGATATTTAAAAAAAATCTATCTACCTATCTTACATTCTTGGTTTTGTATATTCAGTATCTTTCTTCCTCTCTCTCTCTCTCTCTCTCTCTCACACACACACACACAAACACTCACACACACACACACACACATATATATATATATATCTAAAAACGAGATTATAATTATATTCGCGTCGAAACCCTTCCTCAAAAACTTTCGACGGAAGGAAAAAATGGTTTTAAAAAAAGAAAGAGCTTAGTACATGAACGTCAGTCAAAAGTGTTCGGACCGAGATGAGCACGAAGCCCAAAGAAAAGACCCCGATACGAGTAATCATCTAACAGAAAGCGCTCAATACAGAGGCAGAGCGAAATAAATAGAAAACAGCCAATGAGCCAGACAAACCTACGTCTGGCTCATTAGGTGTTTTCTATATATATATATATATATATATATATATATATATATATATATATATATATTAAGGAAATTAACGAAGATTAACGGAATTGGTTATAAACAACCGACAATTTGATATTTTATATCGTATTTAAGTAGATATTCTGTTTATAATCAAACATTATTATATATTTATTTCTACCGAACTGATTATTTATGATAAATGTTTGTTACAAAAATTCTACCGAATGACACATTTTCGTAATAAAAAAATTATCGTAAATAATCAGGGCAGTAGAAATAAATATATAATACAGTTTGATTATAAACAGAATATCTACATCAATAGGATTATCTATCAAAAATAATGTTCAAACAAATACTTTCATATATATATATATATATATATATATATATATATAATTGTAAATTTGTCTCTGAACACGTCTCGAAAAACCCAGAAGGGAAAAAATGGAAACAAAAAAAGAAACGCACTAATCACTTGAACATTATTCAAAGTACTAGTCGAAAGAAAAAAAAACCCGAGACAAGGAACCTAACACGTAAAGCGCTCAATACAATAGCAGTTGCCCTGGTGATCCATTAGGTGAAAAGTAGGTAGGTCCGTTGGCTCTAGGTTAGCTACTTATTTATTAATTATACATATATATGCGTTTTGAATGACGATTAACTGATGTTTCTCGTAGTTAATCAACATTTTAGGTTATTTAAAATCGAAACATATTGTTGGATGGCAAGAATAATTATTTTTTGCAGTGAATAATTTATTAACAATTTTAAAGAGATAATAATTTTCCGATACGATGCGTAACTGGAGAAGAAGCATAAATTCATGCATTCCCGAAGGGTATTTGCATGTTAGTGAATGTAACGAATTCGAATGGAATTTGAACTCGGCTCTCCTATTTCTCATTTCGAGTCGTTATTCATTACCCTACTGGTATATACACAGCACCTGGTATTCTAAACTAGTCACCCATCTAGTTACTGACCAGGCTCAACTTTGCTTTCGAGTCAAAGCGTGAGAATTCGCACAGTCATTGAACTGATAATGCTCTAATTCACGAGACAGACCGACAGGGTACTAATGATTGACAAATCTGAAACGATTGTGATTGATATGAACTGAGAAACTGATTTCAACATACACAGATTTTGAAGGCTACTTGTTAGAGAGGCTATTCAGGTATTCGAAATCAATAATCACAGCCTGTGTACGAGACCAGATAAAAGGTTGAATGCCGATTTTTCAAGGAGACAGAACAAGTCAATTAGAAGGGTTAGGCAGCACGCACATTTTCTTTTTAAATTCATGTTTTCTTAGATGTCTACGATGTTGTAACTTTGCTCACAAGCAACCCATTTCGATTTGTTCCGCAGAGCAGTTTTTGACCAAACAAATTAAATATTCTTTCATCACTTTCATTCCACCACTAAGGGCAAAACGTTTTCCAAAGGCAAATGCGACACTCAAATGACACTATAATTAACGTGTGTTTGTAGGATGTATAATAGTATGCAAAACAAAGGTGATGAGAAAATGGCAAATCCACCAACGACGCGTTTCGGCGGACAACATATGCTCCCCTTCAGCCCAGAATAAAAGAAAACATACAAAATTCTGTGTGAAAAAAAAAAATCTATGAAGGTAAGTGGAAATCATGAATCAAATTATATTATCCTAGCTCACTCCTTCACAATGTCAAAACCCAAGAAAGTGCCTTTCTGCTTGTTTGTTAGCTTATATCTAAATTAGATCCTTTTGGCATTGTTGCATTTTAGGGATAGTTTTATTTGTATAATTGCATAGATGTGTGCACGCGCACACACACATACACTAGTTTTCGCTTATATTAGAGCATTCTTTGTAGACCAGTGCATATATACAGACTGATCTTTACCATACATGGATACTCACCCATATACACATCGTAGAGACTTTTTATGCATACCTGCACACATATGCACTCACATACACAACTATTCCTTTTATATATATATATATATATATATATATATATATACTTTGCATGTCTACACATGCACATGTGCCCACAACATATATTCCCATGCACACACACCTACACAAAAATATATACATACGCACACATACACATATATATTAGCGTCGTTTTTCTGTTTTTTTCTGATAGGATGTGTCACACTGGGATGCCTGTTTTGTTTGTTTCCTTACATATACTTATATACACGCACAAACACCCACATGCACAAATTTTCTCTCTCTCTCTCTCTCTCTCTCTCTCTCTCACACACATATATATTTATTTAAACATATAGAGTTAATTATAATAGACAATGAATGTCTATTATGCTTAATCATGAGCCATTCTAAACATCGTATTTTAGCGTTAATTGCTTGCGAAAATAAAGACAAAAATTGTCCAATATTTGGATATTTTTTATTACGCTGGTCCTTGATAAACACAAAAGATCTTTTAGGGTTTTGTAAGTTTTTAAATCAACCGACTGCAAGTCGATTCTTGCCTGTCTCTCTCTCTCTGGTAGTTTGTCCGACCAACTGTCTTTTCGAGGTAATCGGCCTCGTACGAGATTCCCGTTGAGAACTGCGTGACGAGCGTTACTCTCATTGCATTTCATTCTCAACGAATCGTGATCTCTCCGGATGAGACTGGCATTTTTTAAGTCAGATGGATCATGGTGAATCAACAGTGAATCAACAGTGCATTTAGATTGTTGTCATGCAGAACACCCTCGAGGCTTTCATATAATCTTTTCTTGGGGCCTTTGGATGCCTCACCGATGTAAGCCAATGGGCACTTTGTGTCGTCCATTTTGTATATTCCTGCCTCTCTTCTCTTGCCGCTGTCATCTCTCGTTTTGATGTCAACCACATTGCCCAATGCGATCCATGTTATCAGAAGAAACAGCGCAGAACACAAAGTGAAAAAAGTACTCTAATATATATATTATATGGTTATGTGAATGTGTGTGTGCGTGCACGGATATATATGAGAAATATATATATATTAGTCATCCACACACAAGCCTTTTTCGCTGTATCACAGCTCATTAGTGTGGCTAGATAGATCCACTTGCTTCTGGCTGGGATCGAAACTCGACCAATTTGTTGTCAGTCGGAGTCTACTCTCTAAGCCATAGGCGCATGGAATATATATATAACACGCACAAAAATATGCACATACACACGCACACACACAAATCCTAAACTCTAACATACTATACACTGGAAGACATATACACGCTTACACACACACGCATATATATTCACACACACACACACACACACACACACACACACACACACACACACACACACACACACACACACACACACACACACACACTATACACCGGAAAATACTATACGCTCATGAACACACACACATAACACAATCATGCACACACACGCACACGAGATTACACGAGACTGAATAACGTAGCAATAAACACGCTTCCAAATTAAAGTAGAAAGACATAACATAAGGTTATAAAACGGCGCCAAACCCTGCACACATGTTAAACCATAAATTAAAGCAGACAGATATATCATCAAATAGTACAATGACGCCTGCTATCACTTGAAAAAAGAGGCGAAAAAGCCATATCCTACTACCGTGAACATTTATATTAACCATAAACAAACACACACACACACACACACACACACACACACACACACACACACACACACACACACACACACACATACATGAATTAACCCCCTTACAGGTACACACGTACACACACCCTCACTACAATTAACGGCAATAGTACAGCGAAAGAAGAGCATTCGTTGAAAGGCACGGTCCGCCAGCGGATGTGAAATCAAGCTCTCCTATCATTCTGAAAATGAGATTCTGATCTGGAAATATTAATGAATAATAAATAGGTAATACAAAACACCTTCTTTACTTTCCTTTATTATATATATATATATATATATATATATATATATATATATATATATATATATATATATATAAGGTAACCTAAAAAGTTCTGTTCGTTTTTTGATTATTCATTGATTGAAGTTGAAATACATACGAAATGCGTGTAGCAATTGTTTTCAAATTCGGACAGCCGGAAGTAGGAACATCAGACGTTATAAAAAACACGCGTACCGTGCCCGGCCATTAGTTATAAGCCGGACAGCTGTGAAAAGGATGGAAGTATGTAGAGATCTCGTTCCGGGGCTGTTTGCTTTACGTCTTCAAAGTTGGTTTATTGGTAGTTGCATCAGGTCGCCGCATATGTCAAGCGTTTTGGGATAGTGCTGTGGATGAACATACTGCAAGGTGTTAGTTTCGAAAATTTAAGTCGGGAGATTTGTCTCTCCATGATGAGCCTCGCAGTGGACGACCACAGGTTTTGAATGACAGAGTCCTGAAGGCGGCCATTGAAGAGGACAGTAGTCTAACGTGTGGTGAACTTGCAAGACAGTCCAATGTTTCTGATGAAACAGACTTTATCTGCACGGCCTAGGTAAGACGTACAAACTGAGGAAGTGGGTTCCGCAAACACTGTTGAAGGTCCACAAGAGGCAACGAGTGGCAGCGTATCGCTGCTTTCTCGTCACTGTACTGCATCTTTATTCAATCGAGTGCTTACCAGTGATGAAAAGTGGGTTCTGTACGAAACTCCCAAGTGTTCCAGACATTGGTTGTCTTCTCAGGATGATGTCCCTCACACCGCAAAACCACCTATGCACCCACGCATGATTATGCTTTGTGTGTGGTGGACAGGTCGTCAAGTGGGTCATTGTGAACTGCTACCAACGGACCAAACAGTCACTGGAGACCTATACTCGCAACAATTGAAACGTGTACAACAGGCGTTGCGCCAGAAGAAGCCAACACTGGTGAATCGCAAAGGTGTGCTTTTCCTCCATGACAACGCCAGTCCGCATGTCGCGCAAGTGGTCAGGAATACCATACGTTAATTTGGGTGGGAGACTTTGTGCCATCCACCTTATTCACCTGACCTTGCGCCAGCCAATTACCACCTCTTCCACGCCCTGGATAATCATCTTCGTGGGAAATCCTTCAACAATGAAGCAGACTTGCGAAAAGCCCTTACGGATTTCTTTGCGTTCTACCACAAGGGCATTGAACAGTTGGAGACACGTTGGTGGAAGGTGCTAGATGCCGATGGCAATTACTTCGAAGACTAATTATAAGTTACACATACTGTGAAGAGTTTTCTTTTTTTTTTCTTTAAAAACGAAGATAACTTTTTGGTTACCTTATATATATATATATATATATATATATATATATATATACAATTGTCTGTGTGTAAAAGTATATATAAAAAGTATCCATGCTGTTTATATGAATGGGTGCATAATACACAGGCATATATGGTTAGCAAGTATATGTGTGCATATTCATAGAGGTAAGCAAAAATTCTCTAATATATGTGTATGCCTAAATGTGCGCATGCACGTGTGTGTGTCTGTCTGTCTGTGCGTGTGGGGGGGGGGGGGCACACGCGTGCGCGTTTGTTCAAAGAAAAATTCCTGATTTAAAATCCAAACGGCTCTAATATACATATATATGCAACAAATGGACAAACAGGAAGACAGACGCACTCTCAGGTCTGGTCATTAGAACGAGGTTATAAGCTAATGTAATTTGATTTATGATACCCACTTATGATACCCACTTATGATACCCACTTATCCTCAGAGGTCATGTTAGATAATAATCCCGAAAGTCTAACACTGAAATCCGAAGGGGGCTTAGGATAGAGAAATATGGCTTCCAAAAATTAAGAAACAGAAAAAAATCGTTAGCAACAAAGAAATGAGTACCAAATATCGATTCTCTTATAAGACTGACGAAGAAGGAACTTCAAACAACAAAAATTTGGTCCTTCAGAAGGATGCCGAGAATATCAAAGACTGAATAACGGCAAAATTTTAGAGAAAACAGAAACAAAGAACACATGCTTCAAATTAGGATGAGATAGTTGAAACTTCTACAAGACATGATGAGGAGAGAAGGCTTAGAAAATGTGATGCACACAGGACATACTGAAGGAAATCAAGCCAAAGGAAAACAATGCATGATCTATTTAGCGAGCTTGAGTAAATGGATGGCGGAAAACGGTTAGGAAAGAAAACAAGAAGATAACATTTATTAAACCTACAAAGGACAGGGAACTATGGAGAGCTTCGCCAATTTACGGAAGGAACACGGCGCATATTAGAAGATGACTTGACTTGTAGGTAGGTCTTAGTATTTTACTATTGAAATTGTTGGATGTAATATTTTTTAAGACCCTAAAATACCCGTTCAAAATGGAAAATTGATTGGGCTGAAATTTCAAAAAGTAAATCTTTGTGCCTTTGCTTATCAAATGCTTTTGTGTTAATTTCTAAAATATGAGTACAAGTTTTTCTGCAGTTTTATTAAGAGTATAAGCCAAGCAAATTAAGTACATACTTCTAAAGAATCAAACAATTCATTCAAAATGAAAGATATTCTTAGCAGTGTATAGAAATTCATGATAATCAAGCCTTTAGAATTACATGCACCGGAAGATTTTAAACTTCTGAAAATGAAACTGACCAACTTTCAGTTAAATTTTGAGGACTTGCATCCATATATTAATTCCTTTGTTCATCTTTTGAACATTTTAGTGGCTTTCATCACGTAATTTAAATCAATTCATTCCATCATCCTTTTGTTTTTGTTGTAAACAATTTTATTTACTTTACCTCTGTGAGATTATTAGATTTTTAGTTTTGGTGAAGTCTGGCCCCAAGCAGAAAAGTGACAAATATATTGATCTAACAAATTCGAATGCAAATGTGACAGGTGAAATTATCAGCTTTGAAAGATGATTGCATTCTACAACAGCTTCATCAAAAATCGGAAAAGAATGATAGTGAATATATTGCTAAGACAGCTGTTGAAATATGCGAAAGTTTATGAAATGATAAGACAGACAACTTATATTAAAACTACACTGTCTCTTAAATTTCTAGCCACAATTCATTTTCCGAAATATTTCTAAGATTAGGCCTTGTAATTATTTACAAGATTTACTTTGTTTGAACTGCTGTCCTCATCTTTATGGCCATATTCACGCCTTCAACATCTGTCTATATTTCTGAGATGAGGTATTGCAACTATTTACGTTATTTACATTTTTCAGACTGTTGTTCTCATCTTTATTGTCATATTCACTCCTTCAATATCTGTCTATATTTCTGAGATGAGGTATTGTAATTGTTTATAATATTTACATTGTTCAGACTGATGTCCTCATCTTTATTGCCATATTCACTCTTTCAATATCTGTCTATATTTCTTAGATGAGGTCTTGTAATTATTTACACTATTTACATTCTTTGAACTGTTGTCCTCATCTTTATTGCCATATTCACTCTTTCAATATCTGTCTATATTTCTTAGATGAGGTTTTGTAATTATTTACACTATTTACATTGTTCAGACTGTTGTCCTAATATTTATTGTCAAATTCACTCTTTCAATATCTGTCTATATTTCTTAGATGAGGTCTTGTAATTATTTACACTATTTACATTGTTCAGACTGATGTCCTCATCTTTTTTGTCATATTCACTCCTTCAATATCTGTCTATATTTCTTAGATGAGGTCCTGTAATTATTTACACTATTTACATTGTTCAGACTGATGTCCTCATCTTTTTTGTCATATTCACTTCTTCAATATCTGTCTATATTTCTTAGATGAGGTCTTGTAATTATTTACACTATTTACATTGTTCAGACTGATGTCCTCATCTTTTTTGTCATATTCACTTCTTCAATATCTGTCTATATTTCTTAGATGAGGTCTTGTAATTATTTACACTATTTACATTGTTCAGACTGATGTCCTCATCTTTATTGTCACATCCACTCTTTCAATATCTGTATATATTTCTTAGATGAGGTCTTGTAATTATTTACACTAGTTAAATTGTTCGAACTGTTATCCTCATTTTTATTGTCATATTCACCTTTTAAATATTTTTCTTTCTATCTATCTATCTATCTATCTATCTATCTATCTATCTATCTATCTATCTATCTATCTCTGTGTTTGTGCGTCTCAATTCTAAAGAACCCTACTTCTCCGAAACTCTTGGTCCGATTACAACCAACACTGGGTCACTTATCGATCATGACATGAACTTTTGATGTACGCAAAAATGTTTCGAATCGATATACAGGGTGCGGCAGAAATCGCCGAAACGCTCAAAATTTACCAACTCTTCTCATCTGAGACGCCTTATGCGAATTCAACAAAAATATGGTAACTTATTGATCAAGGTCCGAACGTTTGATGTACACAAATATTTCTCGAATCAATGTGATCTATATATATAACAATGGATATGTCTGTCTGTGTTCGTGCGTCTCAATTCTAACGAACCCTACTTCACCAAGAACCTTGGTTCGATTTCAACCAAAATTGGGTCACTTGTGGATTATGACATAGAACTTTGATGTAAGCAAAAATTTTCGGATCAATTTACAGGCATAAATCACCGAAACGCTTACAATTTACAAACTTTTCTCCTCTGGGACGCCTAATGGGAAGTCAAACAAAATCAGGTAACTTGTAAATCGAGGTTTGAACTTTTTTGGTACACAAAAAAAAAAAATTCGAATCTGTTGTGGATACCGGGAATGGGAACCGCACCAAATAACGATCAACAAACCAGATATTTGCGATAGAAAAATAAGTATATTAAACGTAAGGATACAAACTTGAACGCTGGTTAGTAATCCAGGAATACGATTACTAAGGAATATATATACAAGTCTCTGAAGTGAAGCCGTAGTAGAATTAGTATGTCCACGTCGGAAGCCGACGGGTGCTGCGTTCTAATATTCTGTCCGAGTGGATCTCAGAGCTACTATGAACTACTGACGCTGTATTCTCCGTGAAACCTCGGCATCTCTCTGTATCTGTCGGACTCTTACAGTAACTTCCTATGGCAGAAGTATATGTATACTCAAGTCGAGTCCATTATCATGGAAAAAGGGGAGACCCCACAACAGAATCAATGTAACCAATGCATTTGAACGGATGTATTTTGAACAGAATTAACGACCTAAGTCCGAAACTGACGTAAATCGAGGTGCCATTGTACTTAATATTAAGCTTTATTTTTGGATAATATTCTCATACTCTACAAACATTCCACGCTTGCAATAAATTGAATTGTGCACTACCAGAGCTCATCAAAGGTGTCAAATTGTCAAACTTAAACTAAGGCATTTCTTGAATTTAAGATTTCTCATCATGCTTGACCAAAACAACGACCTCATTTCCTCTGTTAAAAAAAAAGAAAAACTACTCTTACTCAATTTCTGCGCAATCCAAATATTTTGTAAATTTTTGCTGATACATTTTCCTTGATGACGGCTAGAAATTTACTGTTACGGCTATAATATCCTACCTAATTGCTGTAGCGGACCTACCCAATAAAATAGTAATGGACTAACCCAACCTGCATAAATACCATGTGACTTGTAGTCACCGGGAGAGCACCAGTCTGGTATGAATCAGAAACCTGTAGAGTGACTTATCGAACAGAGACTTTGATATCCAACACCGCTTGCTCGCCAGCTAGACGAACAAGCTGGCATATTGTACCTTCACCCGTTATTTTGTTAATACAATTGTTTACACTAATCCCGTGTTACTGTTTTTATTTGTGACCCCTTAAACAGGGTTAAAACACTAATGCAGATGATGCTTATTTAACCCTAACCCTAACCGTCTAAGAATGGAAATCATTTCTAAACTTGCAATTCCAAACTCTGGTTCCTAAACATAACCCACTGATACTGCTTTATATTCAAGATCCACATTCTCGACCAATTTCGCGCCCTTAATCTAAATGCCTAGAAAGAAAAGGCATGCTATACATTTCACCAAATGCCAATTGTGTCGACAAAGGAGTCAGCGGGAGGCTTCATCGAGTAGTAATCATTCCCAAACTGTGTAATGGTCTATGAATGCGACGGATATGTCCATTGACGAGAGTTGTTTGAGCCAACAAATTAGAAATGCTTCCTCCATTGTATCTGCATATTCAATTGAAAATGATGAGTGTTAATTTATACAATCCAGAAATGTTTCCTAAACAGCAATTCCAGTGCATTAGTAATCAACGAAGAATTTCAACTTGGGTTATCAACGAAAGGAAAAAGCGAAAGCAGACGCACGAGTGAATGAGGCTCAACGTGAGGTTCGTCTAAATAGAATCGATGCAGCTATTACCACCACGAGAGCTACGCAGAATGATGCCCAGCGTGAGCTTCGTCGTCGTAGCAGAAATGTTACAACTACAGCTGCCGCACTAGCTTCAGAGAATGAAGTTCAACATGGATCTTCGTTACTTATTTAAAAAATAAAAATGTAAAAAATGAACATAAAATGAGGTAAAAACCATGGTAAAACGAAGAAAATACAGAAAAATAAATACAAGCTGCTGCAGTAAACCTGTGAAGTAACGTAAAAAAGTAAAAAGGGCGCAAAAAATCGGTAAAATTTTAACCGGGAAAAATATCATAAAATACTCGAAAACACCCTATAAAAAATCGGTAAAATCTTAACCGGGAAAAATATCATAAAATACTCGAAAACACCCTATAAAAATCGGTAAAATTTTAACCGGGAAAAATATCATAAAATACTCGAAAACGCCCTTTAAAAAATCGGTAAAATTTAAAAAATATTTTCTTGGCAACTACTCTGATGCGGATTTTTACTAGTGACCGAAACCCCATGGTTTTAATTGCACTACTAAGTTGGCATTTAGGTCTCACCCTTTTATCGTTGAAATAGTTAGATGCAACCGTCAGTTTTAATTCATGAGTTTATTTTCTCGCACTTTTCGCCTGTGGATCTTCCTTCTATTTATTTGTTTCCCTGATATCTACAATCTAAAAAAAAATGCAATTAAAACTGCCTTATTTTTTGATCCCGTCCATCTTTATCCCTTCAGCAATACCCCCCCCCCAGTACTCAGTCTTTGCTATCACTGTAACCCCTGGCGCACTGTAGTCTTGCCCGGCTTGGGGTGAAATGATTTAAAAAATATATACACTTACGAAAACGAGAACTGTTTTTATTTACAAGGAATTCTTCGTGAGAGTAAATCTACAAATGTCTCTTTTTTTAATCTTGAATTGTTTACCTGGTTTCTGATGTTTTCTCTCAGACGAAGGAGTGGCCATTCAACCTGACACTTGAAAGCAAAACATGGAGCTACACAATGAACGATTTTTTTAAGTGATTGGCCTTGGGGAAGATTTTTGAAAAGAAACGATAGCTACTGTTGACTTGATCGCCGATAAAACGATGAAGAAACAGCGTGAAATATTGCCAAATAATTGAGCGAGAAAACACCCAGAAAAATTTAAGTAGATAAGTCAGCAATTTGTACAAGTTAAAAATTAAAGTTAAGAAAACGTAAAGTTAACAAAACGTATACAAATTAGCAATTTAAATTAATGAATTTGAATTAATGAATTTGAATTAATGCGAATTACAAGAAAAACTAATTTTCCGAAAATTCTATTTTGTTGAAAACGTGCTATTTCATCTTTTAACAAGAGGTAAAGTTGTTTAAGAAATGCAGACAAATTTGATTTCGTTACCCTGATTTAAAATAACCGAGTAAATATGTGATTTATTTTATTCCCTAAAATGTCAAGCATGTGCCGTATTAATAAACTAATTTTCACCCGTGAAAGCGTAAAGGTATCTAATCAAGGTGAATTCTAAAATGCAAAACAACAGTGATACGAATTTCTCCTTGGAATTTCCATTTCGAGTTTCCATTTCGAGTTTTTATTAAGAAGAGAATCCTATTTAAATTAGGCAATTTACAACTAGAAAACATCAACGACTCATTAATAAAACACGATTAAGCAAATAAATTTGTACACATGTATTAGCAAATAGACATAAAGAATTTAGATCTGCCTGGGGAAGTTTTAGGCCTTAAGGGATCTCGTCAGATTATAGTTCACAATATTTATATCTACATTGGCTGTGTCCCGATATTGGGCAGTTTTCACTGAATAAATAGAGCAAATTTTCAAAGGTAAATAAACACACACACACACACACACACACACACACACACACACACACACACATATATATATGTACACACACACATACACACACACACATATATTTATACATATATATATATATACACACATACACACGCACACATATATACATACACACACACACACGTATATATATATATATATATATATATATATATATACATCTCCAAACGTACAAATTTCCGTGTCGCAGTGTAGTTTTAATTCATAATTACATCTTCCCACATACATAAATAGCAAAACGATTAATTTTTCTATTGAAATGTAAATCATTTTCACAACCAACATCCAACATTGCCTGATGACGAGATAGAGATCTCGAAACATAGACATTTTCGTGTCGCAATGTAATTTTAATTCATAATTATATATGTATATATATATCTGCTCCGTTGAATTTAGTTTAATGGTGTTCCCCTAGGTATGAATTTGCAAGAGATACTAGATTAGCAACTAGGTCCCAACCCTTTTACAATAAAACATAAAATGTAACCGCAATTTTTACTCTAATAGTTTCTTTTCTCGCACTTCCCGCCTGTGGAATTCCCTTCCATATACTTACTTCCCCGACAGCTACAATCTCCAGGAATTTAAATGTAAGGTCAATAGACATCTTTCACACTAACTCGCATATATTCCCTCAAACACTCTATCCATCTACCCAACTCCCATTCTCGGTATCCTCATCCGTCTACCACCCTCCTCGTTCCGACATTTCCTATAACTAACAACTCATTCTCAGTACTTTCCCTATGTAATCCCCCCTGCGCAATAGTGGCAGTGGAATGCCTTGCTTGGGGTGAAATGATATATATATATATATATAGAAGGGTATACAAATCACGAAGGGAGTTCACTATTTAATATATCGTTTATTTTTTGTATAGAAAAATGTAAATTTTCTTTCCTCGTGGGGTGAAAAATGACGTCTTATTTTCCAACTCGCGTAAACGTGATCTATTTCTAAAGTGTTTCCATACCAGATCTTAATGCAGTGTACTAATTTTTGTGCAAATGTTATTTTTAACATAAACAATTGTTCTCCATCTCCTCATATCTATCTATCTATCTATCTATCTATCTATCTATCTATCTATCTATCTATCTCAGTCTATCATATCTATCTATCTATCTATCTATCTATCTATCTATCTATCTATCTCAGTCTATTCATATCTATCTATCTATCTATCTATCTATCTATCTATCTATCTATCTATCTATTTCAGTCTGTTCATATCTATCTATCTATCTATCTATCTATCTATCTATCTATCTATCTATCTAGTCTATTCATATCTATCTATCTATCTATCTATCTATCTATCTATTTCAGTCTGTTCATATCTATCTATCTATCTATCTATCTATCTATCTATCTATCTATCTATCTCAGTCTATTCATATCTATCTATCTATCTATCTATCTATCTATCTATCTATCTTAGTCTGTTCATATCTATCTATCTATCTATCTATCTATCTATCTATCTATCTATCTATCTTAGTCTGTTCATATCTATCTATCTATCTATCTATTTCAGTCTGTTCATATCTATCTATCTATCTATCTATCTATCTATCTATCTATCTATCTATCTTAGTCTGTTCATATCTATCTATCTCAGTCTATTCATATCTATCTATCTATCTATCTATCTATCTATCTATCTATCTATCTATCTATCTCAGTCTATTCATATCTATCTATCTATCTATCTATCTATCTCAGTCTATTCAAATCTATCTATCTATCTATCTATCTATCTATCTATCTATCTCAGTCTATTCATATCTATCTATCTATCTATCTATCTATCTATCTATCTATCTATTTCAGTCTGTTCATATCTATCTATCTATCTATCTATCTATCTATCTATCTATCTATCTATCTATCTATCTTTGTGTGTGCGTGCACTCGTGTGTGTGTGTGTGTGTGCGCGCGCACCCTAACGAATAAGGGAATATTAAACAAATACAAGATTTATGCTAGCATTAATCCTAAAAGTTAATTTACGTATTTTCTCCGATTAAGCAATTCGAATTTCATGTTATTCATGTTCAGCGAGACTAAAACAAATTTTAGTGTAAGCCTATAATTATTAGAATAAACAAGCATCCCAATCGTTATTATAAGACAGACCCGTGAAAAATTTCCTATTTACTGGTTGAATTTTCTGATTAATCTATAGTGGGGTATCTGGTCTTTTTCTTGTTTGTAGTGGGGCGTCCGTTCTAGTGAAGGGCAATTGTATATTGTTGCGGGTTAACGGAATTTGGCCTCGGTGTAGATAGCCCACTATAGGTCATAAAATGATTGTTAAATCAAGAAAAGCAAATTGAGTTGAAAATAACATTTATATATACACATACCAATTAATGTTTTTACAATTAAAGTAATAACTTAAATATAGGTCCAACGGAGGTTAAATATTCATGGCAAATAAAATGCTGAAATTGATTTAAGGCTTAGGAATGTGGGGAGCGTGTGAGTGAGGAATGTCTTTGCTGTAGTCGCTCCTTAGGTCAGTAAGTAGTTTTGAGACAGGGGAGAAGGAAACGAGCATAGTAGCCACTTGACTTGGTCAAGGGAGATATTAATTACTCTCGCCTGTCACCGTCGGTCACTCTGGTGGGTGCTTTCTGTCTCGGCTTTTTATTTCGGCTTTTTGGATCGCAGGTGATTATTTGGGATTTCACACTTGTATTTGATTCTGGGCTTCCCATTGGCTGATAAATAAAATTCGCGTAGGCTCGCGAAATGGAAATTTAATATTTGATTAATTTTTATTTTTCAACCGGAACATCTCCGCGAACCCGGATGCGCAACGATGACTTTTGGTCATTTGCCTTTTTGTCGTGAGAGAGCAAACATCCGGTCCATCGCTTTTGCTTGGTCGGTATCACCACAAATCCTTCAATGAGTAATTAATCTCCTTGCGAGTTCTACAACTAAAATGCCCGTGAAAATTCCCCTATTTGGCGACATTTTTCAGATTTCGATTCAAGCTCCTTGTATTTTGAGGCTTACGGCCATATGACGTTGAATACACCGGTTCTCGCTCGATCACCAAAGTTAATCAACGTTGAGCCTGGTCAGTACTTAGATGGATGACCGCTTGGACCAGGTGCTGTAAGCGTTTAGTGACGGATGTGCGTTGTGGTGCAGTGGATATCGGCTCGGAAAGAAAAATCAGTGAGCCGAGTTCAAATTCCAGTTGAATACCCTGCATACGCTTAAGCGCTGGTACCCTTGGGAGAGGTATTAATCCGTCCCTTCCCTCCAGTTATTGGTTAAATAACAGGGTAGGGCTTGGGGACCCTGCCCTTAAAAACAAATCCCAATGAATCTTGATACTCGAAAAGAAAAAAGTATTACTAGTCACAAAACTTATATAAAAACAACAATAAATTGTTGAAAGAAAAAATAAATAAAATTTAGTTGGCAATAAATGACCCGCCGAGGTTGATATGCCATAAAAACAAAATAACCTTGTTTTTTGAAGACCCTCAGAAATCCACTACAGTCTGCTATAACTGCCATGTCAATACGAACGCACATATTGTTTTTACTGCCTCTGATCACCGATATCTGGGCGATTAGTTTTAATTGTGTCTGTCTGTAATGTAAAATCCCATAAATTGTTACAGGTCCGATTCTCTGTAATCGGTTTAGGCGGTGTTCTTGCCCATCACTCGCAGTTTCCTTCCCGTAACAGTTGCATATTTTCCAATGCAGATATTGGCAAACTCTTTTATATTCAGTGGGTGTCAATACCGTGCAACCTGATAAAAGATGCTTAATTTTTTTTGATATTTATCAGAATCTGAAGAATCTGCATTTTGGGCCAAGACAACATTTCTGTATGTGTGCTTTGTAATTTCTAGTAAGCAAGCATTGGCCCTGCGCAACAAGAATAAAATCTTTGGTTTCAGCTTTTAACCCTGATGGGATCGGGGATTGTTTATATCAGCTTATTTGGTACTGGAAGATTATTGACTGTGAAGAGGTTTATCTTGCTATGGTTTCTTTATTTGGTTTATGATGTAATGAATATGAATACACCTTGGTTCCCCCTCACAGTAATGTGATTGGCTGGTGTCAGCCATAAATACAGACGAATGCGAGGACGCAGAGAGGTCTACTGGTCTACCACTGGAGGTCTACCTCCACAAGTCTACGTCCCTAGGTCTACCGGTCTTCGACTAGAGATCTACGACTATTGGTCTACGTCTATTGACTACACCTACGTCTCAGGATAATATATACGACGAATACCGTACATTACGTCTACATACGAATTTGCATTAAGTTTTAATTGCATTTCTTCACCCACTTGAAATTCTGATTCTATTATTGAATAAAGTCTGTTATGCAGATTATCACCCAGTCTTCTGTAGCTTTCAGGCATCATTGAGAGCCGATTGTTGAATCCTAGTAAGACAATTCTAGTTGAACTAATCCTCTGCCTCTTTTAGGTCTGACGATCAGACGATCAGCATAAGCCTTCGAATGATGCGTGCTATAACAGGTGAGGAGCTTTCTCGTTTTGGCGTTCATTCGTCAATATCAACTATGGTCGTCCAGTTAAAGATGTTGAAACTGTATTGCACCACAGAGACATCCAAGGACATTATGCCTGATATTCTGTGTTTTGAAATTTAACTCGGTATTCAATACCAAAACGTATTCTTTTCGTACTTTTTCCTTCATTTGCATGTGATGTATTCCTTCAACTTCGCTAATTATTTTCACGGCTTCTGCTCCAATGAACTTAGCTCATTGGTACCCCTATATATGAATTTACTCGAGCCACAAGATTAGCAACTAGGTCCCAGCTTTTTACTGTGAAACCAATAAAATGTAAATGAAAATTCTACTCCAGCAGCTTCTATTCTCGCACTTCCCGCCTGTAGAATTCCTTGCTTCCCCGACAGCTACAATCTCCAAGAATTTCAATGTAAAGTCAATAGTCATCTCCTATCTCACTAACCTGCATCCTCTCTCTCTCATGCTTCTTTCTCCAAGCACTCTACTCTCATCAGTATTCTCATCCTTCTCTTACCCACTTCCTGACACCCCCTATAAGCTGTCACTTTTGTCATAACTTTCCTCTTATGTAACCCCCTTCACAACAGTGGCAATAAAATGCCTTGCTTCGGGTGATATCAGTATAATAACAAATTGCTAGATACTTCTTGTTTCTTCTTGTTTCGGTTCCCTAAACTTTGCTACAAAATTTAGATTTATTGAATGTGTTTTTGCCATTCTCCATTTCTTGAATGTTATGTTTTGCACATTTATCTAATCTGAAATCCATGCGTATCTCATTACTGAAGCATTTTGTATTGAGAAGACTCATTGGCTCCTTTACCGAAGATTTTGAGATTATCCATGTAGAATAAGTGAGTTAATACTTTCTTGTTTACAATTTTTATCCACAACTGTTATTCCTTAGTTCATGCATTAGGAGGATTTAGGATAATCAAATCAGAAGGGGTGACATGGTGTCTTCTTGAAAGATTCCTCGTTGGATATTCAGGCTTTTGAAAGTAGCTGTACCTTTAGTATGATTTAGGTATAATGTGCTTTTCCACATTGCTATATTGTGTTTAAGGATATTGTGGCGCGGTGGATATCGACTCGGAACGAGAGATCGGGGTGCCGAGTTCGAATTCCAGTTGAATTCCTTGCATTCACTTACGCACAAATACCCTTGGGAAAGGTATTAATATGTTCCCTACAGTTATAGGTTAAACAATAGGAAAGATTGGGTTCTATAGCTTTGGTTCTATAGCCTTGTCTGGCAACCAGTCTACCGCAGAAAGCAATGGCAACCTACTGCGGGATAATCTTCTGCCCAGTCAGTTATGTTTCTTTCGAGACATGATCGTTCAAAGCGTGTGTCACGTATGGCACTTAACTAATTAACTGACTATAACCGAGGAAACTTTGTACATTTCCTAATTCCTAAAGATTCAAGGGTATGACCTGCTATCAACGGCTTTATGGTAAGCTACCCATCCTATGCTGAGACTTCAACATTTTTCCTGCAATTTTCGAGGATTATTTTGTTTATCGATAGTTAATCTTTGTAACCACATGAACATTTTCGACATCATTTTTGTTTCAGCGGAAGAATATTGTTTTCATCGAGAAAAGAGTAAGTACATTTCGTCAAGACAGACCTGATCAATTTACTTGTGGTGAGCAGATATATTTTTTTTAGGAATATCTGCTTCACCTGTTTTTGGTAAAAGATATGTAACACCTTCAGTGATCCATTCTGGGACTTCAATAGAATTATTAATTTGCATTGATAAAGTTTCTGCAAAGATTTTATGGATGGATGACAGATGATAGCGCCAAATATTGGGTCCCATGTCATTTCCTGGGGAACTCTATTTTGGAGAATTTGTTCGGGTTTACTTAACATTATTTTGGATTATATTTTCTCATTCTTGTAAAGATCATTTATTATTCCTCCTTATTTTATCCGTCTATTGTTATTATTGTGTTGTGTTCTGTTTTGTGTAGTAGAGTTGCTTCCATGTCTCACACAGAGACTTCAAGCGACAACACGTTTTGTTTTGCGTAAAAATATGCAAACAGACGTAATACGTTGCATCAAAAAATGTAATTATGGTCACTGCAGAAAAGAAAATATACGCAAGATGTACCCATGAGTATGAATTTTTTTATGTTAGAGTTACCAGTAATTTGATTCACATATTCGTTTATTGCCTTTTGATATCCTTCCCAAGGTTCCAATAACGACAGGTAATTCTAATTTTTAGATGTCACATTCTACTGATGTCTATCTCAAGGATCTTCGATTTATTTAGTTTCTCAAACGTTTTCAAAGATGTGTTTTTGTCGGTAGAAGTTTCAACATCTATAATTATTATTAACATTCGATATGTCTTCGACACACCCGATTTAACTAATACTTAGTTGATACGCCTTTCGCACAGATCACTATATACAATTCTCTTTAGTAGCCTTAGATATAACATTATTTTTTCGACAGATATTTTCGACTATATTTGAATGCAAAACCGTTTCAAAATTTTCATAATCAATGGATTCTGGTTATAAATCGAGATCCCAACTCATAGCATATGAGTTGGGATCTCGATTTATTTGGGATCTCGATAGTTCTATGGGTGCAGCATAGTTGGTGCTCCAACTATGCTGCACCCATAGAACTACTGGTGTGTCTTGGGCAAGATATCTTGACAGAGCCCAACCTTTTCCAGATTGGTTTGAATTCAGTTTCCTTTCTTCTAGACTTGTTACCAACCAAGGCTATGGCATCCAGTCTGCCATGCCCCTTATATTTAAGCCATGGAGAGAAGAGATGGATTCACATATTTTCCAGGATATTTGCGCGTAAGCGAATGTAACAAATTTGATTGGAATTCGAACTCGGCTCTTCGATTTCTCATCCATTGCACCACCCACACATTCACTATTTATGATGAGGAATTTTTAATTCATGCCACAAACGTTCAATTAGATTTAAACACCGCGGTTTACTCTCGCCTCGATCCAAAATCTGCCGAGGCCGACAAAGCAAACCTCGCTGCTGGGCTTGAAAAGGACTTCCAATCCGTGGCGGACTTGGGTAAGAAATGGCTCGTGAATGTTAATGCTTCCAAAACAAAGCTGCTATCTATTAACGATCACAGACAATCGCTCTTACCCGCCATTAGCATGAATCAGGCTAGTCTTCCTAAAAGCAAAACACTGCGCCTCCTCGGGTTAACTCTGACAACAGACCTCAAGTGGAATGACGATATCGAATCCATAGCTAAATCCACTGCTAAGAAAGTAGGTTATCTGTGTAGGGCCAGGAAGATTTTCCCGTCTGAAACAATCCTACACATATATAAATCTACCATCCGCCCGTGCATTGAATACTGCTGCCATATCTGGTCAGGTGCTCCTGCTATCCACCTAGGGGTCAGTGACAAAATCCAACGGAGAATCTGTCATGTGGTCGATCCCTATTTGGCAACACAGATACAGTCACTTTCTCACCGGCGCAATGTGGCTTTCCTGTGTCTCTTCTACAAATACTTTCACGGCTTTTGCTCTGATGAACTTAGCTCACTGGTGACCCCTATATATAAATTTACTCTAGCCACAAGATTAGCAACTAGGTCCCACCCTTTTACTTTGAAACCAATAAATTGTAAACGTAAATTCTACTCCAGTAGCTTCTTTTCTCGCACTTTTCACCTGTGGAATTCCCTTCCATTTACTTGCTTTCCCGACAGCTATAATCTCTAAGAATTTAAATGTAAAGTCAATTTTCATCTTCTATCTCACTAACTTGCATCCTCTCTCTCATGCTCCTTTCCCCGTCCACTCCACTCTCAATAGTATTCTTTTTTCTTTATCCTTTCTCATACTCCTCTCTCCGTCCATCCCACTCTCATCAGTATTCTCATCCTTCTCTTCTCACTTCCTGACAGACTCTATAACCAGTCACTCTTTCTCTTAACTTTCCTCCTATGTAACCCCTGCAAAACAGTGGCAGTAAAATGCTTTGCTCGAGGCGATATGATTATTATAAAAAGTCAAGTCCTTTAGTTATTTAAACTTCATGCTTCTTAAGTCTGCTCAAGTTTGAACTTGGAAGTCATTTTCCGTCGCTCGTGCAGAGTATACTTATACTACTGCTATAAAAGTAATTCCATTGACACGCGGTAATTCCATTGACACACTCAGCTCTCTACCTTCGGGCGGAGAGCATTAACCCAGTGGTGGCTACCCCGAAGGGTAGAGTCACGACTGGGCAAAATTAGACAGCTATTTTTGGCTGGGCTATATGGCCCGGAGGACCCACGTAAAAAAGCCTTGTGCCACAGTTTGCCCTAGTGGGAGGGCAAATAAATACCGTGTTTTCATAGTAGTTCATAGTTGCTCTCTGCTCTTCTCATCGAAAAGATTATTACGCCGTACCCGTCAGCTTCCGACGCGGACATACTCAATATACTTCGGCATCACTTCCAGAGACTTGTACATATACTTTTTACTAACCCGCATTCCTGGACTACTAACATCATTCAAGTCTGTATCCTTACGTTAATACACTTATTTTCTATCTCTTGTTGTTCATTTATTTGTGTCTACCCCACTCCCGGGATTCACAACAGCTTCCATGTTTAAAGACAAATTGCTTATTAAGTCAGAAAGTAAAAAAAAAAACTACCAAATATTTTAGAGCACCCATTTTTTTCAATCTAGGCGAATTTTATGGTAACCCTTTCACGAAAGGGTTACCATAAAACAATTTATTCACCAACATGCTTCCTTTCTTGATGTGGAAAATTATGCATAGTTTTTGCTTTGCTTTCTTCTCTAAACCTAAAGCTACAGATTATGGCTTAACATTTTCAGTCTCCGTCTAAGCATATAACTCCACGCCAGTAATCATGCGACTGATCCAGAACTATTTCAGCAAATACAAAACAAGCCTTTTCAGGTGTTTTCATCAATAGAGACTTTTTATTTAATCTGACCGTGAAATTCCTGTCAACTCAATGTTGCGTACATTCTTGAGATATGTTCATTTGTTCTCGCACACTTCAGATCTGTTTTAGATATTCTTACGGCTCAATTTCCGGTTGATTGAAACTTCCCTTTGGATTTTATTCATTTTTTGAGTTGAAGTATTTGACAGACAATTCGATCTTATAATTTTATATTGTGGATTCTTGTTTAGAAAACCACGCAATATAATAATAACACAAAACATATATGAGAGGAAAAATGTAAGTATATTGAACGAAAGATATACAACCTGTACACGGTTAGTAGATTCAGGAATACTTGTTAGTAGGAGTCAAATATATACAAAGAAGTAAGTCCAGGTAATAAGTCGATATTCTTGCTGACCAACAAGCGGCGGTTCAACTGCTTTGTCAAGCACTACAATTCTAACAACAACAGCTCTCTGACACACTACAGCCACCCTAGTTCTCTGTAGGCAGAATTATTAGTACACCTTAGACGAGTCCAACATATTGTTAGAAAAGAGTATGTCGAATCACTTGGAAATGTTATTATAGCCTTCTCTGGATTGATAGCCCCCAATCAATTATTTTTTCGTTGGAGTACTTAAATATGAATAAACTTATAATTTGCAAAATAAATTTATATAGGTCTTCTAAAATTAGGATGAGCATTATAACATAGAAGAGGAATAAGAAAGAGTGTTGTTTTGGGTCAGTAAATCTGGTAGATTCGATCCCTTTACAGGTGAAACTACAACCAATGTTCTCCAGCTTCTCACCTTAATCAACACGTGACCATTTATTCAGAAAAGGGAAATCGGTCTGCTCAGCTTAAGAAGCTCTTCGATCAGCGATGCCGTAACATCACCTCCCTATTTTTCTTCCATAGCTATAGAGATCAGTCTACCTCATGGCACGAGATGGCCTTTGATGCTACAAGAAGGTTCATCCGTCTTTTGACAGATCTTGTTTTTATTCTGCTTGGTGTTTAACTGCAATCCTCGGTTAGGTGTCTAATTACTCTTCTCTCCAAGATTTCGAACCGCCCTCCTCGGCTAGGTGTCTCACTATCCTCTTCGGCTAGATGTTTAACCACACCTCGGCTAGATGTCGAACCGCCCTCCTCGGCTAGGTGTCTCACTATCCTCTTCGGCTAGATGTTTAACCACACCTCGGCTAGATGTCGAACCGCCCTCCTCGGCTAGGTGTCTCACTATCCTCTTCGGCTAGATGTTTAACCACACCTCGGCTAGATGTCGAACCGCCCTCCTCGGCTAGGTGTCTCACTATCCTCTTCGGCTAGATGTTTAACCACACCTCGGCTAGATGTCGAACCGCCCTCCTCGGCTAGGTGTCTCACTATCCTCTTCGGCTAGATGTTTAACCACACCTCGGCTAGATGTCGAACCGCCCTCCTCGGCTAGGTGTCTCACTATCCTCTTCGGCTAGATGTTTAACCACACCTCGGCTAGATGTCGAACCGCCCTCCTCGGCTAGGTGTCTCACTATCCTCTTCGGCTAGATGTTTAACCACACCTCGGCTAGATGTCGAACCGCCCTCCTCGGCTAGGTGTCTCACTATCCTCTTCGGCTAGATGTTTAACCACACCTCGGCTAGATGTCGAACCGCCCTTCTCGGCTAGGTGTCTCACTATCCTCTTCGGCTAGATGTTTAACCACACCTCGGCTAGATGTCGAACCGCCCTCCTCGGCTAGGTGTCTCACTATCCTCTTCGGCTAGATGTTTAACCACACCTCGGCTAGATTTCGAACCGCCCTCCTCTGCTAGTTGTCTAACCATCTTCCACTGGTCGATGTCAAACCGCTCTCCTCACTAGACAAGCCTGGTAGAGGAGACAGTTTAGTCGTGAGTAACTTAAACAATCCGTGTATGTGACAGCTACTACTGGATTATATGGTACAAGTTACGTTTCTAGAATGACCCGACATAATAAACTCTTTTATTAATGCTGAGAAGTTAAATGCCGTCTAATCAAGTGTTCTTTTCATTTTTAATTTTTCCAAATGTTATATAACAGAGAAAGATAACAATTATTTACACAGAAACGACCGCCTTATATTCATTGAAAATTGCAGCGCTAAAAACATTTATGACAAAGAAATATTTTTAAAAATTGATCTTTGACATTGCAATTGATGCAAGTTGAATGAGATTTAATGGTTTATTTATTTAACAATTTTGTTTTATATTTAATTGGTGGCCGTTTAATTGCTTTTTATTTCCTTTGATTTTGTCATTAGGTTGACCTCTTTTGTTGAGTTGTCCTATTTTATTGGCTTGACCTTTTTCTTACCGTATTAGTATGTTTGACCGCTTCCATGTTTCGTCTTTTGGTCATGGTTGGGTGTTTGTTTTCTTGTGTGTATTTGTGTTTGTAGGCTTTATGTGTATCTTTTTCATTTTATTGGTTCTTCTATTATTTTCTATTTTCTGGTTTTTGTCGTGTTTATATTTTGATTTGTGTGCATACAATATGAGAAATCAGACGATGAGACTGATTTTCTATTGAGAACGGTATCACAATACGACGTGAAAGAGCGGATACAAGCGTGTCAAGTGTTGATAAAGAGGCTGGAATAGGAGATATGGCCAGTTATTCATTTATTCTCAAGGATAATTGCCCAGAAGTTAGAACATCAGAGTCTACTTATGTAGATGAGGAAGTTTCTGATAGATCGCCTGGCAGTGAGGTAAGCGATGTTGTTCAAGTGGGGGGAAAAACGAAAAACTAATCTGCTTATACGGTCCTTGCATGAATGCAGTACGAAGAAGGAACGATTTTGAAATCTTGTGAACTTACTGGCAGATATGATGTTGTTGGGGAGCACCCCTTTTTGCACACAAGAATGAACTCGCCCGATACGTACATATAATCCTGCCTATATAGAGAACGGGAGTGGTTGTTAGAGAGAGTTAGTTAGGGGTCAGTTGGCCCGTAAGTTGGTGCATATTAAGTTGGAGTTGTTTTGGATATAGACTCATTCCCCGGACATACTTCTTCACTACAAGACTGTATATATTGATATTTACTAACAGTATTCCTAATATTCCTGAATTGACTAACCCGTGTTCCAGTTAGTATATCTTTTTTCAATATAACTTACATTTTCTATCTCCATATCTGTTTTTGTTATTATTTTGTGTGATTTCTCAACAAGAATTTAAAACAGATGTAAGATGTATAAGAAGAAGACTGAGCTTGAAATAGAGAATTAGATTAGCTTCCTCGCAACATTGGATGCAGCAGTTGCAGTTCTTGTGAAAAACCTTAAATTAATTAGTATTTACAGTTTGACGGACTAATCTTTTTAGACTAAGTTAGTTGGGAGTGTAGAATTGTAAGTGATACAACTCATCCTCCAAGTAAGACGCATGTCATCATCATTATCAAATACAATCAAACCGTTAGGTAATTTTTTCGTTATTTTTGTTTGTTGTTGTTATTTTCTCGGTTAGACTTTGAATAACATGCACAGCTTTCTGTGTTCAAACATAGTATGACTGAAATTAAGGAAATGACATGTGTGGCGCTGAACTCATGCAGAGGTACACATGGTGTATGTGATAGTCATTTTGTTCGGATGTGCGTGTTCCTCAAAAAGAAAGAAAAAAAACGAACTTTAGAACATTATGGAATTTTATTCTGATGTATGTGCTTTTAAAAAAAGAAAAGAAAAACGAACTCTTGAACATTATAGAACTTTCTTCTGACGTGTGGGGATTTTTAAACCAAATATAATGAATAATTATCTAAAACAAATCAGTCTTTTAGTTTGTTAGTATGAGGATTGAATTATCACTCGAATAAACGAATAAATAAATGTAAAATTAAAGAGACAGTAAAAGAACAAAAGGGGAATATAAAAAAAATCAGAGTTAATGTCTAACAGAAAAGGCGGGGATATCATCGTGGCGAAAATGATAGAAGTCAGTTATGGATATGATTAGCGTCTGAGACGTGCAGAAAACTTTGGAGATTTGACGAAAGTACGAGCAAAATAAATTCTCTTATAGTTATAAGTTACGTAATCAATCGTCCGGGAATGATGATTTTCAAAGTGTGGCTTAGATGTGACGTAAGTCCGAAATCATAAAGGACCTGGCAAGGTTCGGGCTCACTGCTCAGTAGTAATTGTCCATAATTTTCCATTATTTCGTTTCTTTTGTTTAATATATTGTTTTTGTTTTGTTTTTAAAGCTGATTATTGCTAGCTTCTCTTCAGGGTATAACTTACAACATTTGCTATTCCTGTTGCGTGGTTGTGTTCTTTTTGTTATTTCCTATTCAAGTTTTGGTAGTTACGTTATTTTGGTTCTGTTTTTCATTTTTGCGTTGAGTGATATATATATATATATATATATATATATATATATATATATATATAAGAATTTCTTCTTGATAGTGACCTGCACACAAGCCCACATATTGTGCAACATCGAGGATCTCGGGACAAAAACATTTGCTGATGATTTTCGCCGGTCAATACGAAGGATTTCAACCTATCTGACACAACTATCTCCAGTTATATGTATCCAGGACAACTCACTCGAAGTTAGTATGAAGCACATTGAAAGCTGTCAGGTTACTCTTTAGCTTGTCTTTATACCTGAATCACGGCCATTCAGCAGTTTTTCTTAAGTGGCAAGCTGGCTGTACACGAGGACCGTAAGTATTCTGTCTTGACTTGCAACTTGACCAGCGAAGTTGTGACTACATCAGGAAAGTCTCAATTTCATCAACATTGCTTTTTGGTAGAAAATCAGTACTGGACACCCTATCGCCAAATCGCGCGGAAATAAATTTTGGGGAATGTATCCAGTTGATATATATATATATATATATATATATATATATATATATATATATGTGTGTGTGTGTGTGTGTGTGTGTGTGTGTGTGTGCGTGTTTTATGGGTGCGTGTAAAATAAAATGATAATATTAACAGTTAATATACGTAAATTTTTATACAATCTTACCTGATCAAAATGAACAGATTTTCGGCTAATTATGTGTTCAGGATTTGACGTGATAAAGAATTATTTAATTAAATTCTATAATGTTTAAATCTTATCGATGTCGTCTCTAAATTTCGCAATTTTCTCAATTTGAACTCCTGTGAATAAACACGAGATAGACAAGGATCAGATTAAAACGTTAGACTAAAAATTTCCGATTTCTTTAATAAATTGAAATTGCTCCGTCCGTTTGACTTTCTTTGTTTTCACGGTGAGCTTACCCCCACCCAAAAAAAATAAAAATAAAAATAAAAATAAAAAAAGGTATTTTTCTGGACAATTTGAAGGTTAATATTTTCGAATTCCATCTGAACTTGCGGCATTAAACAACATTCTGTTCCTTCACCATTAGACAACCGCCTACTTCAAACTTTTTGTTGTTATTTGCTATCAGACCTGCTAACGTTTGATCAACCGTCAAGAATTTCGCAAAATAGCCCCAAGTAACAGAAATCCATTCTTCGATTTTTCCTTTTTTTCTTCTTCATAGATAAATTCTGCAGTTTATGGAGGTAATTTTTGATCCAAGTAAGCTGTTTGCTACCATTCTTGAGATAAATACATAGCAATTATTTAGACGCTGACGGGTACAAGCAATGCAATGTGTATACAGGGGATCCCGAACTGAATTCTCCTGGGGGGCAGTTGATGGTACAGTGTCGTTAAATATTGCATCTATTTTATATTAATTAATGAACATTATTTCAATGCGTGGTACATTCATATATAAAAAATAATGTGTAAAATGTTTTAAAAGCAGAGAAGGAAAGAAAATCGAAAGAAAGATGGATGGGAGGAAAGTAGAATAGAGGGAGGAAGGAAGGGAGGGAATGAAGGAAGGAAGGTAGGAAAGGAGGAAGGACAAAGAAGAAAAGAATGAAGGAAAGAACATAGGAATTACAAAAGGAATAAAAGAAAGAGGGGTGGCTGAAAGAAGATAAAATTTAAATACAGAGGGAGGAAGAAAAAAAGGAAAAGCAATAGAAGAAAGAAAGAAAGAAAGAAAGAAAGAAAGAAAGAAAAGATGAACGGTTGGAAAGAAAGAAAAAGTGCAGAGAAGAAAAAAAAAGGAAGAAAGATAGCATGGAAAGAAAAAAGTAGGAAATAGAAAGATCTATGGAATGAAAGAAGGATGTAGAATTAAGGAAAGAGGAAAGGACTTCTAGAAGGACGGAAAGAAAGAAAGAAGAACAGAAAAAGAAAAGAAATGGGTAAAAAAAGAAAGGACGACAGAAAGAAGTAAAGAATGAAAAAGAGATAGAAAGACGGAAGGAAAAACGGAAGGAAAGGGTGACTAAAAGAAGTAAAGAAGGAAAAAAGATGGAAGGAAAAAAACAAGAAAGAACAGAAAACACGAAAGAATGAGGGGGAAGGGTGAAAGGAAAGGCGTGAAAGACATAATGAATGAATGATGGAAGGAAGGAAAGAAAAAAGCAAAAGAAAAGATGCACGGAAACCTTAAAATACAGAATGAATGAATGAATGAATGAATGAAGGAAAGAAGGAGGGAAGGAAGGAAGGACATTAGAAACAAAGAAAAAAAAAGGACTGAATTGGCATACAATATCTATCCTTCTGTATGGCAGTGGATGCTGGGCGATTTCATCATATCTAAATTAATTTGAAGTAACGGAAACATAATTCCAGAGAAAAATATTGGGATTATCATGAACAGAGCCTATGAGCAATAAGAAAGTCTTAAGAAAAATGGAAGTAAAACGAACATTGATATTTAGAATCAGAAAGATGTAGCTGCAATTTTTGTAGGAAGACGGAAAGTGCGACACTGAGATCCGAAGGTGAATCGGTATCGCCAAGGAGGAATTCCAGAAACTGAGCAGAGTATTAAAAGACAAGAAAATTTCGCTAAAAAAAAAAAAAAATAGAGAGTACTGGATTGCTATGTGATATCTGTCCTTCAATTTAGCAGTGAATGCTGGACAATATCATCAAAGATGAATGATAAACTTGAAGCAACTAAAATGTGGTTTTACAGAAGGATGCTGCAAATATTATGGATGGAGCATGTGAACAATGATGAAGTTTTATAAAGGATGAATTATAAATTAATACTGAGCGTCAGGAAGAGACAGCTGAAGATCTTGGGACATGTAATGTGGAAGGAGAGCTTGGAGAATATGATACTCACAGGTCAGATTGAGGGAAAAAGAGACAGCATCGAATAACATGTTTGAAGGGCCTGAGCAGGTGGGTGGCAGAGCGGGGTTTGGGTGGGGTAACAGGAGAAAGTGTGCTAAGAGCCACCAAGGATAAGGAGACGTGAAGAGCCATGATTGCCTACGTCCTGAAGAGACATTGCACATAGAAGAAGAAGAAGAAGAAGAAGAAGAAGAAGAAGAAGAATGAGCTTAGAGAAATTAACATACACAGGACATATTGAAGTCAATTGGAGCTAAGAAACTTACACAGCAGTGAATGGGTGGGATAGTAACAAGCCAAATATTGCTAAAAGCTACAGAGGAAAGGAATTATGAAAATATTTTAAAGCTAGAATACAACAAATAATACAGTCACTTAGTTTCGGGATTCTTGGTAAACAACATTAGTGCTTCACCTGTTAGATGCCAATATGCAAATGATGTTTGTGTTGTGGTATATCCCCGTTGTATATGATAATCGACTGAGTATATATATACTCCTGCCATAGAGAGAACAGGAGCGGACATATAGTTTCAGTTGCAGTTGGCAGTGGAGAGTAATCGTAGAGATCCGTTACAGTTATCGGAGAGTACCGAAAGATACCGAAGTTACCCAGAGTCTACCGCATCAGAAGTCCGACTAGCTCTGAGCTCCACCCAGCTATAATAATATACACGGATATACTATTTCCAACGACTTCACTTCAAGACATATATATATTTATTTTCATACTAATAGTATTCCTGGATTTACTAACCTGCGTTCAAGTTTGTATATTACGTTCAATATAACCTACTTTTCTATCTCCATATCTGTTTTGTTGTTCATTATTTTGTGCGGTTCCTCACCAGGAATCCATAACAGTTTGGTTAACCAAAATTTGAACAAGCAGTATACAGATTGAATTTATGTTTTAGCGACGGTCATGGCAATGCTGAATTTCACTTGGGGTTGGATTGCATTTACGTGGCCTTAAAGAGAAAATATGTGGGAATGTTTCTTTGTGGCAACCATCATTCAAAACCTCGATGCCTGGTGAGAAACACTGCTTGAAAGCGAGGTATGTTTCCTTGCACTCCTTTCGAGAGCTGAAATTTTATCGATGTAAGATGGATGTTCCAGATTTCTAGTTGAAGCGTGTAGAGAGGTTGGGTTGATTATATTTAGCGGCATATTCACACTTCTATGGATTATTTAATGGCAAAAAATATATATTTGAAAAACAATTTTATGGCTTCAACTAAATATATTTCGAACCCAGATGCATGCCTTCAGCAACAGAGGAAATAATATTGGTCAATTTGCTATAAAATGTATTGTTAGCAATTTTACTATAAAATGAATTGCTAGTCATTTTGCTTTAAATTGTATTGTTGATAATTTTAATATAAATATGCATTGTTAGTTATTTTTTATTATATACAATGTTGCTGATATTTTTACAAAAATGTTTTTTATACTTTTATAAGGGTTTGTTTTTATTTAAGGATTCACTGGTTGCTCAAATGTTGGCTCTATGCGATTAAAATTATTCTGTACGAAAACCTAGTGTATGAGGTTTTAACTAATCAGCTGTAAACAGTTCTATCATCTTCTTCTTTTATGTGCCATGTCCCTTCAGGACGTAGGCGATCATGGCTTTCCACATCTCCCTGTCACTTGTGGCTCTTAACACGCTTTCTCCTGTTACACCACGCAAACCTCGTTCCCTCATCCACCTGATCAAGTCCTTCAAATATGTTATCCGACCCTTTCCTCGTCTCTTTTTATTTCTATCTGACCTGTGAGTATCAAATTCTCTAAGCCATCCTTCCTCATTACATGTCCCAATAACTTTAGCTGTCCCTTCCTGATGCTCAGTATTAATTTCCTTTTCGTCTCCACCCCTTCCAAAACCTCGTCATTGCTCACATGCTCGATCCATGATATTCGCAGCATCCTTCTGTAGAACCACATTTCAGTTGCTTCAAGTTTTTCCTTCATCTTCGAAGATATTGTCCAACATTCACTGCCATATTGAAGTACCGACATCAAACAGAAATCCAGTACTTTCTTCTTCGTTTCTAGTGAAATTGTTCTGTTTCTTAATACTTTACTCATCTTTGGAATGCTTCTTTCGCCATGCCAATTCGCCTTCGGATCTCGGTGTCGCACTTTCCGTCTTCTGTTTCCTAGGTATTTAAATTTCTGTACCCGCTTGATTTTAGAGTTCCTCATCTGTAATTGGCATTTTGGGTTGCTCTTTTCGCTGATGACCATGCATTAGGGTTTTCTTGCAGTTTATTTGTTGTCCTTTCTTGTCACTCTCTTCAGCTACCTTCTGTAGGGGGAATTGTAGTTTTCTTTCTGTGTCTGCTATCAGAACTGTATCATCTGCAGACCTTATATTGTTTAAATTGTGGCCCCCGACCATAAATTACCAAAATTTAGGGACATTTCATGACAAGAAAAATGAAAATCCCACAGAAAGTCAGTATTCAAGATGATTAAGTACATTACTAACCGATCCTAAACAAGCTCTTGCAATTGAAGATATGTGCGGCTCTAGTTCAGTATGGTAGAAATGTCAGTCTTATGTCGGTGTCTCTTTGTTTAAGATTTGGATTTAAGAGAGAGAGAGAGAGAGAAAGAGAGAGAGAGAGAGGGCAAATATTAATGTATTTATACTATGCTACTGAAAGACAGTGTGTTTTTTCATTGTCTTTCAACCATGAACAAATAAAAAAGAATTGCCTTCCCACCACCATCCCTATAAAAATTAAAATAAATAGAAATTGGAATCTTATAAATAAAAAAATGGGCTGAAAAGCAGATTCTTAAACCAGAAAATGCAATAGAGACGGTAAAGAACAAATAACGACGAATCCAGATTAATACTATGCACCCTCCACCAAAACACAACGAACGACAGAATCTTGAGATAAAAATAACAAACTTCCTTTGAAATTGATCTAAAAGAGTATATAAAAAAAAGAAATATTCCTCTAACGTCGTCGTCCACGCCGATAAAACTCGCAACATATACAAGCTAAACCTCAAAGAATCCAGTAACTGACACAAGAAAAATATAGTCGAAATATATCCAAGGATTTTTAATTATTGAACGTTATTAAACCTATAATGTACTTTAGAGTTTGAAATTAAAATACACATTCAAACATACGCACGCTCATTTTATATATATATATATATATATATATATATATATATATATATTGTAACTAAGTTGTTGAACTCGTAGGTTTTATTAACCTTTTGTTCATGCATTTACTTTTATAAAGAGTGCTCGATACAAATGTAGAGCGTTATACTGTAATGGTTGTTACAATGTTTTTAAATTCATAGTCTCATAGTGTGATACTATGAATTTAAAAACATTGTAACAACCATTACAGTATATATATATATATATATATATATATATATATATATATATATATATATAAAATATATAAACTTATTTATAAATGGAACTTTGTGTGTGTGTGTGTGTGTGTGTCTGTGTGTGTATCCGTTACCTATAGACTCCGAAACGGCTGAACCGAGTTTCTTGAAAATTTACACAATTGTACTATAAGCGTCTGCGAGTGTTCTTAGCTAGGTTTTGTGTCGAGGTACCCCAGATAAATATCGAAAATTGATAATCGAAAAAATCGGGTTATAGAAGGAGTGGTCCGATTTTAATCAAATTTGATACACTCATAGAAAAAGACATAAGAAACGATATTCAGAAGTTTCAAGGTTGCAATTCTTACAATAGTGCAGAAAATCGATAATATATATATAAAAGGCAAGTTCTTTGTGTGTGTGTCTGTTTATCTGTCTGTATGTCCTTTATACAAATCCACAATTCTTATCCGATTCTCACTAAACTTCACACAAATATTCTTTAGGCTGAGTCTGAGCTGCAGGACCATGGATTAGTTTTAAAGCTTTCATTACACCCGACCAACGCCAGACAATTCTGCTAGTATATATATATATATATATATATATATATAGGCCTAAACCCTCAGGCCTAAACCCTCACAAGATAAATAGATTAGCCTATCCTGAACTCAGCCACAAACAAACACTTAACCCTAAGACCTTAAAAAGGTCAACTGAACTCAAAATACAGACCAACCCCTCTAACACCCACCGCCAAAAAAACAAATCCAACACAAACAAACTGGCCTTTCAACTAGATAATTCTCATTTCTAAAAAATCACCTGAGGATGAAGCCAACAACATAATGGGCTGGCTTCGAAACATGAAAACTTTTGTGTAGTGATACTATGAATTTATAAAAACACTGTAACAACCATTACAGTATAACGCTCTACATTTGTATTGAGCACTCTTTATAAAAGTAAATGCATGAACAAAAGGTTAAAAAACCTACGAGTTCAACAAATTAGTTACAATACTATATATATATATATATATCTATATATGAGACTATTTTGTCTCTATCCTTTAACACAACTTGTTTAAAAGAAAACATACCGCCAAAATATACGTACTTTATATATATATATATATATATATATATATATATATATATGTGTGTGTGTGTGTGTGTGTGTGTGTGTGTGTGTGTGTGTGTCAGATTAAATAAATTGCAAACACATTGTTTGATTATTTTTAACAAAATCCGTTCATATTAACGAATAATCATTCGCATATTGCAAATCAAAAGATGTCAAAAATGAGCTGTGACGTTGACAGATGTTATTTCCATTCATTTCTTAAGGTATCCAGGTACTTTCAACCTCTTTCCAAGATCACCTTCAGGGGTGTGTGTTATGGTAACAAATGAAACCGCAAAACTGTGTTGCTAAAAAACTCACGCTCCTGAAGATGATCTCGGAAAGAGGTTAAAAGTACTTGGGTACCTTTAGAAATGAATGAAAATAATATCTGTCAACGTTACAGCTCATTTCTGACATCATATGATTGCAATACGCAAAAGATTATCCGTGTGTATGCCAATATCTCGTACTTGTTTGGTAGTACCCCTGATTGGGCCAAAAGATCAGCCTACATTTCCCGAAAAGCCTTTTTCAGTTGTCTTGTAGCGTAGGCAGCAGTACGTCCCACATGAAGATGACCGCTCCTTTGACTCTTGAATGCAGTGTTTTAACCACTGTGTTTTCGTGGACAAATTTTGCGCCAACGCTTGACCAACGCGAAGACTGACACAATTCGTTTTTCAAGCTTCTTTAATTCTTTGGGGTCTTCCAAGAGTCCGCTTCTTTCACAATGTGAGCCTAACTTTTGGCCATCTCCAAGAACTCCACGATATTAATTACACATTTTGGGGTAACTCCAACAACAGGATTTTGTTTTGAGTACTATGCGTTCTTTGAAAATGTAGCTTAAACAGGCGATAAAATAAAAGATTTAGGGGAGGGGAAAAGTTTTACAAGAAAAAATTCAATAACAAAACAATATCTAATCAAGTAAAACTGAAAGATAAATTACAAACAGAAAACAAAGACTAAATCAAGCAAGACTTAGTTATAAAATCAACATGCCGGCCAAAATTGACTGAAATAAAAAACGAAAAAATAGTCTTGTAAAAAGAAAACAAAATATGACGGCAAAAGCAGTCAGATACTGAAATAAAAATATAATAAAAAGAAAAAAGAAAACGAGAGAAAAAAAATTAAAATCAAATGTGAACAAAGCAAGTAAATAAAATGTAAATAAAAAGAAAATTATCTATAAAATTCAAAACAAAGTCTTTTAAAAGTGTAACGTCGAACAACTTTCAAAAAAAAAAAATCCAATCTTGTTTGGCTAATAAAATCTGTCCACCTTTTATTGCTTTTAGAATTAAAAGCGCAAATTTACATCTAGGACAAACGATAGAGGAGGCCTTTATTTCTAATTTTATCTCTAAGCTCTCCTATAGCCTTACCAAGTTGAAGAAGAAATATTGTCAATTATGTAGGAATTCTGCCAGTTTACTTTCATATTTTGACAGAATTTGTTGTCTACGTTATGCTGCGTTAATTGATGAAGGCAGTCGTTCTCGGCTTGCAATGAAACATCATAATAAATTACAGCACCGAATGTATAAGAAATTTGGTTGTTCTGCTGATCCTAGTGGTGTTCAGAATGTCCTGAATCCTTCCTCATCCCAGTTGACTATGGCGGAGTTATCTATTCTCTCGCATGGCTTGGATTTTTGTGTATCCATCTCGTATATTAAACGAGAGGAGAATTATTCAGATTTTGAAGTTTTGTTTTCCCAGTTGGCCAGACTTCAATCTGATTCAGCCGGCAAAGTTAGTGACCTAAAGGCTAAATTAAACGATACTGCACATTCTTACGCAGGTACTCCTGTTTTGTTTAATGAGTAAAAGTGGAATAGAGAGCAATATATAAACAATTCACTTTGGCGTAATAAGTCTTTATTTAATACAAAACCGGATAAAGGCTCAGGTGACGTCATTCTCAATTATCAAGATTATGTTAACAAGATGATCACTATCCTTAACTATAATTCTAAATTTGTTCGATTAGGTCCAGTAGACAAAATATGACTCTACAATATCTATTAAGGCAAAATTCCAAAAAACGCCTATTTAAATAGTTTAAAACTAGGGTTCTACCAAGTGAAATTAGACCCATGGGCTCCATTCGCCCAGTTGCTATGGTTTACGCCCAAACACATAAGAATGGTATTCCAGTGAAACCTATTTTATATATGATTGGTTTTTCTGAACATGTCGTGGCTAAATGGCTTGCAATCATATTACAGCCTGTTTTGGACCGGTACAAAAAAATCTGTATTTTTTTTTTAATCATCTCACCCCAAGCAAGGCATTCCACTGCCACTATTGCGCATGGGGCTACATAGGGGAAGGTAAAGAGAAGGAGTGGTTAGACATGGGGAATGTCAGGAGGAAGGTGACAGATGAGTAAGGATACCGAGGATGAGGGTTGGGCAGATGAGAAGAGTGTTTGATAGAATGGGAGCAGGTTAGTGTGTTAGGAGGTGTCTATTGACCTTACATTTAAACTCCTGGAGATTGTAGCCGTCGGGGAATCAATCGTGTGGAAGGGAATTCCACAGTCGGGAAGTGCGAGGAAAGAAACTGTTGGTGTAGAAGTTGCGGTTGCATTTTATCGGTTTCACTGTAAAAGTGTGGGATCTAGTTGCTAATTTAGTATCTCGTGCAAATTCGTATTTAGAGGGCACCAGTGATCTAAGTTCATCGGAGCAGAAGCCGTGAAAGTATTTATAGAAAATTATTATTAAAGATTCATTTGATTTTTCTGATTTCATACAGCGTTATCTAATAACAAGCAAATTTATGTGTTCTCATGACCTTTCTAGGTTTTTTACTTGCGTCCTTTCGACTGAAACTATTGATATATGTGCTGACGCCTTATATTGTAGTCAGTTGTAACCCCCGTTATTCCTGAGAAGATATTTTTCCAACTGATGCAATTTGCTACGATGTCCGTTAAAGTTAGACAAAATGATGAGGTTTCAATGGGCTCTCATTTGGGACCCATTTTAGCAAATATATTTGCTGTATTCCATGAGGATAGTGTATTAATTGAATCTAATAAGCCTGATGTGTATTTCCGTTATGTAGATAACACTTCCTGTTTATTTAAAGACGAAATTGAAGTGGTCCATTTTCTTTTGTCAGTTAATAAAATGCATCCAGCTTTAAAATTTACACAGGAGAAAGACACTAATTCTTCCCGTCCTTTCCTTGATTTTTCGGTGAGCAAATCTTCTAGTCTTCTGACTTCAGTTTACCGAAAACTAACATTTACTGGTTTGTATACAAGGTGCGATTTTCGTCTCCACAAACGTAAAATTAATTTAAGACCCTTACTCATAGGGCATTGAACATTTGCTCTAAAACAAAGTTTGATGAGAAACTCAGGTTTATTACAACTACTCCCTGTAATAATGCCTATCCATTATATGTTTTCCAATCAGTGATTAGGAATAAGGTATTGGAGTTCATCAAAGTTAAACCGGCTACCATGCAAAGATGTCCTGTATACCTGCGCCTTCCTTGGCTGGGTTCTATTAGTGATAAATTTGCAGTTCGATATTGCTAATACTCGGGTTGTCTTTTTCTACTAAATCTGTCTTTTCTTCCATAAGAAAGAATGTTTTCCGCCTACATAGCTAAATCCATTGCTAAGAAGGTTGGGTCATTGTGTCGGGCCAGGATGCTTTTCCCGCCTGAATCCATCCTGCATATATACAAATCAACGATTCATCCGTGCATGAAATACTGCTGCCATATATGGTCAGGCACCCCTGCTGTTCATCTCAGTGTTCTCGACAGGTTCCAAAGGAGAATCAGTAATGTGATAGGTACCAACTTGGCGGTTCGACTACAGCCACTTCCCTACCGACGAGATGTGGCCTCCCTTTGTCTGTTCTATAAATACTTTCATGGTTTCTGCGCCAACGAACTTAAGTCACTGGTGCCTCTGCAACAGGTGTTTACTCGTGCAACCAGATTGGCAACAGGGTCCCACCCATTCACAGTTAGATTAACCAAATGCAAACGACAATTCTACTCCTTCAGCTTCTTCACTCGCACTTCCCGACTGTAGAACTCGCTTCCATATTCTTGCTTTCCTGACCGCTATAACCTCCAGGAATTTAAATGCAATGTCAATACTCATCTATTAACCACTTGACTCTAGTTCTTTCCTCACCCCGTATATCCTTTCCTTTCTCTCCACATCTGCAAGTGTCATCACACCTGTATTCCCATCCTTCTCTTGCTCCTTTTTAACTGGTTCGTCTTCCTCTTCACTCTATTCTAATTAATCTTTTTACTCTTATGTAGCCCCCTGCACATCAGTGGCATTACCACCTTGCTCGGGGCGATACGATTAAAAAAATAACATCATAATAGTTCTTTAATTTATATGTTTAAATGTAGTTGTGGTTTGCACTACATAAAAAGAACTACCCAAAGATTTGACGCCAAAATTAAACAACCCGTACCTACAAATATCCGTAATTTAACTATTCTTTGTCAGATAGGCTGACCAAATACATACGGGTCTGCTATTGCAGAACACATTATAAATATCCATAATTGTGCAGCTAACTTTAGTGAGGACGCGTTTTCCATCCTAAGTTCGTCCCACTCAAGTTACCACCTTAAAGTGCTGGAGGCCATCTATATTTAATCATTAAAACCTCTTCTGTGTAAACAGAAGAAAATATATATTTGGCTTCCAACTCATTTCGATTTAGAATTTCTTTTCTCTGTCACCCCCTTACAACCTGTTCTGTTCTTAAATAATTATTTATTCACTTCGACTTAGCTCTGCTGAGAGGGGTGTGAAACCGGTTAGCTAAACTGTTTTCTAGTTTTATTTTTTAATTATTATCATCATGGGTGGTAATAATAATAAAAATTTTATATATATATATATATATAAAATAAAAAGTGTGAGAAGCCGTGAACGTTTTGTTTAAACTGTATATTTATTGTTCTTGTTATTATACATTTTATGATACATTAAGTGTCCATAATGATATTTGTGACGCTACACGTGTTTCGAGTCTAAGATTGATTCTCATCAGGCGAATAAATTTGTGACTTTACGTATCGAGTTCCTTTAGTTTCTGATGGCCAAATTGTTGTTTTATAAATAAGTAGAAAAATAAGAAAATAAAAAATCAGTAAAATAAAATAAAATGAAATAAGATAAAATAAATCAAATGTTAACGTGTTGAATAGTCTGTGTTTTCTCACATCAGCACTTGTATAAATGGATAAACAGATAAATAAATAAACAGATGAATGAATCACGAGCTTATTCAAATTTGAAATGGTTTTGATCTGGGTTACCTCCTTAGTACGTTAAAATTATCTTCTAGTCGCCTTTGCTTATATACAATCCTTTTCATCGGTCAGCTAGTTGTTTTTATCGCTTTGACGGTGTTTTGAATTTGGTGTATGTGTGTGTGTGTCTGTGTGTGTGTGTTTGTGTGTGTGTCTGTGTGTGTGTGCGTGTGTGAGCGTTATTTCATTTCGTCTTTATGTTTTAATATAGTGTTTTATGGTCAGCTGGTTCTTAAGAAAGTCAATTTTAGACTCGAAACACGTGTAGCTTCAAAAATATCATTATAGACACTTAAAGTATCATACAATGTATAACAATAACAACAAATATACACTTTAAACAAAACGTTCACGGCTTCTCACACTTTTTATTCTATACCAATTTCTCTTGTTGGAAAAAATCTATTTCTTTTTCACATATATATATATATATATATATATATATATATATATATAGTTTATAAAGGAAAACTCAACACGTCATATTAGTTATAAACTATAGTTCATTTCAATGAGCTTAATTACGAGTGTACATCTGCCGTAAAAAATGACCCAAAATATTGGACAGGATTATATGCATATAACTGGTAATAAAGAGAATGAACTGAGCCGACGCTGTTTCGCTATTGTCTCTCTCTACATTAGAGTGACAGGAGGGACATATATATATATACACTAACAAATACATGACTGTTTTTATTATAGAGAAGATGATAGGATAATGAACCATAAAAATATTGTTACAAATATTGTTGCTCTGCTACGTATCGAGCACTTTTAAAAAGTAAACGCAACGAACTGATATTTCATTAGTTCTCATAACTACAATTATATATATATATATATATATATATATATATATATATATATATATATATATATATATATATCCGCAGACAGATCTGTTTCACTGTATCACAGGCCAAATTTGCGTCAGTCGGCGATTCGAACTCTGAGCTATGGGCGCTCGGTAGAAAAAGGCAGACTTTTAGCGTATGATGTATCATGCGCCAGTAGTTAGCGTGCTCTAATTACTGAATGTGCGATGCGTAGATGCTAGAGTAGCTACTGTTTTATCAAAGTCTACCAATCTTCCAGAGTGCTCAATCAGGCTGTGAGAGCGTAGTCATCACCAGACAGATCTGTTTTTCTGTATCACAGCATGTATATATATATATATATATATATATATATATATATATGTGTGTGTGTGTGTGTGTGTGTGTGTGTGTGTGTGTGTGTGTGTGTGTGTGTGTGTGTGTGTGTGACACCAAATCGGTCGAGTTTCGATTCCGGTTAAAAGCAAGTGGATGTATCTAACCTCACTGATGAGCTATGATACAGCGAAACAGCCTTGTATGTAGCTGACTAATATATATATATACTGTTGAATATAAGAGACAATGAAAGTCTATTATGTTTAATCATGAGCCATTCTAAACATCCTATGTTGGCTTTAATTTCAGTTGAAATTAAATTGGTAACTTGCCTTTGCTTAGCGGAGTTTTATGTCAACACAAGATAAAATCGTCGCTGATGGTGGATGTTTTTGTGTTAACGTCCTTATAATCTCTCTGACGATGACTCTTGTGAGCCGAAAGCTTAGAACCAACTTAATAAAAAATTATCCAAATGTTGGAAAATTTTTGTCTTTATTTTCAACTGAAATTAAAGCCAAAATACGACGTTTAGAACGGCTCATGATTAAACATCGTAGTAGACATTCATTGTCTCTTATATTTAACACTATATGTTTAGAAAATTATCTGCTGCTTCGATACACTATATATATATATGTATATATATATATATATATATATATATATATATATATATATATATGAGTATTTTTGGTGCATTTCTCTTTTTTATCTACGTATTCTTGACTATACATTCTAAAGAATCTAATGTAAAACATTTTTGATTTTTCCTGATTTTATTTTTGTCTGTTTTAGAAAAGTTATTTTAGTACTTCTTCCTTATCATTACAATCAATTTATATATATATATGAACAAAAAATAATAATCCTCATTGACGATGACTACATCTACGAAAAAGTTAACAAAATCATAAAAAAGACGCGACATTTTACATGTAGAACAAAAATACAAGCATAAAGCAAATCAGAGAATAGAAAAAGATTCCTAAAAACAGGAAATTTTTATCTCAGAAAGTGTATCGAAGGAAATGTCGTCTTGTCAGGACGCCGTACCTCCCCTTGGATCAGGAAGTTTGGTAATCTTCGATCCATAAATTAGAGGAGAAAGAACGTGTGTTTTTCCACATGGCATACGTTACAGGAAAGGGTCTCCGCAAACATGATAAGGATTTCATAAAAATCTCAGGATATCTCAGAAAGAGCCAATTTTCCCTGAAGATCCAATTTGGTGAAACCTTGGTAGGTTCGTTGGCTCTCTAGGTTAGCTATTTACTTAGTTTGCTCTACTTGCGTATTGAGCGTTTTTTGTTTTAGGTTACTCGTCTCGGGTTTTTTTCTTTGAGCTATGTACTTTGACTGATGTTCGGGTGCTTAGCTCGTTTTTTTTATTACCATTTTTTCCTTCTGCGTATGTACTCGGAGGGTTTTTCGAAACGAGTATAACGTCAAGTTTACATTATATATAAGGGTGTATCAAAAATACTGTTACATACTTTCGGGGCGGGCTCCTCACACCACATTATGGACAAATGTCCATAGAAACACGTCTTAAAATCCTTCGCTCTTTAGTTATAGACTTTAAGTTTAAAGTTTACGATGTGTAGCCCTGTAATCTAGGTTGTGCTTGTTATTCGGGTACATTTGTGACTAGTCTTAAAATTTTGGTAGTGAGTACAATACAGGATGAACACCAACAACAGTTTACAATAATTAAGTAGTCTAGAATTGTAGGTGACTGTTTGGTAGGTCTAAGTATTTTCCACGGAACTCTTACAGGAGCTGTCTACGAGGAATTTATTTCGAATACACTTACAGACCTACTAGATGTACGCCTGCTAATACGAAGACGTGAGTGGTTCATGAATGATAGGGCTTAGCTCATTTTAGTCATATTTGCGATACAGTGATTAACATCTATCATGAAAGATAGGAAGGCGAGGGTCAGTTCCATGGCCTTCACGTTCCTCCCGACCCCAATACTTTGACTTTCTATCTGT
Source organism: Ascarosepion bandense (assembly GCA_037127315.1). NCBI lineage: Eukaryota > Metazoa > Mollusca > Cephalopoda > Sepiida > Sepiidae > Ascarosepion > Ascarosepion bandense. Next base: position 1,273,118 of record JBBBDQ010001634.1, on the reverse strand, counting down.
GGGGTCCTAAAACAATTGGTTTATGAAGCAGACATAAATATTTCAAAGAGGCTTCATCAAAGTGTTGTGGGGGCCTACGAATCTATTCGACACCGTGTGGGAATATTTTAAAGTTTCCCCCAGTCAAAGATCCGAAGGGTGCATGCATGTTTATGTAAAAGCAAACGGAAGATATTTTGATCATTTGTTATGACTTGCTCTGTTGAGGTAGAACGATGGTCTTTTGGATATATGTTTATACGGACTTCTGTCCTTATTTTGGGGCGAGGAAACTGCCCTGAAGTTTGATTCATTCTGTATATGAAAAGCAACACCCGATTGATGAACACTTTCTTTGTACTGCTCAGCTAATTTTAATTATTATCTATGATGAAAATTTAAACTTAAATTAGCAAATATACTGTAACAACATTTGACTTTAATAAGAAGCTATTCTTAAAGATTTTCTACATTACTTTTTTGTGGTGCAGTGGATATCGGCTTCGAACGAGAAATCGGGGTGTTGAGTTCGATTTCCAGTTGGATTCCTTGCGTTCACTTACACACAAATACCCTTGGGAATGGTATTAATCCGTCTTTTCCCTCCAGTTATGGGTTAAATAATAGGACAGATTGGGTTCTATAGCCTTGGCTGTCAACCAGTCTATCGCAGAAAGCAATGGGATAATCTTCTGTCCAGTCAGTCATGTCTCTTTCGAGACATGATCGCCCAAAGCGCACTTAACTGACTGACCGACACATAAAAATACCAAACTAATCCATCGCAAATCAAAACAGAGAGAAAGAGAGAGAAAAAGGAGAGTGTGAATCAGAGAGAGAGAGAGAAAGAGGGGGGGGGAGGGAGGGAGGGAGGGGGATGTTTGGCCAACTAAATATGTATGTTTGCCCTTAATAAAACACTAACCCTACCAACGTCATGATGACCTCTTCTCACCAATGTAGAAAAGTCAGCGGTCTTCCGCTTCTTACCGATTTTCCTTTATTTATTTTTCAATCAAAATATGTGGGCTTCATAAAAGTCAGTGTGTCAACAAAAAATGGCGTCACCATTAATAAAGAATAGTTCCTGTCTTTAGACAATTCTTTTGTATTAGAGACGAATATAGTGTCTGCAATGTGAATATGGTTGTTTGAAGCAGGAAAATATAATATCTGTTTAGAGAAGTTGTTGTCTTGATTGCTAGAATGTCACTAGACGAATATTCATTACACTGTTATGGTTATATTTGAAAGCATTGTCAAATCATTTCTTTCTAATATTTATTTATTATAATCATCATCATCATCATTTTCATCGTCTTTTACTCCTTCTTCAGAATCTTTTAGTTTTTCGTTCTTTTCTTCGTTTTCTTTTCTTTAATTCTTTTCTTCTTGATTATTCTTCTTCTTCAAGGGGAAGAAAAAGAAGAAAAAGGAGAATCAAGAAAAAAACATTTAAGAAAAGGAAACGATTCTTCTTCTTCTCCTTCTTCATCATCACCTTGACTCGTCTTATTCTTCACCGTGACTTTTCTTCTTTGTTGTCTTGTTTTTGTTTTTTTCCCCTTTTCTTCTTTGCTGTAATTCTTATTCGCACTTGTTTCCTTTTTTGCTTTGTTTTTCGTTTTCTTTTTCTTAACTCTTTCATTTTCGCTTCCTCTTTCTCCCTTTCCTTCTTCTACTTCGCCATTACTCTTCTACCTCATCATCGTTTTTTTTTCCTTTTTTCGTTCTCTTTTTTCTTAACTCTTTCATTTTCGCTTCCTCTTTCTCCCTTTCCTTCTTCTACTTCGCCATGACTCTTCTACCTCATCATCGTTTTTTTTCCTTTTTTCGTTCTCTTTTTTCTTAACTCTTTCATTTTCGCTTCCTCTTTCTCCCTTTCCCTCTTCTACTTCGCCATTACTCTTCTACCTCATCATCGTTTTTTTTCCTTTTTTCGTTCTCTTTTTTCTTAACTCTTTCATTTTCGCTTCCTCTTTCTCCCTTTCCTTCTTCTACTTCGCCATTACTCTTCTACCTCATCATCGTTTTTTTTTCCTTTTTTCGTTCTCTTTTTTCTTAACTCTTTCATTTTCGCTTCCTCTTTCTCCCTTTCCTTCTTCTACTTCGCCATGACTCTTCTACCTCATCATCGTTTTTTTTCCTTTTTTCGTTCTCTTTTTTCTTAACTCTTTCATTTTCGCTTCCTCTTTCTCCCTTTCCCTCTTCTACTTCGCCATTACTCTTCTACCTCATCATCGTTTTTTTTCCTTTTTTCGTTCTCTTTTTTCTTAACTCTTTCATTTTCGCTTCCTCTTTCTCCCTTTCCTTCTTCTACTTCGCCATTACTCTTCTACCTCATCATCGTTTTTTTTTCCTTTTTTCGTTCTCTTTTTTCTTAACTCTTTCATTTTCGCTTCCTCTTTCTCCCTTTCCTTCTTCTACTTCGCCATGACTCTTCTACCTCATCATCGTTTTTTTTCCTTTTTTCGTTCTCTTTTTTCTTAACTCTTTCATTTTCGCTTCCTCTTTCTCCCTTTCCCTCTTCTACTTCGCCATTACTCTTCTACCTCATCATCGTTTTTTTTTCCTTTTTTCGTTCTCTTTTTTCTTAACTCTTTCATTTTCGCTTCCTCTTTCTCCCTTTCCTTCTTCTACTTCGCCATGACTCTTCTACCTCATCATCGTTTTTTTTTCCTTTTTTCGTTCTCTTTTTTCTTAACAATTCTTTTTCTTGACTTTTTCATTTTTGCCTCCTCCTTCCCCTTCTTCTTCTTGCTTTTTGCCATCGTTAATGTTTTATCTTTTACTCGTTCTTTTTCTTCTTTTTCTTGATTCTGTCATTTTCCTTTCTTTCTCTTTCTTCTTGTTCTTCGTTTTCCTCTTCTTTTTTGCCGTGACAATCATCATCATCATTTTCATTTTCTTTTTTTTCATTTTCAGCAGCTTTTACTTTTTCGTTCTTTTCTTCGTTTTCGTTTCTTAAAATGTTTTTTCGTAGTTCTTCTTCTTCTTCTTCTTCTTCACCGTGACTCTTCTTCTTCGTCATCGTTTATCTTTTACCTTGTCTTCGTCTTTATTAACTCTTCTTTTTCTTTACTCTTTCATTTTCACTTCTTTTTCTTCCTCCATCTCCTTCTTCTTCACCGTGACTCTTCCTCGCCATCTTTTACTTTTTACATTTTCTTTATTTTTTCTTGAATCTTATTTTTCTTGATTTTTCATTTTCGCTTTCTTCTTCATCTCCTCCTTCTTCTTCGCCATTGTTTACTTTTTACATTTTCTTCGTTCTCTTTTTTAACTCTTCTTTTTTTTGTCTTTTTTAGTTTCCCTTCCTCCCCTTCCTATTCTCCTCCTCTTCCTCCTTCTTCTTACACGGACTGACAAATATCTGAAGAAGGCTGGATAAAACAACGACCGAAACGTTGTAGAAATAACAATAAATACGATTTCAATTAATGTCATTAAATGAGACCATATTTCAGAAATTAAATGGCGGATGTCATAACATTAGTCTACAAAAATTAATAAAGATGATATATTTCTGAGCCATACAAAGTGAGACATTGACTGTTGAAACAGTTTCGTATATCAAGTTGTGATTAAGACAGTGTCTTACATTTAAACAAATGCGTTTTTCCAAACGCATTTCAAAGTATAAGGAATTAACGCATACAACACAAAATCTAATAATGATGGTGACCAGAGATATATTTTGATAGGCAAAAAAAAAAAAAAAAAAATCATAAGACATTGGATACTTATTTACACTACTTACATTATTCGGACTGTTGTCCTCATTTTCACTTTTATATTTACGACGTTGCGTACAACACGCTTTGGCCTTCCTCAGTTAGATTTTCGAACCAAACCCTTTATTTAGATTGTAGAGTGTTCCAATTCCACGTGAAATGCCTTTAAAAATTTCAGTTTTATTTAACTATTCTTGGTAACTAATCTTCAAGTTTTTGTTCCCACTTCTGAGAACTAAAAACTCTTTGGATCAAGTCACTTTTTGATCACCCAACCAACGCTTATATTCTCTAAGCCATTGTATCCTTAGGACAGTGAGTGAACTTTTGAGACTTTCAAACTTAATATCTCAGTATATATTTTTTTTAATAGAGCTCATATTACAATTTTTACCTCTCAGTATTTCCTTTTTGTATTGGTTCCGTTTATGTTTGGCCGGCTCAGGAAACTTATATTTAATTATATCGCCCCAAGCAAGGCATTTTACTGCCACTGTTTTGCAGGGGTTACATAGGAGGAAAGTTAAGAGAAAGAGTTACAGGTTATAGGGGTGTCAGGAAGTAAGTAAGAGAAGGATGATTGTAGCCATAAAGTTAGGGATCAATTTATATATTGATTGTAATTTAGAATTGATCCCCCACTTTATATATCCATTATAATAGTATATCTTTTCTCATGTCATTTTTTAAAAAAATTGTATCGCCCCAAACAAGGCATTTTACTGCCACTGTTTTGCAGGAGGGTAACATAGGAGGAAAGTTATGAAAAAGAGTGACAGGTTATAGAGGGTGTCAGGAAATGGGTAAGAGAAGGATGAGAATACTGATGAGACTGGAGTAGACGGAGAAATGAGCATGAGAGAGAGGATGTAGGTTAGAGAGATAGGAGATGACTATTGACTTTACATTTAAATTCTTAGAGATTGTAGTTGTCGGGAAAGCAAGTAAATGGAATGAAATTCCACCGGCGGGAAGTGCGAGTCCTTAAGTTTTCGTAATTATAGCAATGTCCCCTGTCTATTATTTAATCTTCATCCTACAGAGGGAAGTGATGTTCCTTTTCTATGAATACGTGATCAATCATGTCAGATTTGTTTTTATTTCCGCTCGAGTTATGGCCTTATCTTATTTATGCATTCTTATATTTTAAATTCTAACGTATATCACCTAAAGAAGGCTATAGGGTATAACAACAAAAAGATCATGAATACAGCATTAAAGATGAGGACACCTCAAGTGGAATAACTATATAGAATCCATAGCTAAATTCGCTGCTAAGAAAGTCGTTTCTCTGTGTAGGGCCAGGAAGTTTTTCCCGTCCCAAACAATACTGCACATATACAAGTCTACCATCCGCCCGTGAATTGAGTATTGCCTCCATATCTGGTCTGGTGCTTTTGCAATTGACGTAGGTGTCCTCAACCAAATCCAACGGAGAACCTGTAATGTAATCAATCTCGACTTGGCAGCTAGGATACAGTGGCTTCCATGTGTCTCTTCTACAAATACTTTCACCGCTTCTGCCCCGATGGACTTAGCTCACTGTTACATAAGAATTTACTCGAGCCACAAGATTAGCAACTAGGTCCCACCCTTTTACTGTGAAACCAATAAATTGTAAACGCAAATTCTATTCCATCAGCTTCTTTTCTCGCACTTCCCGACCGTGGAATTCTCTTCCGCATACTTGCTTTCCTGACAGTTACAATCTCCAAGAATTTAAATGTAAAGTCAATAGTCATCTCCTGTCACACTTACTTACATCCTCTCTCTCATGCTTTTCTACATCCACCCCACTCTCATCAGTATTCTCTTCCCTCTCTTACTCTCTTCCTGACACCCCCTGTAACCTCTCACTCCTCATAACATTCTTCCTCGTCCACCCCACTCTTATCAATAATCTCTTGCCTCTCCTACTCTCTTCCTAACACCCCCTGCAAAAAAAGAAAAATGTTAAAATACCTCATTTCAATAATGTAGACAATGGGCACTTGTGACATGTAAGAAACAAGTAAGCTACGCTAAATTCAGTCAGTTAAGTGCCATACGTGATACACGCTTGGGCGATCATGTCTCGAAAGAGACATGACTGACTGGGCAGAAGATTATCCCGCAGTAGGTTGCCATTGCTTTCTGCGGTAGACTGGTTGCTGACCAAGGCTATAGAACCCAATCTGTCCTATTATTTAACCCATAACTGGAAGGAATAGGCGGAGTAATACCTTTCCCAAGGGTATTTGCGCTTAAGTGAATGTAATGAATTCAACTGGAATTCGAACTCGGCTCCCCGATTTCTCGTTCCGAGCCGGTATCCAATGCACCACAACGCACACATAACGCTGAAAAATGCTTTCTGACTTAAATTGTCGCAAAAAGTGACACAAGCTCTTTTTGACGTAGAGCTGCTTTTAGCTAATCCCCTAAAAATACACAGTCCTTGCGAACATCATGACGCCAGCGGTGATATTCCACTGACCCTGCCTGTGTAACGCAGGCGGTGCCGCAACAGGATTGTGAGACCGGACGTTTTTTCCATTATTTAAACGGAAATCAGATATCACGCATCGATCCCGACTAAAAAGCCGAGATATGAAAGAGGTTGGGTAATTGTTTCTTTTCTCCCGCAAAAAGAAAGTTTTAAAGTACATAGGAAAAAAATGTCGATTAAAGAAACTAGTTCAATTAGTTCACGACCGAAGAATAAAAGCATTTGATGTTTGAGAATCAATTATTTTAACCCCTTTCCGAGACAGTCAGTCTTGTAAATCGTTTTAGTTGGGTTTAATATCTGTCAAAGGTGTTCATTTTTCGCAGATTTTGTAGAAAAGTCCAATTTTGTCATTATAAATAATTACAATAAACCTGACAAGTTTTCGGCATTTTGAAACATTGTTGTTATCCCTGACAAAACTAAACATTTCATAACCAGTATACCTGGTTATATTGATTCATTGCAATAGAATCCAAAGGCTTTGAAGCCGGGATGAGGATTAGAGGTTGGGAAATAGAGTGAGGTTTTGGGTTAGGGATGAATGATTATGTATTTAAAATTTATGGGAGTTATCATTTGGTGGGGACAATTGAAAATGGTCACAAGATCTCTTAGCAATTTAAAGTTTGGCAGTCACCTAATTTTATTCTCTGTTTGATGTTTATAACATTTTAATAGAGCCTATTATATTTTTATTTATGAATTTAATATTTAGAGATATCTTGAAATTTGATTACACTGGTCAACACAAAATTTGGTTATTTAATGAAAAACTTCTTAAACTTTAGTACGCTGAATACGAAAATCGCATCCATTTTCTTTCATCACATCAGGAAATTTTATGGGCAGGACGTCATTTTTGCATTTTCCCAAATATGCCTGTTTTAACAGCTGAATAGCTCATTGTTGGATGATTCATTTTGTAACAGGAAATCTCAGGAAATGGTGAATCAGTGCGGCTATACGAAGTTTCCCTGTTTTCAGTATTTATGGAACAGTCGTGCCAAGGATCCACACTGGCAAAGAACTGAGTAGCCTATTCGTGAGGCTTTCACAGTGGGAGAGAAAAATGTTGTATGTGCTACACTCGTACCCAGAGAAAAAATTATTTTCCTCTTCTCCACATAAAATTGGGTTTGATGAAACAGTTTGTAAATGCTCTTGATAAGGACGGTCGTTGCTTCAAGCGTATCTGTGAAGTGTTTCAAGGCTTGAGCATTAAAAAGCTTAAAGCATAATTTTTCAACGGGTCCAGACATCAGAAAACTTATTATAGATGAAAACTTTGTAAGTCGTTGTACGACTTTGAAGGAATCAAATGCATGGAATTCATTTGTAGCGGGTTTGAAAAAACTTTTTGGATAATCCCAAATCCGATAACTTCAAGGATCTTGTTGCAAATATGTTGGAATGCTTTCGCAACATTGGTGCTAACATTAGCATCAAAATTCATTTCCTTCATAACCAACTGGAAAGAAAACTGTGTATGTGAGCGATGAACAGGGTGGGCGATTCCACCAGGTATCAAATTAATGGAGGAAAGGTACCACCTGCGTTGGGATTTCAGAATAATGGCAGACTATTGCTAGAGCATAAAAAGAGACAACGCACATCAACATTATTGGCAGTCAAGAAAGAGAAAGTTTCTGCCAAATTTGGTCAAGTTAATTAATTATACAAAAATTTCTAGAAAACTTTTTTGTGATTTATACATAACGTTATATACAGACACAGTGTGTCTTTTGTGTGAGTTTGAATATTTTACCAACAAATCGATTACTTTTCCTTTTAATTTTTTTAAAGAGTAACATAACGGGTCCACCTATAACACCAACAGGTATTTTCTCACTCATGAATGCAATAAATACAATATCTTTTAGAACTATCCATTTTTCCTGGCTTACGGCCATATCACGTTAAATACACTGGGTCTCGCCCGATCACCGAAGTTAAGCAACGTTGAGCCTGGTCAGTAATTAGATGGGTGACCGCTTGGGAATGCCAAGTGTTGTAAGCGTTTAGTGACGGATGTGCTTTGTGGTTCATTGGATATCGGCTCGGAAAGAGAAATCGGTGAGCCAAGTTAGAATTCCAGTTGAATACCCTGCATTCACTTAAGCACTTGTACACTTAATAAAGGTATTAATCCGTCCCTTCCCTCCAGTTATGGGTTAAATAACATCGTAGGACTTGGGGATCCTGCTCTTAAAAACAAATCCCAATGAATTACTAGACACAAAACTTATATAAAAACAACAATAAATTGTTGAAAGAAAAAGGTATTACCAACAATAAAAAAATTATTTGGCAATAAATGACCCACCGAGGTTGATATGCTATAAAAAAAAAACACCCAACCATTTTTTCCTCTTAGATCTCAAGTTCAAAATTCAGCCGAAATGGGTATATTTTGACAAATTCTAAAAAATGGTCATCCGTAGACAAGATTCCTGACGTGATGAGGCAAAATGTATGTTATATTCAGAATCAGCAAAGAAAATTGATAACAAAAATATTTAAATTTTAATAATTTGGTTTCTGATTTGATGTTCCACTGAATTTAAAAATAAAGAATATTTTTACATAGTCTCAGAGTTTTCACCTGTAGTCTATTATTAATAAAATGTCCCGTCTTAGACATAATAAAAATTAATATCTGTCGCTTTAAACTATAAATATCGGCTAAGTAACGAAAACTTTTACTAATTAGATCAGCACTTGCGAAAATGTGGGTTGTGGTGTAATGGAGAATTGGGAGAGCAGGGTTCGAATTACAGATGAATTTGTTTTATTTACCTACGCAGAAATACCACTGGGAAATTGATCCATCTCTTCTTCCCCCATCTATGGGTTGAATAGCAGGAAAGATTGTGTTCTCTAGTCTTGGTTGGCAATCCATCTACCGCAGAAAGAAATGGCAACCTCCTGCGAGAAAATCTTCTATCTCGTCAGTCATGAATAAAAAGAGACGTGATCACCTAAACGTGTATCCCGTATGGCACTTGAATGACTTGCGGAAAAGTGGCTTTGTAGGAAGGGTCTTTCAAAATTATAAATATGTTGTTTTCTGCTGAACTCACGGAAAGAAAGGACTCCAGGACTTCTCTACTCCCGTAAAAACTACGAGTTTCCATGCGTGTCTCCGTCTTAAATCAAAAGCTTAGGCAAAACAATTCATCATTGTCACGTTTCTACGCTCAACAGATTTAAGACACCTCTAGGCAGTTTGACTTGTCTAATTTTTAACCTGCACTCTAAGGTTTACCGTTTTGGCAAACTTACGCATCCTGTAATGGGATTTGGAAATTGTAAGAGATTTTTTTTTCATTTTACTTACCCTCTCTTAAGCTATCATATTTGCTGCTAGGTAATCCCTGCTGCAGGCGCACTCAGAGCCAACTATATCGATCGGATATGAGTTCCAGTTTCTGGGAGGGCGCATATTCTGGTGTGACAATCAGTTGAAACAAAACCATTACGCACAAATCCTCTCCCATGATGACTCGCGACTTCATACCAGCACAACCATCGATGGTTTTGAACAGTCTTTTGTCCATATGATTTTACTTACAAGACTTGGGTCAGCCTGTCGTATGGTTTTGGAGAATGAAATCATCTGCCCTGGTCAATATTAATAAGTTACCACCTTGATAAATTGACTATAGCGAAATTTAAACGGTAATGTCCCAACGACTTGCTCACTGTTAGATTGCTATTACAACATCACTTATTCATTGATTCGTTTTCTATGTCTTATCAACTTTAGTAGGTTATTTAAAGCCATAAAATCTTTAGGTTGTAAAACTTTGTTTTTGATTTAGTGACACAAGTCTAACTAATTAACACTTAAATTGGAGGAAAAGAGATATCCTTCTACTTAATCAAAATAAGATAAACAAACAAGAAATATAACGTGAATATAAAGTGGGGGATCAGTTCTATATTACAATCAGTATATAAACTGATCCCTTGATTTGGCGTCACGGTAGTTCCTATACATCTATAATCCAGAGAATCTCAATAAATTTCAGATTAAATACTGATTAGCTACACAGGTACGTATTTTAGATTTATTTTTAGTCTCTGAAATATGATTTTATAGAAACTACTGTAACCACAAGGGGGGATCAGTTCATATATTGATTTTGATATATAATTGATCCCCCACTTTGTATTTACTTGATATTTTATTGTTTGTTTTACAAATTCTGATTAGGTATGAATTCACCTCTTTTTCTTTAACTATAGGTAAAAGTTGTATCATTAAATTATTATTATATATTAAAAAATCTTACAATCTATCATAAAAGTATTCCCCCCCCTCCACATGAAATTTTGGTTGATGAAATAGTTTCTAAAAGCTCTTGATAAGGACGGTCGTTGCTTCAAGCGTATCTGTGAAGTGTTTCAAGGCTTGAGCATTGAAAAGGTTAAAGCATAATTTTTCAACGGGTTCAGACATCAGAAAACTTATTCGAGATGAAAACTTTGTAAGTCGTATGACTTTGAAGGAATCAAATGCATGGAATTCATTACTAGCAGCTGTGAAAAACGTTTTAGATAATCACGAATCCGGTAACTACAAAGATCTTGTTGCGAATATACTGGAATACTTTTGCAACATTGGTGCTAACATGAGCATCAAAATTCATTTCCTTCATAGCCAACTGGAAAGAAAACTGCACAGGCATGTCTTTTAGTTTTATTTACAATCTCTGGAATATAAATAAATAGAAACTACCGCAACCTCAAAGTGAGGGATCAGTTTATATATTGATTGTAATATAAAATTGATCCCCCACTTTATATCCACGTTATATTTTCTTGTTTGTTTATCAATTTCTCTTCCCAGCTATGGGTTAATTAGTAAAACTTGTACCGCTAAACCATTTTTATACCCCTCACCCACCAAAATTATTTTACAATCTAAAAATACTTTCTGGCTTTAAATAACCTGCAAGGTGTTAGTTAGCCAGAGGAAACGAATTAATCGGTCAAATACTGATTAGTTACACAGGCATGTCTTTTAGATTTCTTTACATTCTCTGGAACATAAATGAAAAATTGTTTTAACAGTAATTTATTTAAAAATAAATTTCAATGAACCGGCTAATATTTCTTTTACCACGTAGATTTGGAAATTATATCTTCCATATAAATTAATATTAAGAAGTTAATCTTGACGCTTTGGTGAGAGATAGCGGCCACTACTCAAAAGAGAAGGTTTGATGGTGATGTTACTGATAATTTGATCAAGCTAATAACAGAATTAAGAAGAGGCGCCGACGGCGTTTCAACTTAATGCTTTATATGACACATTAAATTTTTTTATATTGTTCAAAAAGTTAGATTTTCTAAGGCTGGAAACTTCAGGACCACAGTTACCAGCAAAGCCCAGTGATACTAAATTATGAATTTTGCGCACTGACAACATTTTGGCTGGTTTTCTGTATGCGTAGTGTTAGTAAATGTTGGTCTATTCAACTGTTGAGTTATTTATTGCTGTTAAGATAAACCGGACAAAACTTAGTAATGAAAATTAGTTCAAGATTCAGTAAAGATTGAACTGTCAAATATAGACCAATGCTTAACTTGTTACTAATTTTGTATATTGTGATAACAAAATGTCTTATGACGCTACTTAACTTACTGCGTTCTGTAGGCAATGCCCGTAAAATAATTCCATGGTTCCCAGGATGTGTGTAATGGATAGCGGTGAAGAGCCGAGTTCGAATTCCAGTCGTGTTCATTACATTCACTTACGCGCAAATTACTCTTAGGAACATATGAATTCATCTCCTACATCTATGGATTAAATAGTAGAATATGAACATAGAAAAAATTATTGTTATTATAAAGAAAAATTGTTTATGTCATAATCACTTGCAAAAACAAAACAAAAACTAATATTCTTATAACCTTATCTTCATTAACGATCTCCCCGATGTAATGGTATCCCAAGTAGGCATCTATGCTGACGACACTACCGTTTACTCTCGTCTCGATCAAAAATCTGCTGAGGAACCTCGCTGCAGAGCTTGAAAAGAACCTCCAATCTGTGGTGGACTGGGATAAAGAAAATTTTAATGCTTCCAAAACGAAGGTGCTATCTGTTAACCATCATATATAATTGCTCCTACTCCACATTAGCATGGATCAATGCACCTTCCTTGGCCTAACCCTCTCTCAGCAGACCTGAAGTGGAATGTCTGTATCGAATTCACAGCTAAATCCGCTGCTAAGAAGATCGGTTCACTGTGCAGGGCCGGGAAGTTTTTGCAGTCTGATTCTATATTGGCACACATATAAATCTACCATCCGCCCGTGTATTGAATACTGCTGCCACATCTGGTCGGGTGCCCCTCCTGCTAATCACCTCGGGGATCTTGACAGAATCCAACCGCAAATTTGTCTTGTGATCGATCCCGATTTTTCAGTTCGGCTGCAGCCGCTCTCACCGGCGTGATGATACGAACATGGGTGTCCCTCAAGTCGCTATTCTAGATTCAACGCTTTTCCTTATCTTCATTAACGATCTCCCCGATGTAATGGGATCCCAACTAGGCATATACGCTGACGACACTACCGTTTACTCTCATCTCGATCAAAAATCTGCCGAGGCTGACAAAGTGAACCTCGCTGCCGAGTTTGAAAAGGACCTTTCAATCTGTGGTGAACTGTGGTAAGAAATGGCTCGTAAATTTTAATGCTTCCAAAACGAAGCTTCTACCTGTTAACCATCGTAAGCAATCGCTTCTACCCACCATTAGCATGGATCAAGCTAGCCTCCCTGAGAGCAAAACACTGCGCATCCTTAGCCTAACTCTCTCAGCAGAACTCAAGTTGAATGACTATATAAAATCCATAGCTAAATCCGCTGTTAAGATGGTCGGTTCACTGTGCAAGGGCCAGGAGGTTTTTCCCTCCTGTCGCTCTCTCACCGGCGTGATGAGGCTTCCCTATGTCTCTTCTACAAATACTTTCATGGCTTCTGTTCCAATAAACATAGCTCACAGGTGCCACCTATGTATGAATTTACTCGAGCTACTAGACTAGCAACTAGGTCCCACCCTTGTACTGTAAAACCGATAAAATGTAAACACAATTTAACCTTCCGTATACTTGCTTCCCCGACAGCTGCAATCTCCAAGAATTTAAATGTAAGATCAAGAGTCATCTTCTATCTCACTAACTCGCATTCTTTCTCTCAAGCTCTTTTCTCCATCCACTCCTCCCCCATCACATCAGTATCCCTCTATTATCCTCATCCTGACACCCCCTATAACCCACCCCTCTTTCCTCATCATTTTCATCCTGTGCAACAGTGGCAGTAAAACTACCTTGCTTGTGGTGAAATGATTAAAAAAAACCCATCAAATATATGATTCGGCTTTAAATAACCTAGTAAGTGTTGACAGGCCGTAAAAACAATTATTAACTATAAACCCCCTAAAATATGGTTCGGCTTTACATAACCTCAAAGGGTTGATAAGCTGTAAAAAGAAAGAATTATTCTTATAACTCTAAGTGATTCGATTTTAAATAACCCACAAAAATAAGTTTTGATGAGGATATTCGTTGACTGATAACAAGGTTAAGTAATCAACCGTCATTTAAGGGCAACGTTAATCGCCATTTTGCCTTTCAACTTAAGTTATATGAAACACACACTGAATATTATTATATTTTCTCGGCCGTCAATATCAGAGCCTCTGTTGAGAGCAAGCAGTAAAAAAAAAATCAATCAATTCTTGTTTCCCAGCCTAAATATTTTTTTGACGATTTCTGAAAAAAAGAAGACAAAATTGTCGGTCAGTGGAAGGAATAGAAATACTAAAGACATGTCTGGAATTGTTTTTAGTGTAGACAACACTTACTAACGCAAGTTGATAAAGGGAAGGAAAAAATGGTAAGCCCAGCTCTATTTTCTTCGAAAGAAATTTTAGGAAATTCTCTAAAAGTGTAGAGTCAAAGGAACGTGATGATTCAGTCGTTCAATCAAATACCATACGTGATACACGCTTGGGTGATCATATCTCGAAAGTGATATGACCGACTGGGCAGAAAATTTTCCCGAATTAGGTTCCCATCACTTTGTGCGGTAGACTGATTGCCAACAAAGGCTAAACAACATGTGAGTAGATGTTGCGTCCTTTCACGTCTCCACAGAACTTTCTATTCTTTGTAGAATTTAGTAATTATTTTTTTGCTATCACTTTTAATGTCTGTTCTGTCATCCATTGAGACAAAATCATGAGCTACCTTATTCGCTGATTATCTTCGTCTCTCTTGCCTTCAATATACACCTCTGAGTATTAAATTCTCCAAACCCTTTTCTTCACTGTAAAACCTTGAACTATCAGTTGTCTGTTTCTGATTCTAACTCTTCTTATTTCCATTTTTTTGCGTAACTCCCTGTCTATAGTAGTTACAGTATTCATCAACGATCAGAAAAGAGAGCTGAGACTTCAGGAAATATAATGAAGAAAAATGACATGCAGAATTTAAAACAGGACATATTAATGGCAAGAGAGACAGAGGGAAACTAATAATTTATTTTATGATTTTGATTATAGAAAAAGAAACCACCAACGAATGCGAAATTGCAAAGAGATCAAGGTTACTTATAACAAAACGTCAGGAAGTTGTGAAGAGCCATGACTGCTTATATCTTTGTAGGAAGACTTGTTTGTAATGTAATTAAGTAACCGAAGAAGACAGAAAATTCTCGATAACTGATTTTGTGTTTTGAAAATATTCGTTTATCTCTCTTTATAGAACTCAGATTGTCGAATCTTTCTAGCTACAGCGTCTATATAAGCCAAGAAAGCTACCCTGAATAAACTTGGAGAGAAGATATTATGAAGAACAAGTGATATCTCCTGGAAAGGGGTATATATATAAATACAAGGTAGTTAAGTGGTTTGGGCAAATGTAACCGGGTAGGTCAATCTAGTACGTAGACCTAATTGTATGCAGTATCCTGAGACGTAGGCGTAGACCAATAGCCCTCTGGTGAAAGATCACACACACACACACACACACACACACACACACTCTCTCTCTCTCTCTCTCTCTCTCTCTCTCTCCCCCTCTCTCTCTCTCGTGGAAGACTGGTAGATCTCACTCACTCTGGACGACCTTGCCTTCGTCTGTATTTATGGCTGATACCAGCCAATCACACTACTGTGTGGGGGAAACAAGGTGTATACATATTCATTATCTATTTATTACATCAACAAGTATTAACCGAATCCGATAACCCCCCCCTCTTCTAGCGAAAGAACTAAGAGTGAAGAGGGTTATTTTTTGTGTGTGTTTGTGAAAGTTGATTTATTAAAGTGGGATTTGCAAGGTGAGTGGTGTAGGCATCTGCTCAAGAGTGGCGCAAAGCGGCGTGAGAGGTCGTTGGCCAATGAGGTCAAGTACGAAAAGCAAAGGGTCAATCCACCAAACGGGGGGCACAACGCACCAACTATAATGGAACATTCGAATGAAAGAACCAACGCTTCCTATTACGACGGCACATAAACTCAGCTTACAAAGATTTGTGTCGATATCACACTTGGCTACTGCAATCAGTAAATGTACATAGAAAAATTTCAACGCTACGGGTGGGATCTCTTTTACATAAGGAATCGTGTATCTGCACAAGTACTCGGTCGGCAGGAATGTTTCATCCAGAAAATCGTAGTCACAATTGTCAAACAATGCCAATTGCAACAAACATACATCGATGATGACAACTTCTAAAAGAATTGTAAGAATCTTCATACGACGAAGGATCGTCTCCTTCTTTCCACCACTGATGTAAGTCATAAAAGAATCGATAAGATTGATCGCACAAAATATTAAGATGACATCCATGATGACACGATTTGTCCAGTCCTCAAGTAATCAAATAATAATGTCTGACTTTCCCAAGTTGTTTTTCTATAAAATATTTTAAGAGGGGGTAAAGAGCAGCAATTTTTCTTGCTGCCAATTATCGTTTTTGTTTTTCTAATTTTCAATAGAATGTTCAGATGAAGTCTAGGATTCCGGTTTCTTTTTCACATAAAAATAATGACGTCATATTATAATGACGTCTTCAAAATTATAAGAACGTATGATTTAGTCATTCAATGAATGCATTTATCATACATGTAGTACGTAACTGAAATATTTCATGGATGGCTAAATAAACTTACTAGGGTTTACTCTCATCTCGATCAAAAATCTGCCGAGGCTGACAAAGCAAACCTCGTTGCCGAGCTTGAAAAGGACCTCCAATCAGTGGTGGACTGGGGTAAGAAATGGCTCATGAATTTCAATGCTTCCAAAACGAATGCTATCTATTAACCACCACAGACTATTGCTCCTACCCACCATTGATTAGGCTAGTCTCGCTGAAAGTAAAACACTGCGCCTCCTCGGGTTAACTCTCACAACAGACCTCAAGTAAAATGACTATATAGAATCCATAGCTAAATCCGCTGCTAAGAAGGTCAGTTCTCTGTGTAGGGTCAGGAAGTTTTTCCCGTCCGAAAAAATCCTGCACATATACAAATCTACCATCCCCCCGTGCATTGAATACTGCTGCCATATCTGGTCGGGTGCTCCTGCTATCTACCTTGGTGTTCTTGACAAAATCCAAGGGAGAATCTGTAATGTGATCGATCCCGACTTGGCAGCTCCGATACAGTAACTTTATCAACTGCTTCCCTGTGTCTTTTCTACAAATACTTTCACGGCTTCTGCTCCGATGAACTTAGCTCACTGGTGCCCCCTATACATGAATTCACTCAAGCTACAAGATCTGCAACTAGGTTCCACTCTTTTACTGGGAAACCAATAAAATGTAACGCAAATTCTACCGCAACAGCTTCTTTTCTTGCACTTTCTGTCTGTGAAATTCCCTTCCATTTACTTGCTTCTTCGATAGCTACAATCGCCAAGAATTTAAAAATATAAAGTCAACAGTCATCTCCTATCTCACTAACCTGCATCTTCTCTCTCATGCTCCTTTCTCCGTCCACTCCACTTTCATCAGTATTCTCATCCTTCTCTTACCCACTTCCTGACACCCTCTATAACCTGTTACTCGTTCTCATAACTTTCCTCCTATGTAACCCCCTGCAAAACAGTGGCAATAAAATGCCTTGTTTGGGGCGATATGATTATAAAAAAAATTGTTAGATACCTATAGGCGTCTTCTTGTTCCAGGTCCCTAAAACTTTAGTTTTTAGGTTTGGAACGGCCATTGTGTAAATAAACCCATTATTTGTTTGCTCCGTATTTGTGATTCGTTAAAAACACAACAAAATAGCAACGAGGATGGTAAAGATGAATTAATTCCAATTTCACTCATTATCTACGAGCTAGAAAAAATAGATTTGAATTCACGACATTTTCGTCATCACGGGACAATTTTTAAACAAACTACGTTACCCGATTTCGACAGATTCATCGTCCACGGAGAAGATAGTACAGCTGGAGCAAGATGGAAAACATGGATTTCCAAACTAAATAATTTGTTTGTAGAACATGATATCAACTCCGACAGACGCAAAATGGCAATACTTTTACCCTACGGAGAAAATGACATTACCGAAATAGACGACACTATTACGGATGAACAAAAAGAAACTAACTTCATAACAGAAGGTGAAAATCCAATTCCAAACAAATATGATATATTAAAAAACTTTTAATAGTCATTTCATAACCCAAGCAAAATAGCGGATATAAAACTTTCAATTTTCATCAGTTAAAACAAAGGAAACAGAAAGTATGGATTCGGTTACGATCTGCCACCATTGTGGGTTTCATAACATGGAAAATGATATAATGAATATGTAATGAATAGGCATTCACCTTGGTTCACCCTCACAGTAGTGTGATTGGCTGGTGTCAGCCATAAATACAGAAAAGTCGAGGATGCATAGAGGTCTATTGGTCTACGTTTATAGGTCTACCGCTAGAGGTCTAGAGGTCTACGTCCATAGGTCTACCGCTAGAAGTCTAGAGGTCTACGTCCATAGGTCTACCGCTAGAGGTCTAGAGATCTACGTCCATAGGTCTACCGCTAGAGGTCAAGAGATCTACGTCCATAGGTCTACCTGCTAGAGGTCTAGAGCTCTACGTCCATAGGTCTACCGCTAGAGGTCTAGAGATCTACATCCATAGGTCTACCGATAGAGGTCTAGAGATCTACGTCCATAGGTCTACCGCTAGAGGTCTAGAGATCTACGTCCATAGGTCTACCGCTAGAGGTCTACGTGCATAGATCTACCGCTAGAGGTCAAGAGATCTACGTCCATAGGTCTACCGCTAGAGGTCTAGAGGTCTACAAGCTGTTGCTAGAGGTTCTTGGGAGAAATGTTTTCAACCAGCTAGAGGTCAAGAGATCATGTCCATGTAGTCACCAGAGGTCTGAGGTCACGTCGATAGGTCTACCGCTAGAAGTCTAGAGGTCTACGTCCATAGGTCTACCGCTAGAGGTCTATATTCGCGTCCATAGGTCTTACCGCTAGAGGTCAAGAGATCTACGTCCATAGGTCTACCGCTAGAGTTCTAGAGGCTGTCCATAGGTCTACCAGAGGTCAGGAGATCTACGTCCAATAGGTCTACCGCTAGAGGTCTAGAGATCTACGTCCATGGGTCTACCGCTAGGAGGTTTACGTGTGCATAGATCTACCGCTAGAGGTATACAGGTCTACGTCCATAGGTCTACAGCTAGAGGTCAAGAGATCTACGTCCATAGGTCTACCGCTAGAGGTCTAGAGGTCTACGTCCATAGGTCTACCACAGTTCAGAGGTCTACGTCCATAGGTCTACCGCTAGAGGTCTAGAGGTCTACGTCCATAGGTCTACCGCTAGAGGTCAAGAGATCTACGTCCATAGGTCTACCACTAGAGGTCTAGAGGTCTACGTCCATAGGTCTACCGCTAGAAAATTCAAGATCTACGTCCATAGGTCTACCGCTAGAGGTCTAGAGATCTACGTCCATGGGTCTACCGCTAGAGGTCTACGTGCATAGATCTACCGCTAGAGGTATACAGGTCTACGTCCATAGGTCTACAGCTAGAGGTCAAGAGATCTACGTCCATAGGTCTACCGCTAGAGGTCTAGAGGTCTACGTCCATAGGTCTACTGAGAAGTCTAGGAGGTCTACGTCCATAGGCTTGCCCGCTAGAGGTCTAGAGGTCTACGTCCATAGGTCTACCGCTAGAGGTCAAGAGATCTACGTCCATAGGTCTACCACTAGAGGTCTAGAGGTCTACGTCCATAGGTCTACCGCTAGAGGTCTAGAGATCACGCCCATAGGTCTACCGCTAGAGGTCTAGAGATCTACGTCCATAGGTCTACCGCTAGAGGTCTAGAGGTCTACGTCCATAGGTCTACCAGAGGTCTACGTGCATAGATCTACCGCTAGAGGTCTACAGGTCTACGTCCATAGGTCTACCGCTAGAGGTCTAGAGATCTACGTCCATAGGTCTACCGCTAGAGGTCTAGATCGTTGTCCATAGGTCTACCGCTAGAGGTCAAGAGATCTACGTCCATAGGTCTACCTCTAGAGGTCTAGAGGTCTACGTCCATAGGTCTACCGCTAGAGGTCTAGAGGTCTACGTCCATAGGTCTACAGCTAGAGGTCAAGAGATCTACGTCCATAGGTCTACCGCTAGATGTCTAGAGGTCTACGTCCATAGGTCTACCGCTAGAAGTCTAGAGGTCTACGTCCATAGGTCTACCGCTAGAGGTCTAGAGGTCTACGTCCATAGGTCTACCGCTAGAGGTCAAGAGATCTACGTCCATAGGTCTACCGCTAGAGTTCTAGAGGTCTACGTCCATAGGTCTACCGCTAGAGGTCTAGAGATCTACGTCCATAGGTCTACCGCTAGAGGTCTAGAGATCTACGTCCATAGGTCTACCGCTAGAGGTCTACGTGCATAGATCTACCGCTAGAGGTCTACAGGTCTACGTCCATAGGTCTACAGCTAGAGGTCTAGAGATCTACGTCCATAGGTCTACCGCTAGTGGTCTAGAGGTCTACGTCCATAGGTCTACCGCTAGAAGTCTAGAGGTCTACGTCCATAGGTCTACCGCTAGAGGTCTAGAGGTCTACGTCCATAGGTCTACCGCTAGAGGTCAAGAGATCTACGTCCATAGGTCTACCGCTAGAGGTCAAGAGATCTACGTCCATAGGTCTACCGCTAGAGGTCTAGAGGTCTACGTCCATAGGTCTACCGCTAGAAGTCTAGAGGTCTACGTCCATAGGTCTACCGCTAGAGGTCTAGAGGTCTACGTCCATAGGTCTACCGCTAGAGGTCTAGAGATCTACGTCCATAGGTATACAGCTGGAGGTCTGGAGATATACGTCCATAGGTCTACCGCTAGAGGTCTAGAGGTCTACGTCCATAGGTCTACAGCTAGAGGTCTAGAGATCTACGTCCATAGGTCTACCGCTAGAGGTCAAGAGATCTACGTCCATAGGTTTACAGCTAGAGGTCTAGAGGTCTACGTCCATAGGTCTACAGCTAGAGGTCTAGAGGTCTACGTCCATAGGTCTACCGCTAGAGGTCTAGAGATCTACGTCCATATGTCTACCGCTAGAGGTCTAAAGGTCTACGTCCATAGGTCTACAGCTAGAGGTCTAGAGATCTACGTCTATAGGTCTACCGCTAGATGTCTAGAGATCTACGTCCATAGGTCTACCGCTAGAGGTCTAGAGGTCTACGTCCATAGGTCTAACGCTAGAGGTCTACGTCCATAGGTCTACCGCTAGAGGTCAAGAGATCTACGTCCATAGGTCTACCGCTAGAGGTCTAGAGGTCTACGTCCATAGGTCTACCGCTAGAGGTCTAGAGATCTACGTCCATAGGTCTACCGCTAGAGGTCAAGAGATCTACGTCCATAGGTCTACTGCTAGAGGTCTAGAGGTCTACGTCCATAGGTCTACAGCTAGAGGTCTAGAGGTCTACGTCCATAGGTCTACAGCTAGAGGTCAAGAGATCTACGTCCATAGGTCTACCGCTAGAGGCCTAGAGATCTACGTCCATATGTCTACCGCTAGAGTTCTAGAGATCTACGTCCATAGGTCTACCGCTAGAGGTCTAGAGATCTACGCCCATAGGTCTACCGCTAGAGGTCTAGAGGTCTATGTCCATAGGTCTACAGCTAGAGGTCAAGAGATCTACGTCCATAGGTCTACCGCTAGATGTCTAGAGGTCTACGTCCATAGGTCTACAGCTAGAGGTCTCGAGGTCTACGTCCATAGGTCTACCGCTAGAGGTCTAGAGATCTACGTCCATAGGTCTACCGCTAGAGGTCTAGAGATCTACGTCCATAGCTCTACCGCTAGAGGCCTAGAGATCTACGTCCATATGTCTACCGCTAGAGGTCTAGAGATCTACGTCCATAGGTCTACCGCTAGAGGTCTAGAGGTCTATGTCCATAGGTCTACAGCTAGAGGTCAAGAGATCTACGTCCATAGGTCTACCGCTAGAGGTCTAGAGGTCTACGTCCATAGGTCTACAGATAGAGGTCTAGAGGTCTACGTCCATAGGTCTACCGCTAGAGGTCTAGAGTTCTACGTCCATAGGTCTACCGCTAGAGGTCTAGAGATCTACTACTGCTAGAGATCCACGTCCATAGGTCTTTTGGTCTATCCCTATTGACTACGCCTACGTCTCAGGATACTGCATACGACGATTACCGTCTATTACGTCTACGTACTAGATTGTCCGATTCCATTTGCCCGCCCAAACCGTTTAAATACCTTGAATCAGATATATATATATATATATCCCTTTCCGGGACATATCAGAAAACTAAATATTTGGGCTAATAATCCTAGGATACACGTCACAGGCTTTGGTGGAAAGTTCTAAAATACAATCTAACGCTCTCACAGTTACTTGATTAGGCTTGTGGTATTAAACTTTCCGAAAGCCGTGCGGCGTTAATAGAAAATAAAACCAATACGGCGAGCACTGATCAAACACACGCTATTCAACGCCGAAATACGCCTAGGTTGAGAAGCTCAGAATCTTAACAACATAGACCTGGCTGTCTTGAATGTCACCCTAGCAGCCCAAGGGATTCATATTTTCCCCAGTATCACCCGAGATCAATCTGTCCAGTAAGTGGCTGTAATCTCTCCGGACTCTGTGAAAATTGAAGCCATAATTAACTCCACAAGCGTAAATGACTGAAGTCTGGTCACTCTCGGGTATGACACAATATGTTGCCAGATTAATCTCAGGATATGCCATCATCACAGAACCCCTTAATAAATTTGACAAAGACATCCACAATCTGTAAATGTGAAAAAACGTGAACATGTGTTTTCAACAAACTAAAAGAGACACTCAACAGATGTAAAGTCATGTTGTATTTCAACCCTAAAAAACCAGTATAAATCCTGGTAGATGGCAGCTCAAGAGGGCCAGGAGTAATCCTTATGCGGGTGGGCCACCGCATTTGTTATGTCAGTTGAGCCGTCACAGAAACTGGGTAGAAATACTCACAGTCTGTTAGGGAATATCTAGCAGTTGTATAGTAAGTCAAACAGTTCCATATTTATCTGTTTCGGGCCCATTTCATAGCCATCACAAACCATAAACCACTTATTGCGATCATAAATAATAGAAAAAACACCACAGCCAGGCTAGAGAGATGGCGTCTAAGCGTAATGCCATAAAGCATGGCTATGATATTCAAACCTGGAGAGAATGAAAACAACCCTGCTGACTAGATCAGCAGACACCCCTATGTAATACCCAGACGTGACAATGGAGAAGTATATATTGTCTACATTGTGGAAAATACAATACCAAAACCCCTCACTTTGGAGGAAGGGAAGTTTGCTACTGGAAAGATCCAAAAACTCCAAAAAGTGATGCAAGCAGTTGGCTAGATCCTGAGATAAAGGATTTCAGCAAATTCAAGGATGAATTTTCTATTTACTATAGACGTAACTTTAAACAAAATCCCGTAATTATACCCGCGACTCTACGTCAGAGGATCATAGTCATTGCCCACCAGAAACCAAGAAATAGTCAAAACGAAACAATACATTTTAGAAAAGGTGTAGTTTCCTGGAATTGATAGGTTCACTCAAAATACAGCGAAATCATGCATACCATGCCAGGCATCTCACTCGGGCCACAATCCACGTGAACCTCTACAACCCAAACCATCACCTGAACCATGGAGTTCCCTTGCCATTGATTTTTCAGGTCCTTTTTCTTTCAGGTGACTACGTATTTGTAGTCATAGATGAATACAGCCAGTTCCCGTGTGGGTTGAAAAAATCTCATCCATCTCAGCAAAAGCAGTTCTGCCAAAACTTGATGCCATTTTCTCACGCCAAGGAATCTATTCCTCGGTCAGGACAGACAAATACCCTCCCTCCAATTCTTCCACCAAATTGCACTCCTCATACTTCCACCAAAATTTGCTCTTTTGAGGCACTGACAGGTAGAAAGATAAAAGTTGGCTTAGCTATCTTACCTTTTCAAACTCCAACACTGAACGACCCATATGATAATCCAAACAAAATATTACATCAGCAAATAGAAGATGTGTAAGTATGCTGGTAAGAAAAGGGAGACTTGATTCTCAATAATTCAAGCTGGCAATTTGATTCTGATGAAGCAAAAAATAAAAAAATACAATACCATTTTCTCATCTGCCTTATATGATCGTCCAAAAGAAAGACAAAAGAGAGAAGAAGCTGATGAAGTAGAACTTGCGTTTACAATTTATTGGTTTCACAGTAACTAGTTGCTAATCTTGTGGCTCGAGTAAATTCGTATATAGGGTGCACCAGTGAGCTAAGTTCATTGGAGCAGAAACCGTGAAAGTATTTGTAGAAGAGACACAGGGAAGCCGCACTGCGTCGGTAAGAAAGTGATTGTATCCTAACTCCCAAGTAGAGATCGATCGCATTACAGATTCTCTGTTGGATTTTGTCAAGGACACTTAGGTGGATAGCAGGAGCATCCGATCAGATATGGCTGCAGTATGCAATGCAAGGGAGGATGGTAGATTTGTATATGTGCAGGATTGTTTCAGACGGGAAAAACTTCCTGGCCCTACACAGAGAACCGACTTTCTTAGCAGCGGATTTAGCTGTGGATTCTATATAGTTCTTCCACTTATGGTCTGATGTGAGAGTTAATCCTAGGAGGCGCAGTGTTTTACTTTCAGGGAGAGAAGCCTGATCCATGTTAATGGGCAGGATTGTCTGTTTTGGAAGCATTGAAATTCCCAGCCATTTCTTACCCTAGTCCACTACGGATTGGAAGATTTTTCAAGCTCGGCATCGAGGTTTGCTTTGTCAGCCTTGGCAGATTTTTGATCGAGACGAGAGTAAACCGTAGTGTCGTCAACGTATATGCCTACTTTGGATTTCCTTACGTCGGGGAGATCGTTAATATAGATAAGGAAAAGCGTAGGCCTAGAACAGAGATTTGCGGCACACCGGCGTTCGTGTGATAGTATTGGGAGGTTTGTCCGTTCAATACTACCTTCATTGTTCGATTTGAAAGGAAGGACTGGATTAGGTCAAACAATTGTCCAGTTATAACATAGCCCTGCAGCTTGCATACAAGGCCAGCATGCCAGACTCTGTCAAAAGCGTTCTCGATGTCAAGGGCAACAGTTCTTGTTGAGAGCCTGTTTTATATACTCAGTGATGGTTGTGAGCATATCAGTAGTAAACCTGGTGAAGCGGAAACCATACTGTTTGTCAGAGAAGAGTCTGTGGACTGAGAGATGTTGTACCACCTCGGCGTTGATGATGGCTTCGAACACTTTGCCAAAGATCGGTAGGAGGCTGATAGGGCGATAATTAGCGGCGTCAGACTGTTCTTCAGTATTTTTAGGAGGATTTCCAGCAGGCTGGAAAGCAAGAAGATAGGCAATAGTTATAGAGTTTAGAGAGGACAGAGGAGAGTTCAGGAGCATATTTCTTTAGGACAATGATTGGTATTCCGTCGCCACCGCTCGCCTTATGATGGACAAGCTTAGAAATTATTTTGGAGACCACCGAGGGACTAATTAGTATGTCACTCAGTTGGGCCTGGGTTCGGAGAGGGAAGTCGGCTACAGATACTCCAGACGAGTCCAGTGTCGAGTTAGTGGAGAATCTACGAGCGAAGCACTCAGCTCTGTCTGTTGAAGAGTTATATCATCATCATTCCTTGCGTAAAGCCTCGAGTGGAAGTCATGAATTATCTCCTTCTAACCCTGCAAGTTACTTGTTCACCATTGCTGTAGCCTGGTATTGTACTCTAAGAGTCAAGTCAGGAACTAACCAACGTCTATATCTATCTTAAGGACACATGGCCCAGTGGATATAGATATTATTACGCAATGAATGAGGATGATATACCCCAGTGATTGTAATAAAGGGTTCAGTTCGAAACTCCTAGCAACTGAAGAAGGCCGGAGCGTACAACAGCCGAAACATTGTCCAAAGTGCAACAAGGATGTGGACAATAGCCCGAATAATGTGAATACTGTAAATACTACCTCATCTCAGAAATATAGATAAATACTTTTGCATAATGTCAAGAATCTCTTCAGTGATCCACTCGTTTTTCTTCCGAAATTCTTTTTCCTTTGAGATGATGTCGTTCGCTGATGTCACGAAAGCTACTCTTAGTGCGACCCATTTTTAGCTTCCGTTTCAAAATTGTCCTTCGTATTTCGCTTTCACGCTTCCGTATACATTTCCTGTAGGTTCAGGTCATTCACGAGGCGATCGTACTGCAGTTTTAGGGCTGTGTTAGATTTTTTAATACCCTTAATTTTATCCTTAGTTTGAATACAACTTGCAGGTGGTCGTTTCCGCAGTCAGCACTTGGGTAGGTTTTGTAGTGAAGGGCTATGTTTCTGAATCTCTTGTTGATAGTAATATAATCAATTTGTTTCTTAAAGGGACTTCTAGAGGTTTATTTTGTAAGTGTCTTTTTTTGGGGGGGGGCGTTTTTTTAAATTTTTTGTTTTAGGTCTGGAACAGTTATTGTGCAAATTAACCCATTATTTGTTTCCTCAAAATTTGAGATTCATTAAAAAAAATAAAATCTTCAGGTCATGTGTGTTGTGTGTGGTGATACCAACCAAACAAAAGCGAGAAACCGGATGTGGACTCTCTCACAACAAAAAAGCAAATGAATGAAACTCGTCATCGCGCATCCGGGTTCGCGCAGATGTTCCGGTTGAAAAATAAAAATTAATCAAATATCAAATTTCCATTTCGCGAGCCTACGCAAATTTTATTTACCAGCCAATGGGAAGCCCAGAATCAAATTCAAATATGACAATTCAAAACAAGCTGTTTGATCCAAAAGGCAGATATAAAACGCGGAGACAAAGCATCGTTAGACAGACGAGAAAACGAGAGGAGAAGAGTGTAATTAATATTCCCTTGACTTAAGTCGAGCGGCTACTATGCTGACATTTTTTCTTTCTCCCTGTCTCAAAATTACTTTTTGACCTCTTCAAAGACATTCCACACAAATCAACTTACTGACTTATTGATCAACTTACTGACTTATTGACCTTAGATGTGGTAACTTCAAAAGGAACAGTTCTCCACATTACTAAGCCTTTTATCTTTTTCCAGCATTATATTTTCCATGAACATTCTAACCTCCTTTGGACTTATATTCAAGTATTATTTTAATTGTAAAAACATTAATTGAAATGTGTGTATATAAATGTTATTTTATACTCAAATTGCCTTTCTTGATTTTATAATCATTTTATGAATTATAGTGGGCTATCTTCCCACAAGGCCAAATTCCGTTAACCTGCACGGTATACAATTACCCTTAATTAGAACGGAATGCTACTACAAGTAGAAAAAGAATAAATAAGAGAAGATATACCCGCTATATGTGTATTGGCTCGAATATTTATATATATGCTTGTCATTGGTGCATTATTGCAAACGATTTAAGTTACTTCAGAACACATTACGTTAATTAAGAATACATTAAGCTTTCAAAGAAAATGGACGCTGTGATGAGCTTTTGCTTAATTTTTCAATTTCAAAAATATTTCTGGTACTCTTTTATTCGTGGTAAAACAGATTTTTATTTCGCCCAAAACTGATAAAAGGATCTCCCTCGAAATTCTGAGCAGGATATTTGAAGCCTACCTTTAAATTATTAAAGAGAAGACTTGTATTTTATTTTCGGATGAACAGTTGTTGTAGGAATCCAGGTCAGCCCAGTACAGAAAGAAAACAACGCAGAATAATTGAGGAAAACCGCCAGACGAGAATTGAAAGAACCAACAAAGACGTTTCCACATCAAGGAAAACTTTTCGACTGGTGTGCTTAATCTATTCTATGCTGTTATCTAATTTTGCTTAAAAATCGTATCGAATTATTCTTTGAAAACTATTCAGAGAATCATGTTTCTTTTACTTTTTTTTCATGTAATTTCTTTTCTAAAGAAATTCTTATGTAGTATTATAATTTTAAATTGTAAAAAGGCATGTTTTATTTTTATTGATAATTTACATACATGTTATTCGCTATCATTTGCCAAAACAAAGCACTTAATGTCTGTAATTATTGTTTGTGTGTTAAGAATAAAATTTTTCGCATGTTTTTAAATTCGGTTCGTGTTGTCTGTCTATAAATTAATATAACTGCAAACATTTGTATGAATAACTGTTTTTGCACAGTGTTTTACCAAACAAATGCTATATTTAAATTTAAATGTAAAGTCAATAGTAATCTCCTAACTCACTAACCTGCATCCTCTCTCTCATGCCTCATTCTCCGTCCACTCTACTCTCATCAGTATTCTTATTCTTCTCTTACCCACTTCCTGACATCCCCTATAACCTGTCACTCTTTCTCATAACATTTTTTCCTATATAGCCCCAGCTCAACAGTGGCAGTAAAATACCTTGCTTGTGGCGATATGATTACAAAAAAAAAAAAGACAAATAGATAGATAGCCCGAAAACTACAATCTCTAAGAATTTAAATGTAAAGTCAATAGTAAAATAAAAGATAGATAGATAGATAGATAGATAGATATGTAAATGTAAAGTCAATAGTAATCTCCTAACTCACTAACCTGCATCCTCTCTCTCATGCCCCTTTCTCCGTCGACTCCAGTCTTATCAGTATTCTCATTTTTCTCTTACCCACTTCCTAACACTCTCTATAACCTGTCACTCTTTTTCATAACTTTCCTCCTATGTAACCCCCTGCACAACAGTGAGAGTAAAATTTCTTGCTTGGGGCGATATGATTATAAAAAATATTATGGTTAGAATGTCTATTGTATTATCCTGGCGATTATTCAGTGGGTGGTAACGCTTATGTTCAAAATATTCTAGAGGTCTATTTCAGGGGAACCATCATCAGCTTCCGTCTTTATTGTACAGGAAGATTTTACACGAATTGTAAAGACGGAAGCTGATGATGGTTCGTCTTTAATAGATCATACTTCCGATTTACCATGAAATAACGTGTCTGCCTAAATTTTTTCTTATATTTGCTCTATATGTATTTACTATACATATATATTTAGAGCTCTCTTAGAGAGTTATCCTACCACTTTATCTACAGGGTACCCCTTTGGATTATTTTATATCTACACCGCATGTTTATATATATCTAAACTTATTTATAAATGGAACTTTGTGTGCGTGTCTGTGTGTGTGTGTGTGTGTGTGCCCGTTACCTATAGACTCCGAAACGGCTGAACCGATTCTCTTGAAAATTTACACAGTTGTACTATAAGCATCTGCGAGTGTTCTTAGCTAGGTTTTGTGTCGAGGTACCCCCGATAAATATCAAAAATTGATAATCAAAAAAATCGAATTATAGAAGGAGTGGTTCCGATTTTAATCAAATTTGATACACTCATAGACAAAGACATAAGAAATGATATTCAGAAGTTTCAATGTTGCAGTTCTTACAATAGTGCAGAAAATCGGTAATATATATATATATATATATATATATATATATATATATATATATATATATAAAAGACAAGATGTCTGTATGTCCTTTATACAAATCCACAATTTTTAATATATAAAAATATATTAAAAAAAAAAGGAAAATATACTAAGACTAAGAAATCAACTGTTTTAAGGAATTACAAAAATATAGATAACAGTAAGGTGGATTATAGTTACTTTTAAGCAGCACCAACACATAATTTATTATCCGACATGATGAAATTACATTACGCCTGCCTTCTACAAAACTCCTTACCTCTCTCATTTTTACTTCCCCTTCTAATTTTTGTTCTTATTTCTTTCCTTTTCTCTCTTTTTAAGTAAACTTCCGGTGTATGAAAAAACTTTTGAATTTCTTTCTATAATAAAAGATTGCTGACAAAGTGAATGTATTTCGCAGCATCCGACGCATGTAATTTTGGAAGATTTATTTGAAGAAAAAGATATTTGGCTGTGTAAATATAAAATTTTATTCAAATTAAGCCCTCTAACGGTATCAGTTTTAATATTTATAATAGGATCTTCCTTGGGATCTTGCGTACATACTACTTTCTGTTTGTATATATAAAGAAAAACTCAACACATAATCTAAAGCGGTTTAAACTAAATTTATTTCGATGTGTAATTTTTAGTATCCATCTCTTCAAACGCAAAAATATTTAAACTGTTTAATTTTCTCAGAACCAAAAAAAAAAAAAAAAAAAAAACAGGAAGACAAGTGATGCATGCTTGCCTGTGCATCTGTGACAAAACTGGTTCCACCACCAGGCTTTTTCTAATGATGAAGATGTCTAGAAAAGCAGCATTATTACAAACATGCCCCATAAATGGGTAAATGTTCTTCTAGAGTCAATGGCCGTAGAGCACAATAAAGTCGATTGGGCTACAAAGCGAGATCAACTGTGATTTTGTCCGGGAAAGGGTTGAGTTAGGAAAATTTTGTATTTGGCCAATGTATGAACTCTTCACAATAAAAATGACCTTATGTCGCGTCCTCGATTGATAAATAATGCGGAAGCAAAAGCAACGGGAAGCCGTCTAACTGCCAATAATGGTAAATCATAATTCCCTGATAAAGGTGTGAAGTGGGTCAGCATGTACGGAAGATATTTCTAGCCTGGTAAGGATCGAGCTGTATAACAGGGGTCAGGTTACACTCGTGCATCGACTTTCTGTTATGAATATAAGATCGCTCAGTTGCGAAAAGTAATCAAATAGAAAATTGAAAAGCCGAATATTCTACGAATCGTTGTATCTGTTAGGATCTCAACTATGGGAAAACACCCAGAAAAATGGAAAACACTCAGTTAAGTGCCATAAGTGATACACGCTTTGAGCGATCATGTTTCGAAAGAGACATGACTGAGTGGGAAGAATATTTTCCGCGGTAGGTTGCCATTATTTTATGTAGTAGACTGATTGCAAACCAAGGCTATACAACCCTATATGTATTGCTATTTAACCCATAGTTAGAGGAAAAATTAATACGTTTCCGAAGAGTATTAGCATGTAAGTAAATACCACGATATCAACTGGAATATGAACTCGGCTCTCCGATTTCCTTTTCGAGCCGATATCCACTGCACCACAACGCACAGAAAACTATTATGATAGTGGAAAATTACGTTTTTATGTTTAAAATTCCGTAACACATTTTTATATAAAAAATATACAAGCAATAAAAAAAATTAACAACAATTAAATAACACAAAGAAATGTTGATAGCTTGCTAAAGAAAATCAACCAACCAACATAATTTTGGAAGTATATGAAAGAAGACGTAAGACGTAATGGCAAGCAAGATGTTATAAACATATACACAGAAAAGAGGAATTAGACTAATATAATATAAATACTCTTACGACCTAGTCTCTAACAAACAATATGGCTTCCGCTTCGCTAGGTCCACCACCGATGTTCTAACAGCCGTACATGATTATGTATACTAGGCTCTTGATAATAATGACGTAGCTCGAGCTGTTGCTCTGGATATCTCGAGAGGGCTTGACAAGATCTGGCATGCTGGGATTATGTGCAAGCTCTTGTGCTACGATATTTCTGGACAATTTTTCGATGTAATAATCGTTCCTATTGAATCGTGAAATGAAACCGTTTTGAACGGGCAAGCTTTCCGATCCTGTCACACGAACACGGGTGTCCCTCAAGGCTCTATACTAAATCGTACGCTTTTCTGATCTTCATCAATGATCTTCCTTATGTCATCAGTTCCCAAATAGGCATCTATACAGATGACACTATTATTTACTCCTGTTTCAATAAGAGGTTTTCAGAGGTTGACAAAGTAAACCTGGTTATTACTCTTAAAATAGACTCCTAATCAGTGGTTAACTGGGGCAAGAAATGGCTTGTAAATTTTAATTCCTCCAAAATAAAATTTCTCTCTTTTAACCACCAATAGAGAAACTTGTATACCAGCCATCAGCATGAATGATGCAATTCTCCTTGGGTACACACTACGCTTACTTAGCCACACTTTCTTAACCAAACAGAAATGGAACGAATATATCAAATCTATAGCTGCAACTACTGCTAGGATGGTTGGGTCTCTGTGTCGGCCCGGATAGTTTTTCTCGGCAGAATCCAACTTGCACATTTATAAATTTATCATTCATCTGTACATTGAATACAGTTTCCATATTTGGTCGGGTGCTCCTACTATTCAAAGAAGTATCTGCATTGAACTCGGTCCTGACTTGACATATAGACTTCAGTAAGTAAAAACTTGAAGCAGAAATGTAGTTCTGCAGAAGGATGCTGCAAATATCATGGACCGAGCATGTGAGCAATGACAAGGTTTTGGAAAGGATGGAAACGAAAAGGAAATTAATACTGAGCATCAGGAAGAGACAGGTTGAAGTTCCTGAGACACGCAATGAAGAGAGAGGGCTTGGAGAATATGATACTAACAGGCCAGATAGAGGGAAAAAGAGACGGAGGAAAGCAACGGATAACATATTTGAAGGGCCTGAGCGGGTGGATGACAGAACGGGGGTTGCGAGATGTTACAGGAGAAAGCGTGCTATGAATCACTAGGGATAAGGAGACGTGGAAGGCCATGATCGCCTACGGCCTGAAAGGACAAGGCACAAAGAAGAAGAAGAAGAAGAAGAAGAAGAAGAAGAAGACACTTTCTCATCGACGGGAAGTGGTTTTCTTCTGTCTTTGCTAGGAATATTTTTTGAGCAACTGCCCTGATGGCCTTTTTCCCTTGTGTCCTGCCCACGTAAATCTAAACACGCTACTCGATTGGCATCTAGG
The DNA here is from genome assembly GCA_037127315.1 of Ascarosepion bandense. Classification (NCBI taxonomy): domain Eukaryota; kingdom Metazoa; phylum Mollusca; class Cephalopoda; order Sepiida; family Sepiidae; genus Ascarosepion; species Ascarosepion bandense. The sequence continues at coordinate 1,240,648 of JBBBDQ010001634.1, read as the reverse complement.
TCCTACCCTTTTATCCTTGAAATCATTAAATGTAACCGCCACTTCTACTCCAACAGTTTCTTTTCTCACACTTCCCTCCCGTGGAACTCCCTTTCGTTTATTTGCTTCCCTTATAGCTACGATCTTCAAAAGTTTAAATGCAACTTCAATTGCTATTTTCTATTTTTTTATCTCATTAATTTTATCATTTCTTTGATACTTATTAATATTTAATGGAGAAAGAAAGAAAGAAACATAGAAACAAGGAAAGGGGGAAGTAAGGAAATGAGAAACAAAGATTCTAATGTAAAAAGAAATCTGTATCAATCGGTGTTTAAGAATTTGATTAAGTAATTTTTCTATGGCAGCATATGGTCATTAATTCACTGTTTTTGTTAAATAGATTAGGTTTATTTATATGGTTTTCTAAAGGGCATAAGTTACATCTGTCTCCTTTTCCTTTGGTAAGATTTGGTTTTAACGATTATATTCAAGGTAATAAGTGGTCTTTGCTGCCGTTTTTGATTTTCCAATATTATATTGATAAAACAGTAATTTAGCTGTAATTTTTGTTGTTTCAAACAGTATGTGGTTGTGAGAGCAACAAAATTTCTGTATGTTAGCAGTTTCTCTGAAATGGAATTTGACATCATCATCATCTGAATGGATGCAAGCTCTTTAAACAGTGTTTTCAGATATGCACTGGCCATTCAATTAGCAGGTTGTATTTTTTCGACAGTTGCAATTATTTTTAGAAGGGCTATAATTAGTAGTAGAGTAACTGATATTATCCAGATGGTCAAGTATTTATTTGATATCATATTATGTTGTCAACTATATTTATCTATGTTTTAATGCAACTATAACTAACTTTAAAATTGTTTTAGTTGAACATCTTTTTTAGTCTGATTGAATGGTAGAAATGTTGATGATATTTGTGATATATATTTGATTATATATTTATACTCCACTTTTGCACTGAGCACTTTTTAAAAGTAAATATCTAACTGGAATATACTTCTATTAGTATTGACCACTCTATCCTGATATTGAGCACTTCTTCCTATAAATATAGCACACCTTAAAACTATATTTATTCATATATATATATATATATATATATATATATATATATATAAGTTGTTTAGAGGAACCGACAACGTCAGTTAGAATTCTAGTTAACTTAAAAAGAAGCTCTTGAGTTAATATTAGTAATATATACAGCTTTGTTTAGAAAAAAAACTAAAAAAAAAACAAAAAAAAAAACAAAGTGAATGAGATAAGTTTTACAAGACATGAGAAAGTAACAATGTTTAGAGTGAAATAATAACCATAAAGGGATAGTAAAGTGGTTGATAAATATGTACATGAATGACGCCATTGCGGAGAAAAAGATCCATTGGTGCATAGCGAATGGTCAATATTAACCAGGAACATTAAATGTGTATGAGGGACCTGGAAAGACCGAGCAGAAGACATGACAAAACAGAAAAATATTGACTAACTACAAACGTCTGTAAAAGAGTAAAATTGCTTTTGATGCTATCAATAATGATAATAATAAAAGTAATATGCTGTAGTTGTGCCAAATGAATATAAGAATCGTCACGATAGATTGAGGCAATATTTACACTATACAATATACAAACACTTTGAAAACATGTTAACAAACACTGGTATGAAAATAACTTATCGCCAATTACAGAAATGGAAGACATCGCAATTTTAAGGGATGAAACGATCCCCACAGGGAGAAAATTGGCTGGATAAATCTGTCAACAACCAAAAAGAAAATACCATTTTTGTCTCATTGGGGCTTTTTATATAATTCTTTAAACTACTTCATTCTGTCATCGGAGGAGGGGTATTTATTTCACAACACCTAGTATTAATGATACTAATCTTGTTTTTAATTTCCATATATTTTTTATTTCGAGGTTTTTATATTTTGATAGTTTTTCAGATTATTTGGTTGCTATGTTACAATCCGCTGGGCAAGTAATACTAATTATTAGGCAAGTTTTTGTTTCTTTTTTGGAATACCAATCATCCAAAAAATTAGGACATGCGGGTGGGTTATCGAGATCTATATTTGTTGTAACTTTAAGAGGTGACTCTGTGAGTAATCACCAAAACGAAGTTTCGGGTTAATAGGATCTCAAAAATACAAGACTTGCAATCTGCGTGAATTAGAGGCACTGCTCGTAACTGCTAGTCAGTATAATTACTCTACTACTACAATCCTGTTCACTTATATCAGAGAATAGGAACATCCCACTCCTGTATAGAGGTAGATCTAAAACAATATCCAAAAATACTGAACTGTTTCATTCTAGCATTAAAAAGTAAAAACAGTAATTAAAAATATTTTATGCACTATAGTTCGTGATTTAACATTTACCCTGAAAAAAATAAAAATAAAATCCATCATTTACATATACAAATCAATCATCCGATCGTGCATGAAATACTGTTGTCATATCTGGTCAGGCGTCCCTACTGTTCGTCTCAGTCTTCTTGACAGACTCCAGAGGAGAATCTGTTGTGATTGGTCCCGACCTGGCAATTAACTCCAGCCACTTTCTCATCGTTGGGATGTGGCTTCCCTCTGTCTCTTCTATAAATATTTTCATGGCTTCTGCTCTGTCGAACTTGGGTCACTGGTGCCCCCTCCCCGACTTTACTCGGGCAACCAAAATGGCAACAAGGTCTCAGCCATTTACAGTTAGATCAACCAAATACAGGCGACAATTCTATTCCATCAGTTTCTTTTCTTGCGCTTCCAGCCTGTGGAACTTCCCTTTCCATATACTTGCTTTCCTGACGGCCATAACCTCCAGGAATTTAAATGCAAAGTCAATTCCCATCTTTTATCCACTTAACTCCAGCCCTTTCTACATCACCCCATGTATCTTGTTCTTTTCCTTTCACTCTACCTTCGAAACTGTATTCACTCCTGTGTTCACATCCTTCTCTTGCCCTTTCTCTTTCAACCACTGTAGCTGGTTCGTCTTTGTCCTCACTCTCCTCCATGCCTAATACTTCAAATCTCTTATGTAACCCCCTTCATATCAGTGGCGTTAACGCCTTGCTTGGAGTGAAATGATAAAAACAATTAAAAAGTGAAAACAGTAATTAAAAATATTTTATGCAATGCAGTTCGTGATTTAACATTTACCCTGAAAGAAGTTAAAGTAAAAGCAGAACAAGAAAGGCTTATTGCCAAAAAAAAAAAGCAAAAAAAGAAACAATTTGAAAAAAAGTAACAACGCAATCTAAACTTCAAGAGTTCTAATACAGTGTATATTATAAGAAGTGAATACTAAATGATTTTCAGTGTGGATATCCAGGAGTTTCAAGGATAAATATGTCACATATTATTTTCTCTTTGAACAAAAGTTCCTGATTGATATTAATTTTAATTCATGCCTCCGACATCATCTGGCAGGATCTACATACTACAACATACGATACTTAAAGGAAACTGAGATATTAAGCAATAGAATAAAATCATATTAGAAACAAAGAAAAGCGTGCTAGACTCCAATATATCAGTGAATATGCGGACATTTCTTTTTCTTATTCATTCCCCTTGCAATTCACAAACAGAAAACGATGGATAACATTTATATTGTGGCGATATAGCAAGTGTCATGTATCAAGTAGATGCCTTCCTTCTTTTGGTATTAACGACCTTCATAAACTGCACTCAATTGCTTTGTATGAATATTATAAATATCGTTTTACAAATTCCTGATAATCTAAGAGGCAATAATCATGGACTAAAGAAACACTTCTGAGTCAAGAAACGCTGTGGTGTAACAGAAATTTGAAAAATAGATGGGCAGAGATGATATAATAATGGCACACTACGTCATGAGATCTAAATAGAATGCCTGTTTGGTGCCTTCCTGCAAACATATTGTACATATGGTGATTAGCTAAGATTCATAGAGACTTTGAGGAATTATCGCGTTTTTTTTTAATCATCTCACCCCGAGCAAGGCGGAAACGCCACTGATGTGCAGGGGGCTACATAAATGTAAAAAGATTAATTAGAAAAGTGTGAGGAGTACAAACTAGTTAGAAAGGAACAATAGAAAGCTGAGAAAGCAGGTGCGATGACAGATACATAGGTGGAGAGAAAGGGAAGGTTATACGGGGGTGGGGAGAGAGCTAGAGTCCAGTGGTTAGTAGATGAGTATTGGAATGGTAACTAAGAATGTTTTGTTTTGTTGCAAGGAATATTGTACAGTTTGTTTTGGTCAGTGATTAGGGCTGGTTAAGATATAGCGGATTATCCGTTCCAGTGGAGAGTAGTTTTGCGTTGTTGCAGATTAACGGAATTCGGCCTCGTTGTAGATTATCCACTATAAGTTATAAAAGGGATTATAAAACACGAAAAGCAAATTGAGTACAGAAACACAATTTTATATATACACATATTAATTAAGGTTTTTACAGTTAAAGTAATTCTTTTATGATGGGTCCAACGGACGTTAAAAGTTCATGGTAATAAAATGCTGAAAAGAGAATTTGTGCGTACGAATGTGGGAGCGTTATAAATTAGGAATGTCTTTGATGTATCCACTCCTTTGGTCGGTCAGTAGTTTAGAGACAGGGAAGGATAAGATGAGAGGGAAGGGAGGCGAACATAGTAAATCGCTTCACGTGGTCAAGCGAAGTGCTAATTACGCTAGTGCTTTCTCGAGTCTCTCTCTGTCTCTGTCGGTGTCTCTGTCTGTCTCGTCTCGTGGCGATGCTTTCTGTATCGGCTTTTTAAATCGTCTTTGTGGATCCCAGCAGATCATTTGGGAATTCACACTCGTATTTGGTTCTGGGCTTCCCATTGGTCGATAAATAAAATTCGGGTAGGCTCGCGAACTGGAATTTAGTATTTAATTAATTTTTGGCTTTCTTCCGGAACCTCTGCGTGAAGCAAGCTGCCCACCGACCAGTTTTGGTCATTTGCTTTCTGGTCCTGAGAGTGCAACCATCCGGTCCCTTGCGTTGCTCGGTATTACCACAAAGATTTTAAGATAAGACATATGATGACCAGACTTCCACGTCTCCACTTTTGGTTTTGTGTTATATTCTTTTGTTTTATACAGAAATAAATAATTAAATATATATAAAAAACCTGTGTTAAGCTTGAATCAAACTGAAGTTTCAGTCACCAATATTTGCGCCTTCAGTTTAACACAGTTTTTTTTTTTTTAATAGGATTGTCCAGTTGTTCACTTCTAACAGTACGTTTTAACTATCGGAAGAATTCTATTGAGGTTTGGCTGGTTTAATTTTATACTAGCCGATTTTAGAATATTGTTGTTACACAGTTTTCTAAAAAGTACTTTATATTAATTGTGAGATAAATATATAAATATTATCGACAACAAACATTTGCAAGTCCAGGTAACAAGTAAGGGTAGGCGGAATTATAATTGGCTGAAACAGAGAAGAAAATCTGCGTCTGTGGAAAACAAAATCATGATATTACTGGAAGGAATTAACAAGTGATGCAAACAATTCCTCTTCAACGGACAAGTAAAAATCTCTGTTTATCTAATGGTCGATCAGTTACCTGGAATGATTCATTTAACTGGGTATGTTACCGTCAATTTCCGCGAGACACGCTTCCTGATTACGTTGTTTCAATTTCCGAAAGCGGGAGTTTTCTCAGGACATGATTAGATTATCAATTTTTTTGGCCTGAGTTCGGTTTGCTCTTTTTCTTTGTCATTCTGTCTATTTAATCTTGATTTTATATCCTGGGAGAGTTACACTGAAATATCTATAGCACAAACGCACTAGCCAAAGTGACATACGTCAGGAGGTCACTCGGTGTTGGTCGCGTATCATTTAATCTAATATAACCTATCGTATTGTTAGTTGTACAGGAAATGGCTACAGTCAAGTGACCCCACCCAGCTACCGCTCTCAGAAAAGAAAAGAGCATAAAAGAATCAGCATATAAATTTGACAGTCTTATATGTTTAAGGTGTAATTTGAATTGGATTAAAGAGTCGCTATATCTATCTATCTATCTATCTATCTATCTATCTATCTATCTATCTATCTATCTATCTATCTATCTATCTATCTTAATCTGTTCCTTCCTTCCTATCTATCTATCTATCTATCTATCTATCTATCTATCTATCTTAATCTGTTCCTTCCTTCCATCCTATCTATCTATCTATCTTAATCTGTTCCTTCCTTCCTTCCTATCTATCTATCTATCTATCTATCTATCTATCTATCTATCTATCTTAATCTGTTCCTTCCTTCCTATCTATCTATCTATCTATCTATCTATCTATCTATCTATCTATCTATCTATCTATCTATCTATCTTAATCTGTTCCTTCCTTCCTATCTATCTATCTATCTATCTATCTATCTATCTATCTATCTATCTATCTTAATCTGTTCCTTCCTTCCTTCCTTCCTTCCTTCCTATCTATCTATCTATCTATCTATCTATCTATCTATCTATCTATCTATCTTAATCTGTTCCTTCCTTCCTATCTATCTATCTATCTATCTATCTATCTATCTATCTATCTATCTTAATCTGTTCCTTCCTTCCTTCCTATCTATCTATCTATCTATCTATCTATCTATCTATCTATCTATCTATCTATCTAGGAGTTGGCTATATGGGTCGCAAACCGACAAGATGATAGAATAAAGAAAAAAGAACAAATACGAAATCTTAATCTAACATGTTTCACTTTCATTAAAGCATCTGTAAAGACCGAAAAGAAAACGAAAACAAAAAAAAACAACAACAAAAAACAAAATAAAAAACAAAACAAAACAAAAGCAAAAAAAAAAATAATAATAAAGAGACGGTATGCTTTAATTTCGCGTGATTTCTTATTGGTCAGGTATGTGTCACGTGTTATTCAAGCAATAAATATTTTTAGTGTATGTGCGTAGAATGTTTGGATGTGAAAGTGCATAATAGTGCACGTGTATGCTTGTGTAGAAACACTTGTCTGTTTAGGTATATGCTGGACAGCAACGTTAGTTTATATATATATATAGGATAAAGAAATAGGGTTGTTCCAACGAGATAAATTGGTATAGAATAAAAAGTGTGAGAAGCCGTGAACGTTTTCTTTAAAGTGTATATTTATTGTTTTTGTAATTATACATGTTATGATACATTAAGTGTCCATAATGGTGTTTGTGATGCTACACGTGTTTCGAGTCTAAAATTGACTCTCTTCAGGCGAATAAATTTGTGACTTTTTGTGTGAGTTCCTTTTATTTCTGGTCGCGAGCTTGTTGTTTTATAAATAAGTAAGTAGAAAAAATAGGAAAATAAATAAAATCAGTAAAACTGATTTTATTTATTTATTTTCCTATTTTTTCACAGTATCACAGCTGATCAGTATAGTTAGACATCCGATTACTTTTTACCCATGATTGAAACACGGCCGAATTGGCGTCAGTTAGCGATTCTAACTCTGAGCTATGGGCGCTTGGTATAAGGAAGCAAACTTTTAGCGTGTGATATACCTTGTATACATAACGTGTGTGTGTATCTATGTTTTAATAGACGTTTTAATACTTTTTAAATATATGTATGAGGAATATTTTGAACGGTAAAGTGCGTGATACTGTATGTGTGTGTTTATGTATAAACACTTGTATGTTTTGATGTCGACAAGTGTATATGTGCATGTGTTTGAAGAAAAGTATGTAGAAATCATTTTTAATTAAATCATTGAAACGTAGTGAGGAATTGAGATTCTAGACCTGATCAAGAAACTACAGGCGAGCCAATACAAAGTAACGCTAAGAGAAAATATTACAACCGGGCTTCCACAAGAGAGACAATGAGAGACCGAAGTTTCTAGATATTTCCAGAGTAACTGTCAGTGTAACAGACACACTAAGTGACAGATATTTTTGGCCTGGCTATATGGCCGGGAAGACCCACAATAAAAAGACCTTGTGTTACATCTAGCCTTGCATGGGAAGATTGGTAAATACCGTTACAAAGTAGTACTTGCCTTTGCTACTATGACACTGTCAGCTCTCCGCATTCGGGTAGAGAACGTTCTCTGCTTCCGAGCAGAGAGCACTGACCCAGTCGTGGTTCCGCCGAAGGATTGAATCACGACTGGGGAAAAAAGAAAAAAACATATATTTCTGGGCCTGGCTATATGGCCGGGAAGACCCACATTAAAAAAACCTTGTGTCACATCTCGCCTTACGTGCGAAGGTGGGTAAATAGCGTTGTAAAGCAGTGATAAAGAGTGGTTGTCAAAGAGTTAATAAGGAGTCAGATGGTCAGTAAGTTGAAGTATATTAAGCTGGAGTGTTTTGAATATAGACTCATTACCCGGATTTACTTCTTCACTACAAGACTGTATATATTGATTTCTACTAATAGTATTCCTAGTATTCCTGAATTGACTAATCCGTGTTCCAGTTTGTATATTTTTATTCAATATAACTTACATTTTCTATCTCCATATCTGCTTTTGTTATTTATTATTTTGTGTGGTTTCCTCAACAAGAATCCACAACACTTTGAAACAAAGACGATATTAAAAAAAGACAAGCAGCTCCAGGCATCAGGTAACTGAGCTGAATCTATGGCAAGTGTGGGAGTTGGTGGTAAAGATTCAAAGCTGATCGTATTTCTTATTTGTGATATAGAAGTTTTCGTCTCATTGCGACGTCTAATGACCGAGGCAGCCAGTTTACCCGCCTAGTTATTTAGAAAAGAAGTGTTGGCACAGTCGTAAAACTCCAGAAATCAGTGCAAAATACCGTTCTATGCGGACAAGAAACGACAGAACAAAACATAGAGAAACAGAAATATAATCGATCTTGACTTAGCATTCCTTTTCAGTCACTTTCTCACCGACGTGATGTGACTTACCTCTGTCTTTTCTACGAGTATTTTCAAGGCAACTGCTCTGTCGAGGTTTTTTTCCCTGGTTGTCCTGACCACATGTATTTGGACTTGCTAAATAGGATATGCATTGTGGTGCAGTGGATATCGGCTCGGAACAAGAAATCGGGAAGCCGAGTTCGAATTCCAATTGAATTCATTGCATTGACTTACGCGCAAATACCCTTGCGAAAGGTATCAATCCGTCTATTCCCTCCATGACAGATTGGGTTCTATAGCCTTGTCTGGCAACCAGTCTACGGCAGAAAGTAATGGAAACCTACTGCGGGATAATCTTCTGCCCAGTCAGTCATGTCTCTTTCTTGCGTGTATCACGTATGGTACTTAACAAACTGACTAACTAATTTGGAATCAAGGTCCCACCCTTTTACTATCGAAATAGTTTAATGTAACCATCTTTTCACTATAAACCTTTATTTTCTCGCAATTCCAGTTTGTAGAAATCCCCTCCGTTTGCTTGCTTCTGTGAAAGCTATAATCTCCAAAATTTAAATGCAACGTCAATGGCCATCTTCTATCTCCTTGGTTCCCATCCTTCTTTTATCCTTTCTTCGACATCCACTTTAACCTTGTTTTTTTTTTCTTACTGTAACCCCCTGTGCACCAGTGGTAGTTCTGCATTGCTTGGGGCAAAATAATTAAAAAATTGCCAATAAAAGCATATGCATCTTTGTGCAAATTAATTAAACAATTGTTTTAGTTTTTTTCTAGCCACCACTAGCACTATAGCCTGGCATTGCCCGGGTGTAATGAAAGTTTTAAAACTAATCAATGGTCCTGGAGCGCAGACTCTTTGGACATTGGCACGAAAGACTAAAAAGCAATAGTTGTTTCCAGTTAAAGCGAAACCGTAGACTGAAAGTAAAATGAATGGATGTAAGTCACATTTTGATTTCCTGGTATCGATATCAAATAAGTTTTTTTCGTCGTAAACTGAATTTTGAAGGCTAAATAAGTCTTCTGAGTAAATGGTATCATGGCTAAGACTAAGAACTACAATTATACCTACTTAGAGTCAAACCCGAAGCAAAAACTAAAATAAAAGGGCTGAAAAAAATACATACATACAGGCAGATAAATAGACACACACAAACATCTTGCCTTATATATATTATCGATTTTCTGCACTATTGTAAGAACTGCAACATTGAAAGTTCTGAATATCGTTTCTTATGTTTTTGTCTATGAGTATATCAAATTTGATTAAAATCGGACCACTCCTTCTATAACTCGATTTTTTCGATTATCGATTTTCGATATTTATCGGGGGTACCTCGACACAAAACCTAGCTAAGAACACTCGCAGACGCTTATAGTTCAATTTTCAAGGAAATAGGTTCAGCCGTTTCGGAGTCCATAAATAACACACACACACACACACACACACACACACACACACGCACACACAGATAAAGTTCCATTGATGAATAAGTTTAGATTCGGTCAGTTTTAGAATTATCAGAGTGAAAGAATGTACTCGATTTGTATTTTTCCTCTGATTAGTTCATTTGCAGTGGTGTGCAGTAACATGAATTTCTTTGGGGTGTTTGATGAAATTTGTTGGGCCTTGAGAAATATTACGTCATCCATGATTTTATCAGATTTGTATCGCACCCAGACACTATTGTCTCAACTGTCGATTAATTGTCCTACGGTCATTGTGTGTGATGTTTTTGTACGCTCCACTGGACGTTATTCCAAGGAAACAAAAATTGTAACGCTGCACAAACACACTGGCAAGCCATACAGAAACATCGTGAATATGGTTGTTGTCAACCTTTCAACTGTCATCAAGGCGAATAAACAAACTGGATCCATTAGTCTAAAACGTAAAGGAAAATGCAGTCGGAAGAGACAAAACAAGAGACGACGTATACGTGATCAAGGAAATGAGAAAGTCCTGGGAGGACATTATTCGTTTTGTTTCAATTAATTAGCACAAGGGTGTACTATCCAACGTAGATTTGGATTTCTATTTTAGAAACTGTCAGGATGTTTTCCTTTTTGCTTGCCAGTGCAGCTTAACTGACTTTTCGAAGATTCAGCCAGAGGGCTTCATTTCATATATATATTCAAAATGACGTGTTCTAGCTAGATAATGACAACCCCTCAATCTTAGGTATAACCGTGTCTAAATTATAGATCTCTGCATCATTAATTCGACCTAATGTCCTATTTCCATATATAGCCACGTGACAACGCTCGGTATATCCGTCTCCTAGACACGTCTACTTCCCTCCCAATTCTCTACACAATCATCTCAGATACTGCCATATCTTAATTCTCTCTACGGAAATTTCTCAATTCTTGCTAGAGTAGAGTGTCGGCCCTCTCTTTGCAACTGCGTCTAAATTCTTTATTCACACGCGACCTAGATAATTTATTTTCTAAGCGCCTCTTAGAGGTGGCACAAGGCCAAAAGTATGGGGGTACCTAGTGAGAATCGAACTCTCTAATCAGTTGCAATAGGTTCTAGTGAGTCAAGCTTGTTAGCCATTACACCACGTGGAGGTGCCCAACGCGACCTAGATAAAGTCGTTCACCGTTGTCAGACACAACATTTTCAATACTTGTGAGTTTGGGAAAGCAACAATCGTAGCCGAAGCATTTGTTAGCGCTGCAGAAAAGGAAAAAAAAAAAAACAGCGCTCTGGCAAACTGCATTCAGGTTTGCAAATTTTGCTTTTGCACAGACGCCATTTTTTTTTTGTAGATTTGGTTGTAGCCCTGATGCTAATGAGTTTGGGAAGCTCAGCAGGTGGGTGAAGCTGTCCCTAAGAGAGGAATTGAGTCAGAACATCCATTCCCTGTATTTGTCATAGGAAAATTACGTCTCTCTTTCTGTTCTCTCTTTTTCACTCTTTCTTTTACTCACCGCCCCCACACACACACACATACACGCACAATTTTATTCCATGTGAATGCTTCCATACTCTACGACTCTATGCCGAAGAATTATATGATTAATCACGACTCGGTGAGGGTAGTTCTCAGTTCATGTTTTTATTATTCCTTAAAGCAGTTTATATATATATATATATATATATATATATATATATATATATATATATATATATTATCTGCTTAAAATATTCTGAATATCAAGTTGTTGTGTCTGTCCAGAAAAGTTCTTATCCGTATTTCTTTTCTTTTCGTTCCTGGATTCCCCATCCCCGCAAGATAAGAAATTTATTCACTCACTGACGCCATTTTTCTTATGGCTCAGGTAGACATGTTATTGCTCATTTCTTATTTCTTCCAGGATTGTCAGACCCTTATCACCATGAGCAATAGAGTATGAATAATGTGTTTATGGTTTGTTTCTACTTTCTCGTATCAGCAGATATTTAGACAAAGGTCTCGTCAATGACTTGATATAGGAGGAAATTCCAATCATTGAATTTGCCCATCAAGTAGCCAAACGCAACTTTTATTTGATATTTAGAGAAGAGAGAGCTGCCGTCAAACAATGTACTTTGAATTCTGATATTTTGCAGAGGACATATAATCCATTTTATCATCTTTGGAGAGGAGATGTTAATGGATTTATTAGCTGTCCCCTTATATGGAAAAATAGTCATTCATTTATTTTTCAGCAAGTACTACTCGATTTATGTTTTTCTTCACTTACGACAAATCGGGGAGCCGAGTTCGAATTCCAGGAGAATTCCTTGAGTACACTTACGCACAAATATCCTTGGGAAAGGTATTAATCCATTTCTTCATTCCAGTTATGGGTTAAATAATAGGACAGATTGGGTTCAATAGCTTTGGTCAGCAACCAGTCTACTGCAGAAAGCAATGGCAACCTTCTGCCTAGTCAATCATGTCTCTTTAGCCCAAGTAATTAACTGACTGGTCATTTGGCTGGGATCAAAGTGTAGTATCTCTTCTTATCTCTAATTCCAGCAAGAAATAATACAAGAGCAAACAAATTAGGAAATAACGATATATATATATATATATATATATATATATATATATATTAAACACAGGCAAAATACAAATACTTGGAACTCTGTTAGTAGAACGATAAATACGGGTTAGGAAGTAATACTAGAACTGGGACTCACAATAATCGTGCGGTAGCAGTGTTGGATATCTCACTCTGTCTCTTCATTATCTCTGCCTATTGCCTTTCTGCAACCACCTCTTGTGAGGGGAAGTATATGTAGTAGATGGAATAGTTCAATCTGTTGAATGGTTGACGCCACAATGACACTCCCCTCCCAAGTTATTTTCTCTATGTAGAGAATTTTTAATATCTCTTTCTTTTATGATTTACTAGCAGTATAGCCCGGCGTTGTAATGACAGCTTTAAAACTAATCCATGGTCCTGGAGCTCAGACTCTTTGGACGTTTGCACGAAAGACTAAAAAGCAATAGTTGTTTCCAGTTAAAGCGAAACCGTAGATTGAAAGAGAAATGAATGGATGTAAGTCAAATTTTGATTTCCTGGTATCGATATCAAATAAGTTTTTTCGTCGTAAACTGAATTTTGAAGGCTGAATAAATAGTATCATGGTTGAGACTAAGAATTACAATTATACCTACTTAGAGCCAAACCCGAAGTAAAAACTAAGATAAAAGGGCTGAAAAAAATACAGACATACGGGCAGATAAACAGACACACACACAAACATCTTGTCTTTTTATATATATATATATATATATATATATATATATATATATATATATATATATATTACCGATTTTCTGCACTATTGTAAGAACTGCAACCTTGAAACTTCTGAATATCGTTTCTTATGTCTTTGTCTATGAGTGTATCAAATTTGATTAAAATCGGAACCACTCCTTCTATAACCCGATTTTTTCGATTATCGATTTTCGATATTTATCGGGGGTACCTCAACACAAAACCTAGCTAAGAACACTCGCAGACGCTCATAGTACAACTGTGTAAATTTTCAAGAAAATCGGTTCAGCCGTTTTGGAGTCTATAGATAACGGATACACACACACACACACACACACACACACACACAGACAAAGTTCCATTTATTAATCAGTTTAGATTATTAATGGTTCCGCTAACTTTCTTTTCCTTCCTGAATTTTTTTTGGTCTTTATTTTGTTTTATTTTTTGTGGCTAATTTTAAAATAGTTTCATGGTTATTTGAACGAGTGTTCTTTGACCGGACTTTAACTAAGTTAAAAGTTATTTAACTCACCACCGTTACTTTTTCTTTCTTCTTCAATTGGAATAGATAGTCTAAACTATCGCCCGGTTCACACTCACCCACGTCTATTGAACAGGTGTAGAGGCTCATCCCTTGTTCCCTGTTTAGGATGTGGTTTCCGGCTTTCTCTTTTCCAATCTTTTCACTTTTCTTTTCTTTTGTATTTTTTTTTCAATTGGAGTAGATCGACTAAACTATCGCCCGGTTTACACTCCACCCACGCCTATTGAACAGGTGAAGAGGCTCATCCCTTGTTTCCCTGTTTAGGATGTGGTTTCCGGCTTTCTCTTTTCCCAATCTTTTAACTATTACGTAGCTCCCTGCACATCAGTGGCGTTACCGCCTTGCTCGGGGTGATATGATTATAAAAAAAAAAAACTCGAACGTATCAAAGATTGTGTCCATAGTTTCTTCTTGTTGTGGCGTCTTGGTTTTTCCTCTGACCGCCTTTTCCTTATTTGATTTATGTACCTTCTGTGCGTATATTTTTGAGCTTGAATTGACGTATAGCATATTCCCGATCCGATTACTTGTCGTACCGGCTTCCCAGTAGGACGTGTTGTTTTTAAACGTTATATAACATGTTCTTTCGCCTGGTCTGATGGGTCCTCTTTGATACGAATGACGTTGTCTGTTTTTGTTTTGCTTTGGTAGTAATTTGTCGAATACAGATTTTATTTTTCTCGCAAACATCACCTCCGTCAGTAACAGTCCTGATGGTGTGTTATTATTTGGGCAATCCTATAAACTTGTAGAAACTGCTGCAGTGCTTTCTCTGTGGGTATCCCGTATGCCTTTTCCAACGCTCTTTTTAACGTATCAACAAATCTCTCAGCTTGTCCATTCGAACGTGGGTGAAAAGGTGGATTTTTTATGTGGTTAACTTGAAACATCTCACAGAACTCCTGGAAGTCTGTGGATGTAAATTGTGTTCCGTTATCTGTTACCAGACAATCCACTACCACGAACCTTGCGAACAGTTCATGTAGGCAGTTAATTGTGTTTTCTGTCGTTGGCTTGTTATAGCGAAAAACTTTCGGCTACTTGCTGTAGCTGTCTGCTGTGATAAGATAATAAAATCCGTGTATAGGTTCCGCATAATCTACGTGGATCCTCGACCATGGTGGATCAGTTTTCGGCCAAGGTCTTTGTACCATTGGGGGTGCCCTGGCAGCTAGGATGCAACTCTTACATTTTTCTACCGTTTGCATAATGTCTTCATCCATGTTCTTCCAATAAACGTAGCTTCTCATTAAAGCCTTCATACAATTTCTTCAGGGATTTCCCATATGAAACTCTTTTAGTATTCTTCTCTGTAGTGTCTTCGGTATTACGACTCTCTCGTTGTACATTAATACGTTGTCACAAAGCAAAAAACTGTCGGGAGACTTCTGTCTCTTTCTTCTATTTTTTCTTCGTACTTGTAATGATGTGCGTTGTGGTGCAGTGGATATCGGCTCGGAACAAGAAATCGGGGAGCCGAGTTCGAATTCCAGTTGAATTCATTGCATTCACTTACGCGCAAATACCCTTGGGAAAGGTATTAATCCGTCTCTTCCTTCCAGTTATGGGTTAAATAACAGGACAGATTGGGTTCTATAACCTTGGTCGGCAACCAGTCTACCGCAGAAAGCAATGACAACCTACTGCGGAATAATCTTCTGCCCAGTCAGTCATGTCTCTTTCGAGACATGATCGCCCAAGCGTGTATCACGTATGGCATTTAACTGACTGACTAAATATAATAGTTGGAATAATGATTAAGGCTTATATTGGTCATAAAGTGGGGGATCAGTTTATTACTTCATAACAATAGGAAGCCGATCCCCCACTAATTACTACATAATAATATAATAGATTTCTTTTCCCTTTACCTATGAGTCAAATAATAGGACAGATTGGGTTCTATAGCCTTGGTCGGCAACCAGTCTGCCGCAGAAAGCAATGGCAACCTACTGCGGGATAATCTTCTGCCCAGTCAGTCATGTCTCTTTCGAGACATGACCGCCCAAGCGTGTTTCACGTATGGCACTTAACTAACTTGTAATGAAGTCGTCTCTTTCTGTTTCGTTTCTAATTTCTAATAACGTCACTGGCAGCTCTCGTACTATATTTACCAGTGCTGTCCACATCTTGACTTCTGATTGTAATGCAGCTATTATTGAATCTTCCAGTAGTTCATTATTCTTTGGCACTAATCTTGACAACCAGTCTGTTTGTTCAATCTTGTTGGAAGGCAGGTATTCGAATTTGAAGTCGTAGTTAAGTGATATGGTTCCCCATCGTAATAGTCTGTTTGCTGTATATATTGATATGCCCGTCTTCGAACCGAATATTGTTAACAATGATCAGTCTGTAGAGTGAAATATCTTCCATAAATGTACCTGTGAAATCTGGTTACAGCAAATATGATCCCTATAGCCTCTTTCTCGATCTGTGAATAGTTTTTGTAATAGTGTTCTAGATAGATCTTTTCCTTCCGTCTGAGATTTTGTGTAGTAAGCAAACAATTACGCCATACGGGCTCGCGTCGCTCGCTATTGTTAGTTCTAAATTTAGTTCATAGTGTGTCAAAAACAAGTCTGACGTAAATTTTTTAATAATTTCTTCAAATGCATCTTGGCATTGTGCTATCCAATTCCATTCTTTCTCTTTTTTTAGTAATTCATTTAAAGAAGCACGTACTTTATACACATTGGCGATGAATTCCTGGTAATAATTTACCAATCCAAGGAAACTTTGTAGTTCCGCGATATTTCTCGGTGCCGGCATATCTTTTAATGCTGCTGCTCTTCCAGGATTCAGCCTTCTTCCATCCTTGTTTATAATATGCCCTAGGTATTTAATTTCTTTTAAAAAAGTCGCACTTTTGTTCTTTCACTTTGAATCCATAGCTTTGTATTCGCATAAACACTTCCTGAATGTGTTTCGCATGTTGTTCCACGTTGTCGCTCTTTTTTAGTATGTCGTCTAGATATGCTATGGTAAATTCTAGTCCAGCTAAAATTGTATCCATCGTTTGTTGGAAAATCGCTGGTGCTACTTTAATTCCAAAAGTCAGCCTTTGAAATCTATACAATCCCTTATGTGTGTTAATGCATAGTAGCTTAGAGGTTTCCTCACCCACTGGCAACTGTTAAACTGGCATCACTTGGATCAATTTTTGAAAAGTATTTACCGCCGTTTAATCTTGTGAACACTTCCTCTGTGCTAGGAAACGGGTATAGGTAATCTTTTATTGCATTGTTAAGAACTGTTGAAAAATCTGCACAAACACGAATTTCACATGATTTCTTTTTAACATAGACGGTCATCGGCGCCCACTGGCTAAACTCTACATTTGATAATATCCCAGTTTTAACATGCCTGTCCAGTACCTTATCAATTTTTCCTATTGATGTGAAGGGAACATTTCGTTTCTTTTTTAATTATTGGTTGTGGTCAACTTTTCAATTCTATTTTTGCTGCTACCTTTTTACATCTACCAAGTCCTGGTGAAAATACGTCGGGGATCTTTTCTTTTAATTTTTTAAAAAATTTTTCTGCTTTTGTTGGTTCATTTTCCACTTTCTGACAAAAAGTATTATTAGGTAAGTCCCATAAGTCAAACTTTTTCATCCAATCGGTGGCGAAAAGGTTCTCTGCATTTTAAGTTTTTTGTTTTTCCATTGAATGATACATTCATAATTATCTCTCCTTCGAATTTTATTCTTTTACCCGTTACTGATCTTGCAATTTTGTCTGTACGTAGCATGGTTGGTTTAGTTAGCTTTCTCCATCTTTGCAAACTGATAATAGTCAAGTCGGAGTCTGAATATAGCTGTAATTTGATTCCTTTGTTTAGAATTTCTACTACTACGTATTTTCTTATGTTCACTCCGTCCTCATGTTCCGTTCTGGTAGTTCTTATCCTGCTTCTGTTTTCTGTTCTAGTTCTGTAATGAGAATTTTTGTGTCCCATTCTGTTACATGCTGAACAAGTGTTATATCGATATGTGCTGTCTTTATACTAGTAAAGAGCTCCACATCTGTGACACGGACTAAGAGGAGGTTTGTTTTTGAATTCATAATTGTTTTGTTTTTTGTTTGGAGAGGGTAAAAATATGTCTCTCTGTTTACTTTGCGTGCATGTGCAATGCCCGATTCTTCTATGTCCCTTGAGTGTTTCTTGACACTTAAACACCTCTGACAGTCTTCTGCAAACTTCTGTAATGTTAGTTCCGACTCGATTTGTAGTTTTGTCAGTATTCTCCTTCTCACTTCGGAGTCTTTTGTTGAGACTATTTCCTGAACAAAGATTAAACATTTGAAATTGTGTGAAGAAAGCTTTGATGAAATCGTCGCAGTTTTTATTTACAATTGCTGCAAGCGTGGTGTAGTCTTCATCGTCTTTTTTGTTAGGTTGAAACATTTCCATCTTTTATGGAAAAGTGACGTCTTCGGGCTAAAAAGTTCTGTTAAGCATTTCACTGCTTCTTCGAAAGTTAATTCATTAGTCTTTTTGGGTAATATATAGTCAACGAACTTTGTATGTTAGGCAGTCCCCAGTTTTCTTAATCACAATCTCAGATTCTTTGTGACTGATTATGTCTCACAGTCAATTAAAAAAATCCTCATACCTCCTCAAGTAGTCTTCGAACGTTTTATTCTCGTCAGGAGCGTATGTAAAATTTTTAATAGAGTCCAATATGGCGTTCTGAGAAAATATAGACTCTTTTCCGCTGTTCTGTCCTTTGTTGAATATCATTTTCAGTATTAATTCCAGTAATTCTATGTGTTTAGTTTCATATTTTGGCTGTATTTCTATTTGTTTCTCTTGCAATCTTTGTTGGAATTCGACTTTGTTTGTTTTTTAACAGCTCAAACAATTGCTGCTTGGAAATGCATTTTGTTTCCAACTATTTCTGTGAGGAGGAGAAAAGAAAACATTTTTCTTTATGTAGTTGTGCAAGGAGATATTTCCTTTAAGCTTGTCGTCACTTTGTATGACGACTTCAGTTCAAAAACGTGAATTCTTTGAATATCCTCGTCGCTTCTTGTCGTTGCAACTGGTGTTGAAAAAATTCCTTTATCTCCGCGTAATTTTTTGAATATTTCGTCGTCACTTGTCGTGGGACGATGTTTTCTGGTATTTGGTACCGTTCTTTGTATTCCCTAGCGTCAGTCCACTAGGTTCTAACAAGGGACGCCCTCGTTATAGGGTTCATTCCCAAAGACTTCACTCACTTGAGGATTTTTAAAAACACTGATCTGAGATAGCTGTCAGTTTAGATATTTCTGAAGCCGTTTCATGCCAAGCATGACATCACTATGAAAGTTTCGAGATGACAAAATTGTTAAAAATCTCGAGATCTTTAGGTTAATTTTTGGGTTTGGTAACAATTTGTTAATTTGGTTTCAAATTCTGTGGGCACATTGGTTTCTCATCTTATTAAGTTTAAAAAAGGTTTCTATGTTGTCTCTTTTATGTTTTATGCTTCTGTTTCTTTTGTCAGTCTTTTCAAACGGAGGACTGTCCTTCTTCAGGAGTATCATTTTCTACCAGATAATCTCAGAGTTGTCCAATGTTCATGGATAAAGGTGATAGGACTCAATTATTTGATTTCTCTATGTTGTTTTGGATCAAGATTTAGGGAAATCAGTTTAGATTCGATTTTGTCACAGAAATTGACT
The DNA here is from genome assembly GCA_037127315.1 of Ascarosepion bandense. Classification (NCBI taxonomy): domain Eukaryota; kingdom Metazoa; phylum Mollusca; class Cephalopoda; order Sepiida; family Sepiidae; genus Ascarosepion; species Ascarosepion bandense. The sequence goes on along the minus strand of JBBBDQ010001634.1, from coordinate 1,220,861 downwards.
CTTAAACTTGCATTTTTAAGTGTTTCGTTATTATACCCAGGTGTTTTGCGTGGTTTATATTGGCGAAGTACACTATTTTCTAGGCTGATGTTTTCAGAGTTGTCTGGTGGGATTTAAAATAGAAGTTCGTATACCGTAACAGCTTTCACAAATTGCTTAAAGAGCCTGAGATGCGAAAATCAATAATAATGTTTTTAGATAACTTACCTGGCCTATGATCCGTTGTTTTGTGGGAGGAGAAAACCATTTCTGTAGATATGTTGAGATGAAATGCCACTCATTTGTTGCAGTTTGTTTTCCGATTTAAATTTTAGCCAACTAATGCAGCGAACTGTTAATCGCTTTTGAATACCTCTGTATTTCAGGTCTTTAAATATAGAGCATTTGCTTTGAGAATGAAGGATTTTCGGTTTAAGAAAAGTCATCTTGTCATTAATTGTTCTAAAAGGCCAAAACAGGTACGTACAGTAAATGCAGTCCAGTTAATGTTAACTTCGCAAATTTGATTCGATTGAAAGATGCTACACCTAACATGAATCAGATCTCCACATAAAATTTAAATATTTAACATCGGCATTATTAATTCCTTATTTTTAGAAGATTATGCACCGCCAATTTCCCGGAATGATTTAACACGTCAAATTTGAAACTCAAGATTAGAATCTTAAGTGGTTATCTACTTTAAGATCTGAATTTTATGCTGCAGTTCATTCATGCTAGGTTTATAGGTACCATCTTCCGGTGGCAATACTCACCGACCTTCCTTAGGTGCCAATAACATTCGGTAAATTTTCTGGAATATCGAAAGGAGCACTTTATTTACTGTAGTTTATATGTGAATAATATCTATATAACAAACATCAGTGCACGTATGACCTCCTCATCAAAGGAGTGGGCCCCAGGATAACAATTTACGTGTAAGGTTTGAGGATTGCTCGTTGCTTCTTAAGGCATAATTACGCAACAACATCGAACGTTTTTGTGAAAGCTTTTATAGATTTCAAATATATTATCGATCTGTATTAAAGCTTAAACTTATATTTTTTCAGTCCTGCTCTGAGTACACGCACGCACACACACACACACACACACACACACACACACACACAAATATATACATATATATATATGTATATATATGCATTTTAATTAGACTTATTGCTGAGTACCTCAAGGCTACAATTGATTGGATGCACTTACTGATTATATTTTGATTCATTTCTTTCTTTCTTTCTTTCTCCCTAAGGACGCAATGCGCGTGTGTGCACGCACAACCACTTAAACACACACACACACACACACACACACACACATATATATATATATATATCTTCTAAACATATACTGTTAAATATAAGAGAATGAATGTCTATTATGTTTAATCATGAGCCGTTCTAAACGTCGTATTTTGGCTTTAATTTCAGTTGAAAATAACGACAAAAATTCTCCAACATTTGGATGATTTTGTATTTGGTTCTAAGCTTTCGGCTCACATTAGCCATCTTCAGAGAGGTTATTAAGACGGTAACACAATAACATCCACCATCACCGACAACTGTATTTTGTGTTGACATAAAACTCCGCACGGCAACGGCAATACTTACCAAAAATAACAAACGCAGTTCGCAAATTTGCAATGCGGTTCTATAACGTCACACCACGTGATAGCGCGAAATGACAACAAAACCATGTATTCAAATGCAATGTAACGTGTTATGACCGGATTAAGAGGTCATTTTATTAATCCGGTTATAGAAGGAGTGGTCCGATTTTAATCAAATTTGATACACTCATAGACAAAGACATAAGAAACAATATTCAGAAGTTTCAAGGTTTGCAGTTCTTACAATAGTGTAGAAAATCGATAATATATATATATATATATATATATATATATATATATATATATATATATATATATAAAAGGCAAGATGTTTGTGTGTGCGTCTGTTTATCTGTCTGTATGTCCTTTATACAAACCCACAATTTTTATCCGATTCTCACCAAACTTCACACAGATATTCTTTAGGCTGAGTCTGAGCTCCAGGACCATGGATTAGTTTTAAAGCTTTCATTACACCCGGGCAACGGCGGGCTATACTGCCAGTGTACATATATATATATATATATATATATATGTGTGTGTGTGTGTGTGTGTGTGTGTGTGTGTGTGTGTTTACATATAAATGTATGTACACACTACCGGCCATAATTATTAGGCCACAACAGCTTTTTAAAAGAAATGATATATTTCATACTATTTTTAGTATTTATTGTCAATTGGATAATTCTTAAATAAAAACATTATGACAGTTTTTATATAATTCTTTGGAAAGAATGCTGAGGTTCTTCTCTAATGAAAAGAAATTAAACCAGGACCAGACGAGCAACAGGCAGGAACGATAAATGAACCTGCAAAGTAATCGAGGATGTTCCCGTTGTGAAGCATACAAAGTTTCCCTCCTCCGTCATGATCCTTGGCGTCATCTCCCTCCAGTGAGGGGTATGTCATGCCTCGGATTTTTTTTTTTCAAAAGGGTCTGAGAGTCACCGCTGAGATCTACGAGAAGGTGCTGAGGAGCGTGGTGAAGCCCAATACGTCCTTCTAGCAGGACTCCGTTCCTGCACGCACGACCAAGATGACCCAGGTGTGGCTGCTTAACAATATCCCTCACCACTGGCCAGCCTCCTCACCCGACTGCAACTCCCTTGACTATTTCTTCTGGGGACGTGATGAAGCCAAGACCAACAAACACGTCCACTACCCGGTCGACTCTCTGAAAGCTGGCATCGTAGAGGCATTTGTGATCATTTTGACAAGGTGAAGCCCGGAGTAGTAGGAGCAGACGGTCATCAACTGCGACATGTGTAGAAACGGACCTGGCGCAGACTGCTGCATAGCAGGGGTTTTTTTATCGTAAGCGCTTGCAGGGACACGCATCCATGGTCATTATAGCACTGCGAAACCCCCAATATTATGTGTCTGTTAATCAGAGCATCCTTTGTAAATGCTAACCAATAGTTCGGCCTTCTAACAAACAGTTGGAATCAGAAGCCACAAACTGCCAACCCGGTACGGAACCCTCACTATAAAGAGACTAATGAGCGTCTACTCCTGTTCAAGAGAATGAGAAGAGCTATGAACCAGGCGGTAGAAGGGCTTATTTGCTCTAACTGAAAAATGACAAATAAATAAGTAATAAGGAAAATATATTTATTGTTATTTATTATATATTTTATATTATATATATATATAATATATATTATATTATATATATATTATATATTATATATATATATATTTATTATATATATATGTATATCTTTTATATTATATCTTTATTATATATATATATATATATTGCGCATTTAGGCAGCAATCTCTCTTTTATGCAAGTTTCATTAAGAATGAAAGACAAAGGGTTATGTTTAATTTTTTTTATATAATTTATCATGTGATATTATAATTTTTTTTCAGAACGTGAATTATGTAAATAGAGTTTAAATGTTTTATTTCTCCAAGCGCTTTCGACTATATATTTAGCCATTATTAAAGATAAAATTTAAAATAAATATTCTATGTCTGGTTTAAATCTCATTATTTTTTACTTGGTTTCTTCTATACTATTCTTGTTTTCCATAAAATGATTCGGTTCAATGTGTTTTGGAACTCGTTTTATTAACGGCTTGTGATCGACTAAGATCACGCCTTTTCCAACTCTTCTCTACTTGTAACATTTTCTTCACGGTGATTGGTGGTTGTGTATCTCAGTTGCTTCATTATGATTTGTGGTTTGTGTGAGTTTGTACTTTTTATATTCATTTCTGGCTCCCTTTCATGTTCGTTTCGATTGATTTTTACCTAATCTGGTTGCAGTTCTTTTTTCTTTCTTTAATTTCAGCCCCTGTCAATCAGTTATTTCTCATGATGCACCTTTGTTACACCGGCTAGTTTATTTTCGTCAATGTATTTTCTAATTGCTTATTCAACCTCTTCTCGCTAAATGTCATATATTTGGCGAATGAGGTTTTTTTTTCTGGTGTTCTTTAACGCTTCATAGAATGTAGTCATAACGAGTTCATACTCCTCACGAGACCATTTTATCTTTTCTTCCTTTAAATGAATAGTTGGGAATCTAGTTGAAGAAATTGCAGGGCTATCATTAGAATTATCTCAGTTGTGGGGACCTGAAGATTCATTACTTGTGTAGGAGTTTTATGGCAGATTTTTCGACCTCAGAGACGGGCTTCCTGCTTATCTAGTGGGAGAATAATACTGAACTTTTTGGTTTCGAATTTTAGTTCTGATATTGTTCCCACACTTGACACACGGGTCTAAAATTTCCAAAGCTTCCCAGTATAATAGTTAACTCTCATTTGCAAACAAATTCCAAGAGGCCTGTAGAGAATCTCATGACGTAGAAGTTACTCAATTCTCAGCACTATTAAAACTTTGAGTTGCAGGTTGTTGTTCGGACTTTTCCTTCTCCTAGATGGGTTGTCAAGAGACAGAAGACAGAAACGCGGTTAGAATTCAAAATGAAGATCGCTAGAAAAAGACATTGGAAAAAGAAGCAATTTAACGAAACGAAACATTATTATACGCGGGTATTATGTTTAAATAAAAATAGAAATGACTAATTTTATTTACTTATTTACTTATTTATTTTTATATCCTTCCTTTTTTTATTGTTGTTGTTGCTACTGTTCCCGTTAATCAGATAAATTATTAAATAATAAAAAACATTAAATAATAAAAAACATTCTTTTGCTACCATTACGAGTCTTCTAAACATTAAGTTAATAAAGATTATCACTGCTGTTACATTTGATAATAATAATAATAATAATAATAATAATAATAATAATAATAATAGTGCTTATTTTTTTAACTTAAGTTTAATGGAAAACATCCCTACAAATTAGGAAAATAAATAATAATTTACTCATTGATTAATTTAAGGAAAATATTCATATAATTTATCGGGGCTTTTTTTAAATACAGGATCAATGATAACTTATTTGTTTGCATAAAATTATATATATATATATATATATATATATATATATATATATATATATATATATGTATATATAATATTTTTAAATATTGTTTCATTTTTCTGTCATAATAGTAAGCCGATATCTACTGTGCTGGTTCTCGTAATAAAGAATAAATATCTTAAAATATTTACTGATACGTCCTTTCTTAAGTTTCCGCCTTCCTTTCCTTACCTTCGTCTCTATCAGGTTAAAGGGCTGAAGATCGTCAGTGAAATATAAAATTGTTAATAATGGACATAACAGGATACATAAAAAGTCAGTTTGATATCAAAAAACAAAAGTGTCTGCTTTCATGTATATTAACAATAGTTATCGAAGAAGAAATCGGCGAAATCTCTGCCTCGCAGACAAAGCAAACTTTGACACTTGTGATCATTTACAGGACCTTCTCTATAAAACAAAACACACAATATATATATATATATATATATATATATATATATATATATATATATAATTATGAATTAAAAGTACATTGCAGGCAATGTTGGCTGTTGGTTGTGAAAATGATTTATATTTAAATACAAAAACAATCGGTTTGCTATTTATGTATGTGGGAAGGTATAAATTTTATATGTGTGTTTCTTTTAACCAATCAGAATTAAAGATTCACTTTGGAATTTGGCTAGTAGTTTCTATTTTTAGGGAATACATAGTTTTGTTTCTTTTTTCATCCCTAATAGTCAAAGTGCAATCCTACTCTTAATCTAATTTTCTTTTTCTTTTTCTTTTTATTACATCTCACTTTATCGTATTACATTTAATGCATCCATTCTTGCACTAAATATGTCCTTTCTGCTTTCTCCATACCTTGATCACTTCTCATAGAAGCCAATAAAGAGATGAGGAAAGAAAACTTTTTATATTTTTATTCAAATTTAAAGGGGCTTTTGGCTAAATTTCTTATTAGTACGAATGTAATTTTAATTTTTTCAAAACGTTTAATTTATAAATAACATATTCATTTTTTTTATTCTAATTGACTTCCTGCTATCATTATCCCAACTTTCTAATATGTATTTATTTATTATAAAACAATTATATACCGATTTACTTATTGTAATAACTTGTCAATTATTATTTTCCTTAAGCGAATTATTGGGTATAGACTTGTTAATTAATATAATATTTTTTTTTATCCATATTTTAAAGTGAGCATTTTGCAATGTCTACATATGACATTTATTTCATTACGTTTATTTAAAAGATTTTTATTCTTAAGTGATTTAATAATATATAATTTTTCGTATAGACACAACCTTGCATGGGTCGTTTAAAGACTTACATGTTCTAGCTTCTTTTAGAAATTTCCACTTTAATGTGGGTTTTATTTGTTTCCCTTAGATACCAAAGATATTTCGATAGGGATGTTCTATTTCTGTACTTATTATTATTAAATGAAGACGTGTGTTGATAAATTTGTTCTTTTAGAGAGTTCTTAGTACTACATAGATGAATCTTTACTTTGCTAGAGTTATCCATTAAATATATTTCACATTGATAGACGATTGATTCCGTAAGGCACCTGTTTTCTAGTGGGCAATCTATGGGGTCTCTATAATTACATTTTTCTTGTCTAAATTGTTATTTTCTGCTATTAGGTTGTTTTTATTAACTGTGTTAAAATTTTAAAAAATATTGTTATTGTGATTTTTTATGATTTTTCGAAATTTTTTATACAGCTATAACTTAATTTTATAGTATATATATATATATATATATATAGTAACGTTCTGTAATTGTGTATATTATGGTATATGGTCTTGAAGGCTGTCACAATGCGTTTAGTAAAATAAAGGAAGGTAAAGAAGTTTTTAGGTATTACTTATTTAGTATAAATTAAAATTTCGAGATTAAAATCTCATCTTCAGAATGGCAGAGGAGCCTGTGTCTGTCCGAGTGAGTTCGTGTCTTTCAAGGAATGGTCATTCCTGGCTGCTGCTGCTGTTATTAATTGTAGTGTTTGCGTGTGTGTATGTGTGTGTGTGTGAAAGTGTGTTAGAGCATGTGTGTGTGTGTGTAATTGTGTTGAAGCATGTATGTATGTGTGTGTGTGTGTGTGTAATTGTTTTAGAGCATATCTGCGTGTGTGTGTTTATGGTATATATATATGTGTGATTTACAGTTGGGACCTTTTTCTGGTCTGATGATATCAATCTGCTCTAATGTGTGGTTTGTCTAAGTGTGACCTGACCGTTAATTTGACTTTTGCCCAGGTTGAAGAGGATTTGTTCTATTATTGTTGTTTTATCTATCTGCTTTATCTGGTGGTGTGAGCGTGTCCGTGACTGTGTCATGTGTGCGTGTTTATGCGCGTGTAGTTCTTGCAATTTATTTTACTTTATTTTGTATGTGTGTGTGTGTATGTGTTCCGGTGTATAGTTTGCGGGAGTGGGGAACAGCATAGCGTAATGAAAATGGCCACAAACCTTAATGAAAACAAAGTTCTATCGTTGATGTTATTATTAAGATGAAACGCCAAATTAGTTATTTATTTATTTTTTTTATTGAATTGTTATTATTATTTTTTCGTTTTTATACAAATTTCTTAAATTCTTTCTAACAAACAGTATAGCGTAATAAAAAAGGCCACAAATTTAATTGTATTATTTTTCGCTTTCTTAGTAATTTCTTAAATCTTTTATAACAAACAGCATAGCGTAATGAAAAAAGCCACAAACTTAATGAAAATTGATTATTTATCATTTTTTATCAAATTATTATTTTGTTTTTTAATTATATTGATTCTTTTTTTAAATCCTTTCTAAGAAACAGTGTAAAAGCCACAAACTTAATGGAAATGAAGTTTTATCGCCAACACGTTGATTTTATTATTAAGATGAAAGACCAAAGTATTTTTTAAAAAATTATTTCTTTAAATTTTTCTCCTATTTTTCTTTTTCCTTCCTCTTCCCTTAAAACCTTTCTAACAAACAGCATAGCGTAATAAAAAAAGGGCCGCAAATTTAATGAAAATAGAGTTTTATTGTCAAAACGCTGATGCTGTTATTAAAATGAAAGTTTAAAGTATTTTTGTAATTGTTTTTTTGTGTAATTGTTTTAATCCTTTCTTACAAACAGCGTAATGAAAAAAAAAAAAGACCACAAACTCAAGAAAGCAAAGCTCCATCCGCAAGACGCTAGTGTCAATACCAAGATGAAAGATCAAAGTCATTTTTTAATTACTTTTCTCTTTTTCCTCTTTCTCTTCTTTTTTTTCTTTTCCTCCCTAATCCTTTCAAGCCTGTTCGAAATTTTGGTTAAGATCTTGTTTTGTTTATGTCATCGTCTTCTACAACATTTGACGTTAACTTTTTCTTCTTTTTCTTCTCCTTCCTCCCTTCCTTCTCTTTTTCTTTTTTTTTCTTTTTTTTTTGTTCAGTGGAAATAATAAAAAATAATCGGACAGACACACGCTCCTCTGCCATTGAGATTTTGACCTCGAAATATTAATTTATAATAAATAAATAATACCTAAAAACTTCTTTTACCTTCCTTTATTTTACGTCGGTTTGCAGGATTAGGGTTTCAATCCTTACGCAAATATCAGTTTCATATTAATATGCCTCTGAGAATTACGTAAGGCATAAAACTCTGCGTCGTGAAAATGACGTAAACTTATATATGTATATTTATTATAATATATAATTAATAGCTCTGTTTATACTATATTGAGCACTGTTTTATTAACACCTGAATAAACTATTTATACATGTGCGTATTCGCGTATGCATATTTATAATTCACACACACACACACACACACACACATATATATATGAGAGAGATACATATATCTAGAATCAATATATATATATATATATATATATATATATATATATATATATATAGGAAAGAATATTAATAAAAAGTTTTGAATTTAAAAATGTACTTTTTTTGAACAGTATTTGTTTATTTTTATTATATTTTATATTTCAGACCGCCCTCGGTCCTTCATCAGAAACAAGTGATTTTTAAATTTGAATTAGAAACGTATTTCACGATAGCGTCCGAATATTTTTTGTTTACATCACGTGGTGTGTTTGTTCACAACATACAGCACGTTTCTTAATATGGACTCATGGATTAGAAAAATTAAAAAAAACTTCTTTACTTTCTGCAACAACTTCCACAATACAATCAAATTTACCATGGTGTACTCATACACATCCGTCCCTTTCTTAGACGTCATGGTAAAATTAAATAAACATACACTTTCCACTAGTCTATACAACAAACCCACAAACCAACATAAATTCCTACACTTTAACAGCTGTCATCCCCTCAAATTAAAAAAATCTATCGTATACAGCTCATTTATTAGAATAAAACGCATTTGCTCAGACCATCCAGATTTTCTAAACAACATTAACAACCTAACAAAACAGTTTCTAAAATGTAAATATCCAATAAAAATAATAAAGGAAGCACTACATAAAACCATCCACATAGATCGTAGCACACTTCTAACATACAAAAAACGAAAAGATAACAACCGAATTCCTATGGTTTTTAACCATAATCAATATTCCTACACACTTATCAAAAATTTAAAAAATGATTACAGGAACCTCCAATCAAACAAAAACATCAAAGACATTTTCGATAAACCACCCATAAATGCAAAGAAACAAACACCCAACCTATCAACTATCCTCACTTCTAACAAATATTTAAATAATACAAACCTATCAGGGAATTTAAAATGTGGAAAGCCTCGCTGTTTAATTTGTAAACATTTAATAACAGACAAAACATTCTCTGTACCCAACACCAAAATAAAATTACACCCACCAAACCTTACTTGTGACAGCAAAAACATCATATACTTTATCTTCTGCTCAATTTGCCCCAACAGTGGATATATCGGCGAATCCGGTAATAGCTTTAGATTTCGCTTCAATAATCACAAACTAAATGTACGACAAAAAAATGTATACTCCCCAATTGCAGCCCATTTTAATCAACCTGATCATACTTTAGAAAATTGCAAATGTTTACTAATAGACTCCAATTTTAGTTCTACATACACACGCAGAAAGAAAGAAAAATACTGGATTTTAAAATTAAATACACACAAGCTAGGGTTAAATAGGGACTTAGGTGTGTTGAATCTTTACAAATATTTCAATAGGTAAAAATTTTTTTCAGATATTCCAAGAAATTTTTATCTAAAACAAACAGACTTTCTCTACGGACGTGCTGTATGTTGTGAACAAACACACCACGTGATGTAAACAAAAAATATTCGGACGCTATCGTGAAATACGTTTCTAATTCAAATTTAAAAATCACTTGTTTCTGATGAAGGACCGAGGACGGTCTGAAATATAAAATATAATAAAAATAAACAAATACTGTTCAAAAAAAGTACATTTTTAAATTCAAAACTTTTTATTAATATTCTTTCCTATACATATTAAGACAGTATACGTGGATGATCATCACTATATATATATATATATATATATATATATATATATATATATATATTACATTTTTTACCATAATTCACACCTCTGAAGATGACCTCGGAAAGAGATTGAAACAAACTGTTTTTTACGAGGCAGGGTGGTTAGCCCTGCACCCAACCTCCAAACCCCCTAACCTGGAGAACCGGCGGACCATTCTTGGTCCTTATGTTTACAGCACCTGGTATTCCCAAATGGTCAAGCATTTCAGTACTGACCAGGCTCGATGTTGCTTAATTTCGGTGATCGGACGGGAACCTGTGTATTCAACACGATATATATGCATAAACTTTCCACACGTTTATTTTTAAGTAAAACAAAATTAATTCCTGATAATGGCTGAAAATATAGCCGAAATAGCCCGAAAGTACAAAATCTTTGAACAATTCTTATATAATCTGATTTCCAAAAAGATAAAAATCCTAAGAACACATGAACAATTATATAAAAATTTAATGATAATATCATATTTGTCATTTTTAATACACACACACACACACACACACACACGCACACGCACACACACATGCACACACACACACGCACACACACACACATATATATATGTGTGTGTGTGTGTATTAAAAATGACAAATATGATATTATCATTAAATTTTTATATAATTGTTCATGTGTTCTTAGGATTTTTATCTTTTTGGAAATCAGATTATACACACACACACACACACACACATATATATATATATATATATATGTGTGTGTGTGTGTGTGTGTGTGTGTGCGTGTGCGTGTGTGCGCGTGTGTGTGTGCGTGTGTGTGTGTGTTTTCTAGAAATGAGGAAATGAACTTAGTATCGGGGACAGATCTTTTATAACAGCAACGACTTGGAATTAATTTCTGTTGTATTGTTGATCGATATGTATGCAATGTCGTGTATGTCTAGCAAGTCCATGTTGGATTTTCTTTGAAAGACCAACTCAAAGCCGCTATCCAAAGGGTGTAATCTACTTTCTAACAAGTGCCGTTCTCTTTGAAGAAAGAGTAAGCAATAGAGTCTGTCCGAGTCTTCCGATTCGCCTTCAGATTTTATGACATCAAAGAATTTTTTTAAATTTTGATAGATCAACATGCCGTCAAACATATTGAATCATTTCATACAGAACACGCGACAAGAGCAAAATGGTTTTTAAGTTGTGAATTTATCTGCCTTGGCAAATGCGTCCTTTGACAGAGGAAGGACGCGTTTTATGCAGAAAAGCTGAAACGCATCAAAAGGTTTAACACGTGTATTTTCATGTATTATGAACGATTTCTGAGAAACCCAAATACTCACTATTCCAGATAAGTTTGTTTGGACGCATTTTCATGCCACGCGTGGAAAAGGAATCTGTAGTGAATCAAAAATTAAGAATTAAAATCAACCTTTTTTTCACCTTTAAAAAAGTTCACAATGACATGTGAACTCATCGTTTTTTTCTTAAATAGAAAAGAAATTGACCATGTTATTAAAGAAAAAGTCGAAACCAGATTTTGCAAGTAGGTGTTGACTTTGACCAATGGAAGCGACTTGCAAGACTTGAGGACTTCGCGAGTTAGTGCGAAAAATCTAATGACAATAAAAAGTCCCCGATCAGCGTCAGTCAGTCACATGGAAGCAGTGAGAAAGACAAAACTAAAATGTAACTTCAACTTCAAATCGATCTGGAGAAAAGGTCAGGTCGCAACTTGTTCGCTTTCTCCTTTTTTCTCGTGTACTTATTTCCTTTACTTCTTCTTCTCCATCCAAAAACATTCCCACTGAATACATACATACATACATACATACATACGCATATACTCTTTCAACAATTACTACTACTAACGTTTTCTACAAATAATGATACTTTAACTTTCATTCGCACTAATTTCTATGAATTCTTGTTATTCATTTATTTTAACAAATTTCTATTTTAACATGAAAACTGTATATTTTATTCTTAAATTATTCCACACAATTCCACATATTCCAACCCACCGAAAAACAACCTTCTGATGCTTAACTTTTAATGACAACTCTGAATAATTTGTAAGTTGTAGGGAGTTTGGTCATGTCTGACACAAGGTCAAATTAAGAAACATTAACTAGCTCCCAACGGCTTCAAATCACTTTGCGCTATTATTGTACTCAGAAAAAAGGTAGAACTTAATTAGTTTCTTCTTTATAAGAGCGGGAATAGCAGGCTAGGTTGAGCTCCTGTGTATACGAGAAGGGCACTTACGAAGTCACAACCGTGAACAAGCCATGGGTAACCGTTTTACTACCTTTCAAATAACGAAATAAAATCACATTTTTTTCTGTCAGGTCGTGGGTGTAGAGTCTTCATTTACGAATCGAGCCATCTTGGAAGTTCTGAATGCATATCTTCACTTCCTAGCTATGGGTTAAATATCAAGATAGACTGGGTTCTATCGATTTGGGTCGCAGTTAAGGTAAATGAAGAACTAGTTTCAATTCCAAATGAATGCAACGAAAGACCATTTCATTATCTTTCCGAAGAATGCATGGCTCTACGCAGACAAAAGGAAAAATGATGACTGCTTACGTTCTAAGAAGAGCAGGCTTTAAAGAGGAAACATATTTGTAATATTCGTATACAAGTTACCAGGGAATTAGACTCGTGAGGCTGATTGCCCGATGAAGTTGAGCCACATGACAAAACATGAACCAAATTTTGATGAATAGAGCACGCAACAGATTTATAGTGGATTTTTAAAAATCAATTCACCCTTAGCAGAGCAATCATGTGCTATAATGCAACGATCTAGTGGGAGTGAAATGGAATGAGAAGATTTTAGAAGGAAGCGGAAACTACATTCTAAACAGGAAACAAGGGACGAACCTTTACTGTAAAAATCGAGCAGGCGTGTGAACCGGACGATAGGCCAAGAAGAGTGCAAGTTTTTTAAAGACACTGGAACAGGGAATCTAATATTTCTGCTTAGAATGATAACTGAAAGAGCAATATAAGTGCAAAAGGAAGTATATTTATGTCTTGCAGTTTGTCAAAAAGTCTTGTTTCAAAAGCTAGACAGGCTTGCTTTATTTGGGAAGGATATTTGAACAATCTAGCATTTATACTGAAAGCAAATTGCCAGCATAAGGATAAAAATGAATTCAGTAAATACAAAAAAAGAAAATAATAATAATAATAATAATAATAATAATAATAAGTAAAAATAGAAATGGGCGTATTCAACCTTTACAGTGGGGCGATTCTAGCAGAATTTATTACTGGTGGCTACATTTGTAACACTATAAGATATGTAGATGACACAGTGTAGATAGCAAACACGTAACGTAAACGACAGATATTTATATATAAGGTATTAAAAGAAAGCGTGACAAAAAGAATAACCATCAATAAGAAGTCAGAATTTTATAGCTGTCAGGAAAATGAATAAAAGAAGACGAGAATTGATGCGACAAAAATGTGGTTTTACAGAAGGATGCTGAGAATACCATGCACTGAAGATGTGAGCAATGACAAAGTCTTAAGGAAAATGGCAAAAGAAACTGCACTTATGCTTAGAACCAGTTGACATTGGAAATTTCTAGGGCATAGATTGAGGAAAGAAGGCTTAGAAAATATGAAACTGACAGAATATATTGAAAGGAAAAGAGACAGCGTGAATAATATCCCAAACTTGCATTCATAAATGTTGGCAGAACATAGATTAGAAGAAATATAAAAAAAGACAAACAGGAAAAGAATAGGAAGCTGTGGAGGACAATATTTACCCACTTCTGTATGGTTACGGCACACAAAAGAAGATTATCAGGAAATTAAATACCTTTTTTTTCATATTTCTAATTTCTGCTTCAATTTGAGAAGTTCTACACTTAGCGACACAGTACTTACCTTGCTTTATGAGATTATTCGAAACAGCCTGTTTTTCACTCTCTCAATGTCTCCTGAAACGCTCGCGTTCAACAGCAATGGAGCTTTCAATTAATCACATTTCTTCTTAGCGATAAGGAAAAACAAATGTATTTTTCGTTAACAGCTGAAGCGGACTGATGGAAAATGCTGAAAATTGAATAAGAAAGACGACGCAATAATATCTCATTTTCCCAAATTTTGACTTTAAGCTGAGGAATGGCATAAGCCACAACCAGTGAGGATCGGCTTCGCAGCGCCACAGCGGGATACCGCAGTAGAATAAATATTATCTGACACAATTGATGTTATAGATGACAACTCTCTGAATAGATTACTGGAAACGGGATTAGTTCGTAGGTCCTAATACAATTGGTTCTTTAGTCGACAGTTGCTTTGTTTTTTATTGGACATTTAAACACAGTAGGTGACCAACCTATTTGTCCAGTAATGACAGAAATGGTTTCTGGTCAGTTTTTGTTTATCTGCTTTCAAAACAATTTCAGATACGTTAGATTATTATTAATAATAACAATAATAATAAAAATATTCAATAATAAAAGAAGGCAGTAAATACAAACAAGATTTACATTTAGTAGGTTCTGGAGAAAAGCAAAACAGAAGCCAAAAACCAACTATTGCGACAAAAGTTATGAAAATGAAAGCCAAAGATAAAGCTCTTGAACAGATGAAACAACGCTGGCAAGACAAACCTCTGCATGGCCAATATCCAGAACGTGCCAATAAATCCAATGTTGATAAAATTAATACTCATCGATGGTTACATTCATCTGGATTAAAATTCTGAGACTGAAGGCTTTATTCTTGCAGCGCAAGACCAAAGTCTTTTCACTAAAATCTTTCAGGCAAATATTATGCATAATAATGTGGATCCAAAATGCAGGTTCTGTGATAAACACCAAGAAACAAAAGACTATCTAATCTCAGGCTGTTCTATACTTGCCCCAAATGAATATAAAAATCGTCACGATAGAGTGGGTCAATATTTACACTGGATAATGCCCAAACACTATGGAAAATATATAAACAACTACTAGTATGAACATCACCCAGCACCGGTTACAGAAATAGAAGATGTCACCATTCTATGAGATTGCACCATCTACACAGACAGAAAAATTGAAGCAAATAGGCCGGAAATTATTGTTAAAAACCAGAAAGAAAAAACTTGCCTATTAATTGATATGGCTTGTCCAGTATATTGTTACATACCAACCAAGGAATTCGAAAAACTGTCAAAATATTAAGACCTGGAAATTGAAATAAAAAAAAGTTGGAAATTGAAAACAAGAATTGTACCAGTGATAGTAGGTGCACTTGGAATGATAAAAATGGAACAAAACAACACATTGAAAGAATCCATGGAAATCCCAACTTAAGAGATATACAAAAATTGTCTTGTTAAGTACAGCCCACACACTAAGAAGAACTTTGTCTATGTAACGCTGGAGTTGTTAGGGGAGATAGAAAAAACATGAAATGGAGCCATAACAACACATCACGACCTGCCTTAGGTCTTCCCACAGACTTGGGAGATAGTGCACCCATAGCAGAAATCGAATTATGATGAAAAATGACACAATAATAATAATAAAGAGCCAACGTTATAATTCATCAAAGTTATTTTGTAAAAGTTCATTTTTTGACAACATGGAAGCAAATGCTCACTAATGGTTACGTCGCAGAATTTTTTTCTACATACAACGTGTTTTCAAGTACGTTCAGGGGAGGTAACTAACCTCTGGCGACATCAGTAGATTTTTGCCACTGGACATGGTTTTTGTTTTTTCGTATAGATGTGTCAGTCTCTGCAATTTTTAAAATTTCGAGTGGCGCCACGGGTGGCAGTACTGTCTTAGCCATCGAAACTGTGTTACCTACCCTGTTGACAGTTGACGAGGGCAGGGGATCGCAGTTATTAAGTTTAAATTTTACAATATACGCTTTAAAATGTACAAAACATGATACAATCCCAAAATACTTATTACCAGAACTTATGCTGCCTAGGACACTGTTTCAGCAATGTGACGATAAACAGCAGCAAAGTTTGGATGACTCGCCTGCTTTCGGTTAAGAAACGCAATCTGTTACGGTCGTGCAGCCTCGTGTCCATGACTTTTCACGCTGCCGTATTTAAAAATTATAAGTGCTTGCTCACGATACAAATATCCGGCTATTGTTAAACTGAACGCTTCTCAGTTAACTCACTACTTTACACGTTAAACTTTGATGACAAACTAGCCACAAATGTACACGAATAATAACGTATCCTAGTCTACATGGTAAAACAGCGCCATCTAATCTAAGCTTTTTTAAACTTAATAAATCAAAACGAAGTATTTGTGGACACATTTCTATATAGACTTTTGTCCTTGTTTTAGTGTGCGGAATGCACTCCCAAAGTTGTAAAAGTATTTTTGATACACCATATATATATATACCACTTTCACGTCTTGATTGATTGTTCCCTAGGCGAAGATTGGAAAGATGAATTATATGAGAATAGTTGCCGAGAAGTCGAAGCAACATTAAGACGACACAAGACGTTAAACTTCAGAATTCAAACTGCCAAGTGAATCCAATGCAGAAAATTGTGCAAACATTCCCTTTCTAATACGTCTGGTCCATAGTTCCAATTTCCCACAAAATGAAGCAATATTGTCCTGAAGTTCCCAAACCAAACATCCATTACCCCCAAAATATGGGCTCATTACCTCACTAGGGTAATTTATCTCGGGGTTGGGAACCATGATTATAGGGGATTCCTTCAATCTTAAATGTTATAAATGATGATTGTTTAAACAATATTGCTTCTTTTAAGCCCAATTAGCTCTCTTTAGAGGATTTTATAAGGGATTTCTTCAATCTTAAATCGTATAAATGGGGGTTACTTAAAAGTTGTTTCTTTTAAGTCCTCTGATATCGCTTTTTCTGTTATACATAGGGGATTTCTTCAGTCTTAAATCTTACAAATGGCGATTGGTAAAATGGTGTTGTGTTTTCAAATCCTCTTTTATCTTCCTTTCAAATATTTAAAGGGGGATTCCTACAATCTTAAAACTTATAATTGTTAATGGTTTAAAAGTTGTTGTTTCTTTCTGTCGTTGAACCGGTTAAAAATTCAGTAGGGATAATACAAAACAACCAAAATAGGAAATAACGAATATATATTAAACACGGTAAAATACAACACTTGGAACTTTGTTAGTAGAACGATAATATGGATTAGTGAGGAATACTATGATTCGACCCTCGAACTGGGACTCGTAATGGTCGTTACGGTATCAGTGTTCGTAGACGACTTTCGGCTATGTTATGGGCGTTCTCCTCAGGCTATCTACTAGCTACTCACTAGCTACTCCCTCTCTTGTGAGGGGAGGTATATGTACTGGTTGGGAGAGTTCATTATGTTGTGGTTGATGCCGCCATGACAATTTCAAGCCATCTGTTATCGTTTTTCCAAGTATTATTTCGGGATTCCTTCAAGAAAGTAGAAGGTGTTGTTCTAAATGTTTCAAATGATGTTGATTTAGCATTTCCTCTTTTATCGCCTTTTCAATTACTTGAAGAGAATTACTTTAATTGCAAATGATATAATTCAAAATTGTCTAAAAGTTTGATGTTTCCTTCAAGCTCCCTTTTATCGCTCTTTCGAGTATTTACTGACGATTCCTTCAATCTTGAACCATATTAACGGTAATGCTTTGACCTTTAACCCTTTCCTATTTCTCTTTCGGGTATTCATAAGGATGACTTTAATGTTCAATTTTATAAACGGTGATAGTTGTTTTTTCAAGCCCTCTATTATCGCTCTTTCGGGTATTTACAGGGGTTTCTTTCAATCGTGAATCATATTAACGGTAATGCTTAAAATTATTTGTTTGTATTCGAATCCTTTGTTATTTCACTTTCGGGTATTTATAAGGATGACTTTAATCTTAAATCTTATGCATGAGGATTGCTTAAGTTTTTGTTTTTAATCAAATTCTCTGTTGTTGCTCATTCAAGTATGTTTTCTTAAATCTGAAATCTTAAAAATAGTGATTGCATAGAAGCTGTATAACTTTTGGCTGATTACCATCCATCTTTGGTTCTGTTCTGCTGTCCATTATATATTCTGCCGTTTCTTGTGTTTTAACTAAAACACTCTCGTTGCTTAAATATTCTGTTCATTGAAGTCTTAGCATTCGTTTGTAGAAAGTGATCTTTATTGCTCCCAGTGCCTGTGTAAAGAACTTTTTCTAGTCGACGTTTTTGACACTGTTAAAAACCGATTTCTTGATTTAAAAGTAAACGTAGCTGTTTTTGTGAAAATCGAGAACAGCTACTGATGATGCCTGCCTCTAAGTCGTTACGTGACTGGTGACGGGCTTCATTCACCCTCTAGCTAAGGTATATGTGCTCCGTACCCTGCGGTCATATCACAGTAATTACCGTTTTTATACTTCTTGCAAATATGCAAAATATCATTTTCTTATGCTGATCTTTGTGATGTCTAATTTTGGCAAACAGAAAAAAAAAAATTAAGATGAACAAAAAGGGTAGTTTAAAAGATATATAAATTGCTTTCATCTTAAAAAATTCTAGACCTTCTAATGTGTTTAGTGAATTTCGTGACATGTCAAATCTCGATAACGTGAAATCATCACAGAAGGAAATTGCAACACCGTTGACGGGAAGGAAAAGTGACAGTTTCATGGATAACGTCTATATTGGTTTGTTATAAACTATTCAAAGGCAAATTGCCGTTAGGAATGTTAGATTTCATTTAGCAATTTCATTTTAATTTTATATGTGCCCATTTTTATCAGGATTGCATACACAAAGATAATTAAAATATGATACACATAACAATGATACAAAATGATAATATAATTACACACATGCGTAATGTCAAGAGAATTGCATACAAACTTTGATCATGATAATATATCTATTAACAACAAGCATGATTTCAATAAGTCTTCACACAAGCACAATATAAATAGAATTTCCTTCTTTACAGAGTTTTTTTCAATTATTCTTCTATCGGCGTTGATAATATTCGTTGTACACTTCTCTTTTATTTGAGCATAATGACAATATTTAAGGGCAAAATCCTTTACAGCTTCGGAACATATTTTCATTTGCATTTTTTAATTTTGTTCTTGATGCCCATTTCACACTGAAAAAAAGTACAGTTAACTTGCTTGTCAATGTCAAATTTCTACCAATCGAACAATGTACGTAACAAACAACTCCTCACAATGGTAGAAATTCCAATATGTATTGCTTGTTATTTTTAATGTGCTGGTATTAATTTTACTTAGTATTAGTCTGCAATCATCATTAACGCAAATTACACCTCTCTTCCGCAGTAAAATTAATACCCCGACATAAAAACTAACAAGCATTACAAATTGAAATTTCGACCATTTAAATATCTGCAACTACCAAAAACAAGTTAATAACCGACTTTAAAATAATACAACCTTAAAAAATTAAAAATAATAGCAATTTTTGCTTATCAGTGTTTCACACAGACCACATCATACATATATATGTGCGTACAAGAAAATAATGTTCAGAGAACAGAAGTCGACAGCCGTCTGTGCGTTTTGACATCGCTACGACCAAAATCGGTAGATACACTATCGGTAGATACACTATTTGAATACACCAATCAAATGCGTATGTATGTACACAACGGCACACATATACATATATATGCCAAGCCCCATATTGTTCACACATTGTTCACACATTAGTTATGTTTGTGTGAGCTCCGGTGGGCGACCGCGCGTGTGTGTATCTCTGCGTACATCAATGGGTGTACAAGTATGTATCTACGTCTGTGTTTGTATGAGAGACGTCACGACGACAAATTTTCCTCCCATTTCCTCAAAAATACACCAATATACGCAACCCTGCATGTAACCAATATTTTAAAAAAATTAATCAGTTTGTCTGACGATTGCAAAAGCGTGAAACCCAGCTTTAAAAAATCACACCTACCTAACTGAATATATATATATATATTTAATCTCCCGAAATGATTAAAAGTGTATTTTATTGGCATGGAAAAAATAATGAAAGAATCTTGTTCGTGTTCAAACTCTTACATCAGACGTTATCTTGGCAAACTACCACTCTGATATGATTTATTAACAAAGTATAAATTATATACTTGTGGTAAGGTTCAGTTTGTACTGTTTAAACCGAAAAAATCTACTTTTGAGTGTGAGGAATAACAGTATCAGATATGAAGCAATACTTTCGGGTAAATCTTACGTGTGTGTGTGTGTGTTTGTTTGTGTGTGTGTACTTGTGTGTGTGTGTGTTTTTGTGAATTTATCACTGAATGACCCCCACCCCCACAAAAACAAATCCCTTCCTTGTCGCTTTGAGTACTTCTCAGTGTGATTTTATATCTAAAATATGACTGTATATCGATTGTTAGCCAAAACGTAATTAAACATTTTCATGGCGAAGAACAAAATTTCAGGTTGAAAATGATTTGATTCTTTCATGTCAATGGCGGCTCATTTGAAAATTTTGAAATTCAGAAAAAGAAAAACATCTGAAAAAAAACTTCTCAGATGGAAACGTGTAGACATTTTTGCGCTGAAGTAAATTATGGGAAAATTACAAGTGTTTGTGTTTGTTGATGTTAATTATGACATTCTTCAGACAGAAGGTGTTTAGTTAACTCACAGAAAATAACCATGATTGCAGTCCAATAACCAAAAAGTGCGCAGAAACTTGGCGGGAACAGCGAGTAAGTACATAGACAAAAAGATCAATTGATTCTACTGGCCATGATACTGTAGCAGATATGAAAAGATTATGATTGCTAGCAAACACAGACTATATATATATATATATATATATATATATATATATATATATATATTTACACACACACACACACACACACACACATATATATATATATATATATATATATATATATTATACCTTAGAACATGTACAAGCTACAAGATTCTGGAATATTGTCCATTTTGTTTTGACATAGTTGGTTACCATCATTATTAACCTGATGAGATCCTGCTCTTTCAATGTCAAAACAAAATGTATAATTTTGTAGTAGCTTGTAATTTGTACATGTTCTAAAATATAATTTATAATAAGTATTCATTGCTCTATTTTTATATTGAGCACTGTTTTAAATTAATGTTTTGAACGCTGAAAAGATTTTCTGCGTTCCTTATTCATTTATATATATATATATATATATATATATATATGCAGATTTCATTAAAATGTCAGATTTCATTAAAATGTCAAACATACTATTATAGTGATGTCTACAACAAACAAATGCATAGCAATTATAAACAGGCCAAATCTTCATTTCAAAATGTCATCCTAAAATACATAAAATCCGTCGACTTAAACAAGAAAATTAATAATTTATTAAACAAAATTTAAAATGCCTAATCTCATCATCAAAAATAATTCACCCGCAAGATCCAAACTACAACGAACCAATATTATTTACGAGGTCACATGCCCCTTCAAGAACTATGTTCTTGATCCACATGATTTCGTAAATAATTATATCGGCTACACAACTACGAAACTGACTCGAAGACTCACGCTGCATCTCTCTGAACGGTGCTCAGTCCGATCTCATTTAAACACACACGGAGACTTACTAAACCCTATCCGTACTATAATTGTTGACAACACAAATATCATAGCTTTATTCACACGGAAAAATTTTAATAAATACAAATAAAAAGATACAAACAATGGAAACATTATTAATTACAAAAAAAAAAGAAAGAACCAACACTTAATAATATCAACTACGAACGCTACGAACAACGTACTTACCATGTGTGTGTGTGTGTGTGTGTGTGTGTGTGTGTGTGTGTGTGTGTGTGTGTGTGTTTGTATGTGTTTCTGTGTGTGTGCGTGCATGTGTGCGTGTGTATGTGCAGTTTTCATTAAAAATGACAGGCAAGATTAAGGTTTTAAATAATTCACCTTTCACTGAGTCAGTTTTAGAAGCATCACTCTTATTAAATGATGAAGATGTTATCAAGCCAAAATTGACAAGTTTTTAGTTTATTGCACTGGGTATTGTTTTGTCTAATTTTGGCTATAGGTGGCGCTAGGCCTGTTTACTCCTCTGTTTGTCTGTGTGTATCCATAGCTAGCCGTATTTGCAGGAAGCTGCAATTCATCAAAAGTTCACCATGAAAGCCCAAGGATGACAGGGTGTTTTCGTTGTTGCGCATTTTTATTTCTACCTACCCAGCCAAATCTCAGATTATTATGGAGTTTATTTGATTGAAGAAATTGAAAGAAATCACCAAATATAGGCTTCTATTTGTACGAGGTTTTCTTTCTTTCGATTTAATTCGAGGTCATTTATCAAGAAATTTCTTGCCACTCATTTAAAATGACATAAAAAACTTCCAACCAATAGATCTGAATCAGTCTGCAATTATTATCGTTATATTTAAGAAAAAAATTAATTCCAACCTCCAATTTTAGACGTTCATTTTTCTATTTTATTTTCTTAACTGAATTTTTTTCTAACAAGTTTAAAATGAAAATTATCCTAATTTCTCCATTGTCTTTTACCATCCTAGCTTTTATAATCCTAACCTGTGCTTTTATTAAAACGTTTCGGTCTTCATCAGGTGCATATCAATCCTGGTAACCTACACCGAGCCTTTTATATAATCTACGGTGTTATAGTGTTCTTGTTCCACTACTCATGTCTAAGAAGATCTCGTCTAGTTCTTATTTTTAATGCATCTCAGTTATTGCTCTTCCCAATTCCTCTGAATCCAAGTACACACTACCGAACCGTGGGATTGAACTTACATCTAATACTTTAGTCAACAAATCTATTGACATACTATATTTTTATTATTAGTTTTGTTCCGAAATGCAGAATTTGTATTTCTTGATACTTAAGCTCTAATGAACGAAAATCAAACAAGCAGGAAAATGAAATAAAAGGTTAAAAACATTTTTTGGTAAACTTTAACAAAAAAAATAAAATAAAATGCGTCAAAGGAACGCTTTCTCCCTTCAATGTTAATGTTTGCTCCCTTGATAAATTACTGTAAGTTCCCTATTACCACACTTGTTGCAATCTCTGGTGAATAATTTGTCTTTCGGTTCATTAATTTTAAAAGAATTTTTTAAATAAATATATCGAATAGAAATTAAGTTACATTTGGGAATATAATGTTTTTGTCTCAATTTTGTTGAAATAATCAGGTTTATATAAGTAACGACCATTAACAGGATAAGATTGCATACCTTAGCGATACAGAAACGCAAATATTTTTAAGGGATTATATATATATATATATATATATAGAAAAGAATATTAAAACGTTTTGAGTTTAAAAATGTGTTGTTTTTTTTTACAGTATTTGTTTATTTCTACTATTATATTTTATATTTCAGACCGCCCTCGGTCCTTCATCAGAAACAAATGATTTTAAAATTTGAATTAGTAACGTATTTCGCGAGATTTCGCGAAAGCGTCAGTGAAGAGTTTATTTACATCACGTGAGGCGTTTGTTTACATCACGTGACGCGTTTGTGGAGAGAGTTTTTGTTTCTACATCAAGTGACGTTGAAAGCGACAGATTTTTTTAAAAATTATGTTTGTAAACGTAAACCTATCTTTAATAATGCTTTTAAATTTGTTTTAGATAAAAAATATTTTTAAATGTATCTAAAAACGTTTAATTACTGAAGTATTTGTAAAGATTCAAAACACCTAAGTCCCTATTTAACCCTAGCTTGTGTGCATTTAATTTTAAAATCCAGTATTTTTCTTTCTTTCTGCGTGCGTATGTAGAACTAAAATTTTGAGTTTTGAGTTTAAAAATAACATTTTAATATTCTTTCCTATACATATTAAGACAGTATACGTGAATCATCACTATGCTAGATAGATAGATAGATAGATAGATAGATAGATAGATATATATAATATAATGATAACAGACTAATATATAAGCATGCTACATGGTTAGATAGATAGATAGATAGATAGATAGATAGATAGATAGATAGATAGATAGATAGATAGATAGATAGATAGATAGATATACTTATTTATTTGTTTTGAACATTATTTTTAATTAATACTTGTTCCTGAATAGATATTCTGTTTCTAATTAAACGGTATATTCATAAATATATCCTACAGCCCTGAATAATAAAATGTCAATTTAAAAAAAGGATTTTTTTTCAACTTTAAAGTAAGCATTTACTCAGTTTGCTACTTGACTTCTTTTATTGTGATCAAGCTTTTGCTGAAAATTTAGATTTATTCAGATATAATTACGGTATAATTTATTTTTGTAAACCATATTACTACGGTATAAATGGCAAGGAAGAAACAAATTAGCATTAAAAAAAGAGTTCAGGTTGAAATTCTTTCGAAAGAAGGATATTCTGAACGTGTTATCGCTAAAAAATGTAGCCTATCAAAAAATGGCGTGCATTATTGGCTTCAACGACTTCGTGAAAATGAGTTAAATATTGACAGAAAAAGGTCTGGTAGGCCCAGAGTAACATCTATTGTAGAGGATCATATCTAGCAAGAGGAATAGAAGAAAAACCGCTCCGGAATTAACAATTGAAATGAATTCTACTCGGCAACATCCAGTATCTGTTACTACTGTTAAGAGACGACTTCATTCTGCTGGGCTTAAAGGCTGTGTAGCAGTTAAGAAACTACTATTAAAGAAGGAGAATAAGAGATGAAATTGATCGTACAGTTCGAAATGAACTTCCTAAAAATGAACAAATGTTGTTTAAATGCTTGCAGGATGCTTGGAAATCACTTTCACCAACTTATTTTTATAAGTTATTAGAAAGAATGCCAAGGATTTGCTCTGCAGTAATAAAGGGTCGTGGTGGTTTCTTTGATGAAAAGAAAATATGAATTAACTTTAATTAAATTTGAAATGAGTCTATGTTAATTTTGGTTTTAATTATTGTACAATTGTGAGCAACAATGAAATATATATATATTTATTCTTCTAAGACATAAAATTTGTTATTTCTTTCTCTTAGAGAATAAATCTAAGTAGTCCCAAACTTATGGTCGGTATATATATATATATATATATATATATACCGACCATAAGTTTGTGTGTGTGTAATAAAAAGAAAAACTACAAACTGTCATTTATAAAATACATTGTATTTTATTTTATATATTCTGCTACACGTGTTTTTTCTGATTTCTTATCCTGTTAATAGGTTAGCACGAATATTATACACATTAATAGCTTGCATATCATTTGTCCCATTTTTGGGGGATAGCAAAAGCAAACAAAATGCATAAATGTGTTGTTTAGTTCAGACATGCTTTTAACACGATCTGCCTTGAAATGGTCGAGCAATATGAATAATGATAAATTGAAATGTTAATCCCCAGGAACAGAAACAAGTAAAAACCGTGGCAATGCTCCAGTGTAAATTGTTCATAAATACTTTCATGGTAATTGTAATTTAATGGTCGAGCAATATGAATAATGCAGAGTCGAAATAATTAGTCTCTGTATTAGAATTTTTGTTTGCATACTCTTTCTAGGTCCTACGCTCTTTCTGATCTACATTAATGATCTCCACGATGCCATAAGATCCCAAGTAGGCATGTACGCCGATGACACCACAGTTTACTCTCGGCTCGATCAAAAATCTGGTGTGGGCAACAAAGCGAACCTCGCTGCCGAGCATGAAAAGGACCTCCAATCCGTTGTAGACTGGGGTAAGAAATGGCTCGTAAATTTTAATGCTTCCAAAACGAAGCTACTATCAATTAACCATTATAGACAGTCGCACCTACCTCCCATTAACATGGAACAGGCTTGCTTTCCAGAGAGTAAAACACTATGGCTCCTTGACCTCACACTCTCAGTGGACCTCAAGTGGAATGACTATATCGAATCCATTGCTAAATCCGCTGCTATGAAAGTCGGTTCTCTGTGCAGGGTCCGGAAGTTTCTTCCGTCTGAATCTATCCTGCACATCTATTCTCCTCGGGCTTCTTGACAAAATACAACGGAGAATCTGTAATGTGATCGATACCGACTTGGCAGACCGGCTGCAGTCACTCCCTCACTGGCGTGACCTGGCTTCCCTGTGTCTCTTCTATAAATACTTTCACGGATTCTGCTCCAATGAACTTAGATCACTGGTGCTCCCTACGTACGGATTTGCACGAGATACTAGATTACTAGGTCCCACCGTTTTACAGTGAAACCGATAAAATGTAATCGGAATTTCTACTCCAACAAGCTCTTTTTCTCGCACTTCTCGCCTGTAAAATTCCCTTCTGCATGCTTGCTTCTCTGACAGCTACAATCTCCAGGAGTTTAAATGTAAGGTCAATAGACACCTCCTAACACACGAGCTCGCATCCATTCTCTCAGACACTCTTCCCACCTACATCCTTGCCCGTCTATCACCCTCCTTTTGACATTTCCTTTATCAAAACACTCTTTCTCATCACCTTCCCCTATGTAACCCCCTGCGCAATAGTGGCAGTGGAATGCCTTGCTTGGGGTGAAATGATTAAGAAAAAACAGTGACTCGATTTTGGTTGAGTCTGAGT
This sequence comes from Ascarosepion bandense, assembly GCA_037127315.1. Classification (NCBI taxonomy): domain Eukaryota; kingdom Metazoa; phylum Mollusca; class Cephalopoda; order Sepiida; family Sepiidae; genus Ascarosepion; species Ascarosepion bandense. The sequence goes on along the minus strand of JBBBDQ010001634.1, from coordinate 1,193,821 downwards.
GAATCGTCTTAGAGAAAGGAATAAAAGTGTACAAAAGACGACCTGAAATTATGTTTGTCTTTGATTTTTCACGAATCCTGTACATTGAATCAAAGATTTTGTGTACATCAAAAGTTCGGACCTTGATTTACAAGCTATGCGATTCGGATTGAATTCACATAAGGTGTCTTGTTCGTAAATTTTAAGCTTTTCGGTGATTTCTGCCGGTAAAGAAAGTTTACCTGAACAGTAAATATATGATATACCAGTGACTCAGTTTTGGTTGAGTTTGGGTGAAGCGCCTAGAAGAAAATGCATTTTGCCAATAAACAGGAATGATGTGTGTACAATTGGAAGAACGGGACGGGCGTTACGGAAGCCTGTAATGTGATGCTATGACGTTTTGATGATGAAGAAGTAGATACAACGTTTGAGAAGTTGGCACCTTGTAGAAAAGGTGAAATTGTTATGGCATATAATAAGGTAGAAATTACAAAAAAGACTCGATTTTTGTTGGAATACAACCACGCGTTTCGGAAAAGTAAACGATCGCATAAAGCAACATTTTCCATTAATTTTTGCTGCACCCTCAGCGTCAATTGAAAATTTTGTTTGCATATTAAAGCATCAGACCTTGATCTAACAGTGACTCGATTTTGGTTGAGATTGAGTAAATCGTCTTGTAAAAATGCATAAAAGTACGCAAAAGAGCACCCGAACTTATGTTTGTCGTTGATTTTTGACGAATCATGTACATTTATTCAAAAAAATCTACAATTTACTCGATTTTGGTTAAATTCGCATCAAGAGCCTCTGAGGAGAAAAGTACGTAATTTCTAAGCGTTCCGGTGATTTCTGACGTAACCTGTAAATCGATTCGAAAAATTTTACGTACGTCAAAGTTTCATGTCGTGATCAACAAATGACTCAATTTTGGTTGAAATCGGATCTAGAGTTTCGGAGGAGTATGGTTCGTTAGAATGGAGACACATATAAACACAGACAGACAGACATATCCATATATATATATATATATATATATATATATATATATATTTTAAACATAACTCCTGGTGGTGATAAGTAGATTCTAAACTTTTTTAAATGAATTATTTATTTTTGAATCATTAATACTGTAACTCATCAAAATCTATTTTGAAAATAATGTCAGGAGGATTTAATTTAATCTGAAGTCGTCTTAAGCATAAAAATATCCTGAGGTCAAAATGAATATTTTTCATAGATTTTTATTTATTTAGAAGTTTTGGCGATTTCTAAAGATGAAAATAAGTATATTTTCGAAACGTTCAAATAAAACTGACAAGAATTTATATTAATGGATTTTTGATTTTCTAGAATTTTTTTCTCTGCATTTTTTTGATTTTTAAAAGTCGACACCGTTTGATGCAGTAGTGGGTGGTGTTGGACGGCGGTCGGGCGGTCGGTGCGAGCTCGCTCGCCACGGTCCACCTCTATTTGCTACTTTAATTCTACATACTCAACGAATCTACATTCAATAAAATACGGTTAAAGCCGAAAAGGTTCGGACAACAGCAGAACTCGGTGGATTTGAATAGTATTATCTTTTATCTTAATAAGTAAACCACATTCCAGAACACACACACATAGAGAGCTCTATCATGCCTATTAAATAGACCTTGTGCCAAGCATAACCGAAATCCCTACAAGGATATATATATATATATATATATATATATATTATAATTCAGATACTTCAATCCAAGGGAAAAAAGCAGGAAGGTAAATTCCAAAAACCCGATCCTAATTAATATTAAGAATTTTATTTTAATATCAAAAAATGATACAGGAAGAGAGCTCCATGTAATAAAATATTACAGAGGAAATATAAATTAAAAATAAATTATATATATATATATATATATATAATTATATAAAATATAAATATATATGTGTGTGTGTGTGTGTGTGTGTGTAACTACAAAATTAAAAGTAAATCTTTTCTCCTCACTGCTTGAATATTCTCGATTTAGTGTGAAACCTAATTTTGACCAATAGGAAAAAGGATTAACTCTGTACTTAACGAAAAAGACGAAGCCAACTTTAGCGATCCAGTGTGAATTCTTTCCTATCCAATAAATAATTAAAAAAATGCATTAAATCTATCTATCTATCTATCTATCTATCTATCTATCTATCTATCTATCTATCTATATATATAGATAGATAGATAGATAGATAGATAGATAGATAGATATATTTAATGCATTTTTTTAATCCCGTAGAATTTTACCACTTTAAACGTTATTTCCAGTAGATATTCGTATTTGAGTAGATGCTTCCGTTTTTATATACTGCTTAATAAATAAACGAGCATCTACTTAACTACGAGTCTACGGCTATATCGTGTTGAATACACCGGTTCTCGACCGATCACTAAAGTTAAGCGACATCGATCCTGGTCAGTACTTAGATGGGTGACCGGTTGGGAATACCAGGTGCTGTAAACGTAAGGATCAAGAATGGTCCACCGGTACTCCAGTTTTCAGGCGCAGCGCTAACCACGCCGTCTCGTAAAAAATAGTTTGTTAAGCAAACGCTAACGAAAATTTACTGTCCTACACACTTTTGGGTGTAAAAGTTTGAGATGATGATGATGATGACTCAAATGCTAGTCGCTGCTAGTATCTTTATCATGAATATATATATAATTATAATTTTTTTTTCTTACCGGTAGCCCAGCTCTGAATTTCATGCAAGATGCAATCTTCAGGTGCTGATTGAAAACATTGATATTTATACTGCACTTTTATGGTAGTGGAACAGTCCATTCCTTATGATGATGATGATAATGATAGTGATGGTGCTGATGGTTGTGGTCGTGGAGATGATGATGATGCTGATAATAATTTTAAAACAGTAGCATTGTTAGAAGAGAAGATATTTTATTTGATTCTGGATGTTAATTTACAGTGTAACATTCTAATTAGTGCAAATTCTAAACGGAATGAATTACTTAGTTCTTTTAATGAACACAACATTCCTTAAATTAAAATTATAGCCACACTTATTACAATCAATGATTAATATATTGCATACTTTTACTTTTTTTTTAAAAAGTTCCCATTATTTTCATTTATTTTAAAAAAAGTTTCTAAATGTTTCACTTCCGTATTTATTGTGAAAGATTTTACCGACTATTCCGTAAATAGCTACTTCCGTATATCACTTCGGGTTAATCAGCATTAACTAAATCTTTTACTGACTTTTAGTTGTAATCAATTTCACATTAAGTTTTGATATTTTCTTTTCAAAATTTCGTCGCTATTCAATTGTTAGCTAAAATTATGTCTGCATTAAAATGGCTCCATATTATTTACTAATTAGTTGAAATCCGGTAAAAATTACAACGGAAACAATTCAATCAGAAATAAATAATATATTGGAGGCTTTTATTGGCCATAAATTTCTCTTTATCGGGTAAAATTGATAATTAAATCGGATACATTTGGAAAGTACAAATTCTAAGCAGTATTAAATCGAAGCCAATAATCATTCTGGATTTTATGTTAAAGTTTCGAGTGAATAGAAATTAATAACACATCACCGAATAAATCCCCGGTCTGACATATAGTTGGCGCCACTAATACAAAAATCCATATGATTTTTATGAAGTACTGACCGTGAAATGGCAAGTGACAAAATTTGGGCCCAATCGAATTTAGTTTACACATTACAGTTATTTAAGTGAAGCTACTGTTGCATAGTTGCAAAACATTGGAAAAATCTAAATTTTGTGTGTTGATAAAGCATTGCTTATGATGAAAAAAATACTGTTCAAGTAAAGCAATAGCTTGATAAGTGTTATTTGGACTCTGTTCTGACGGAAGCAACGTTTAAAATGTGGTATATTGACTTTAAAAGCGGTAAAATGCTGCTGAACGCTCAGGTCACCCCAAATCAGCAGTTGTCCCGAAAAGCACCAAACAAATCCACAAATTCGTTCTGACCTATCGTAAATTAAATTTGCGTGAGATAGCAGAAGATTTGAATATATCAAAAGTTAGTGTATTCATTATTTTGTATGAATATTTCTCAATGAGAAAGCTGTCTTCAAAGTGGGTGCCGCTTTTGCTCACAGTTGATCAAAAACAACAACGCATCGATGATTGAGAGCGTTGTTTTCAACTGTTTCAACGCAACAAGAAGGGGTTTGCGCATAAATATGTGACAGTGGATGAAACATAGACCAAACACTATTGATCCAACCATCAATAATGAATATTATACCGCATTATTAGTGAATTTGAAGGAAGAAAATACCAAAAAACGTTCACAAATGAAGAAGAAAAGGTTGATCTTTCACCAAGACAACACACCGTGTCACAAGTCGATCACAAAGATGGCAAAACTACATGAATTACAACTCGAATTGCCTCCGCATCCACTGTATACTCCCGATCTGTACCCCAACGACTACTGGATGTTCGCAGACCTCAAAAGAATGCTCCAGGGAAAGAGATTTGGCCCCAATGAAGAAGTGATATCGGAAACTGAGGCGTATTTTGAGGCTAATGACAAATCGTTCTACAAAAAAGAAATCAAATTTTTAGAGAAGTGTTGGAATCAGTGTATCACCCTAGGAGACTATGTTGATGAATAAAATCGAATTTTGCCTAAACATTAATTAGGTCCAGGATTTATTGAGTGATATGTTAAGATACTATGTATTAGAATTTTACTTTATTAGTAAATTCGATTGAATGTTTGATACATCAAACATACAATTGAATTTGTTTATAAAACGTATATAAAATTCTTTCATTATCAATCTATATATTTTTGAACAAGGACGTGGTACTACAAAGCATGAATACTGATATGAAAAGGCACAATATATATGTGCTTTTCTCTGTCTCTCTGTTTCTCTATCTGATCTGTGAGTATCAGATTCTCCAAACCATACTTCTTCATTACGTGTCCCAGGAACTTTAACTGTAATTTCCTGATGTTAAGTAATAATTTTCTTTTTGATTCCATTCTCTTCAAAACCTCATCCTTGCTCACATGCACGGTCCATGGCATCCTCAGCATCCTTCTGTAGAATCACATTTCGGTTGCTTCAAGTATCTCTTTCATCTGAGATTGTCCAAAATTCACTGTCATATTGAAAAGACATCACATAGCAATCCAATACTCTCTTCTTTGTTTCCAGTGAAATTTTCCTGCTTCTTAATACTCTTCTTAGCTTTTAGAATGCATCCTTCGGATCTCAGTGTCACACTTTCCGTTTTCTGTTAGAACACTTCCCAGGTATTGAAATTTTTGTACCTGCTTGATTTTAGTATCCCCAACCTGTAGTTAGCATTTTGGGCTCCTTTTTATTTTGCTGATGACCAAACATTCACTTTTCTTGTTATTTGTTTGTATTCCTTTCGTTCCGTTCATTATCTACCGACTGTAGAAGATCTTGTAGTTTCGTTTCTGTGTCTGCTATGAGCATTGTACTATCTTCGTATCTTGCTCAGATTGTGGCAGCCGTTGATGAACCCTGGCATGACCTCTAGGACTCTTAGCATTGTCTCGCTGTCTAAGTTGAATAGATCCGATGAAAAGACACATCCTATCTTTGGATGTCTGCTGAACTCGTTTCCTGTACGTATGCAGGTAGTTTGCTGCCAGTGGAGGTCCTTGATTACGCTAATGTTTTTCCCAAACATGTCTTGGTTGCTGAGCATTTCCCCTCAAGCCTTTGTGGTGTACATTGTCGAATGTCTTTACGCAGTCTATAAAACACAGGTATTGCAGAAAAGTCTATAAAACACGAGTATTGCAGAAAAGTCTGTAAAATACAGGTATTGCCGGTTTTTGAAGAAGCTCATGGATTTAGGAGAGGTTTTCAAGATTTCATTATAAAAAGCTTTTTGAAAGAAAATATCGTGAGGGTAGATATTTAAGCAACTCCCTTATTTGATAGAAACTTCTTACAACAATAAAAATCAGACAACGAAATTGAAACTTCATCATCAAGTTAAACAGATATCGAAGTAAATCCGATTTTCCATTTTGAACACTAACAAGTCTTCCTATAAGACTCATACATCCTTTTATAACACGACCAAAATCACCCAATAAATTACCGTTATCCACTTAATCATTTTCAGGTGTTTTTATAGCAATAAAACGACTCGGATAATATTTTCTTGAACTCAAAATGATTTACAGTCAACTGAGCAAAATTGTAATATACAAATAAAGTATCAGGTATAAAGGTATTAAAACTATATTTATGCGATAAATCTTATCTTTCTTAACTTATTTATAAATGGAACTTTGTGTCCGTTACCTATAGACTCCAAAATAGCTGAACCGATTTTCTTGAAAATTTACACAGTTATACTATAAGCGTCTGCGAGTGTTCTTAGCTTGGTTTTGTGTCGAGGTATCCCCGATAAATATCGAAAATCGATAATCGAAAAAATCGGGTTATAGAAGGAGTGGTCCGATTTTAATCAAATTTGATACACTCATAAACAAGGACATAAGAAACGATATTCAGAAGTTTCAAGGTTACAGTTCTTACAATAGTGCAGAAAATCGATAATATCTATATATAAAAGGCAAAATGTTTGTGTGTGTGTGTCTGTTTATCTGTCTGTATGTCCTTAATACTTATCCACAATTTTTATCCGATTCTCACCAAATTTCGCACAAATATTTTTTAGGCTGAGTCTGAGCTCCAGAACCATTGATTAGTTTTAAAGCTTTCATTACACCCGAGCAACGCCGGGCTATACTGCTAGTATGAGATAGATGCATGTTTTCTAAATAAAACAGATTTACATGTATATAATATCTGAATTTATATAAGTACAAATATTATTTGTCAATAAAATGCACATGCCAGACTATATAGATAATGCGATATATATACCCAAATAAGTTTGCACACACACACACACACACACACACACACACACACACACACACACACATGCGCACACACAAACACGCACATATGCGTAATGGTTTCAATTGGTAAATTATCGCCATTTTATATTTTTAATTTCGTTGTTTTTTTGTTGAATGCATAGTATAGTAGGGTCAGTTGGGCATCGTCTCTGGGAAAACGATCACCATGACACAGTTCTATCCCCCAGAAGGTTGGAAACGACATGCTGTACTGCTTGGTATTATCACTGGAAGATTCAATACCAACATTTCAAAGTGCTTGTGTGTCAATCTGGGGACAGTGCACAGAGCGCGGGAAAAGTTGAATGAATCTCATGCTGACTACGAAGGTGCCTGAAGTGGTCACTAGTGATACGTTATTATGCCATCAATCGTCTTCCTACAGCACTTCAAGCTCAACACGGAGGCCTACATCATTTTTGTAAGATTTTTGAAGTTCATCTATTTTATCAATGTTTTTGACTTAGATAAGAATATTACTGACATATCTTAGGTAGGCAGAAGATTTTTAGTGGTATTAAATATTTATTTTCAAAGTTAGCCATGTAGAAGTTACTAAATGTTTGTCCCAAAATTAAACTAGTAAAAAAAAAGACCGTACTTATATTCACATACGAATTTAACAGCAATAATAAAATTCCTTTTGTTGTTATAATGATAGACGCCATTATTAATGCATTTACTGCCTTGCAGTATAAAAACATAACCGGCATAAACACGTGCATTATCAACTATGAAAGTGAGTTATTACAAAATGTGATTATACAAAATTTAATAAACTATGCAAATATTAACTCTTCTACGAAAAAAAAAAGAATTCTACAATGTATTAAATATAAACATTAAGCTAACTCCCACTTATAATAACTTTCCTAATGACATATTTGAAGCACAAATTAGACGAACCATTAGATATATTAACATTAACAATACAGAATATAATACTTCCTCAAATAACACTAAACATATCAACTAATTATACCAGAAATAAATACACTTTAGCTACAAACAAGATGAAAAATCCTTTTAATTACTAATATATCATCCACTAATCCGAGTGAATTCTGCAGAAGGTAGCTGAAGAGAGTGACAAAAAAAGGACTACAAATAAACTGCAAGAAAACCGAATGCATGGTCATCAGCAAAAAGAGCAACCCAAAATGCCAAATACAGGTGGGGAATATTAAAATTAATCAGGTACAAAAATTTAAATACCTGGGAATTGTTCTAACAGAAGATGGATAGTGCGACACAAAGATCTGAAGGTGAATTGGCATGGCGAATGACGCATTCCAGAACCTGTGTAAAGTATTAAGATAGAAAATTTCACTAGAAACAAAGACGAGAGTACTAGATTGCTGTGTGATGCCAGTTCTTCAATATGGCAGTGAATGTTGGACAATATCAACAAAGATGAAGAAAGAACTTGAAGCAACTGAAATGTGGTTCTACAGAAGGATGCTAAGAATATCATGGACTGAACATGTGAACAATGATGAGGTGTTGGAAAGAATGAAAACGAAAAAGAAAATTAATATTGAGCATCAGGAAGAGACAACTGAAGTTCATGGAACATGCAATGAGGAAGGAGGACTTGGAGAACCTGATACTAACAGGACAGATAGAGGGAAAAAGAGAGAGGAAAGCAGCGGATAACATATTTGAAGAGCCTAAGCAGGTGGATGACAGAACGGGGTCTGCGAGATGTTACAGGAGAAAGCGTGCTAAGAGCTACCAGGGATAGGGAGACGTGGAAGGCCATGATCGCCTATGTCCTAAAAGGATAGGGCACATAGAAGGAGAAGAATCCAAGTGAAAAATAAAACTGTGTATTTAACCGACTTAAACATCCGCAATAACTCTTCTCCGTCAAGTAATGTTTTGAAAAAGATCGATATTGGAAATTTCAATTCTTCCAAAACGAAGCTGCTATCAATTAACCACCATAGACAACCGCACCTCCCTCCCATTAGCATGGAACAGGCTTGCCTCCCAGAGAGTAAAACACTACGCTGGCTTGGCCTGACACTCTCAGCGGGCCTCAAGTGGAATGACTACGTCGAATCCATTGCTAAATCCGCTGCAATAAAAGTCGGCTCTCTGTGCAGGGCCCGGAAGTTATTTCCGCCTGAATCCATCCTGCACATATATAATCTACCATCCGCCCGTGTATTGAATACTGCTACCACATCTGGTCGGGTGCCCCTGCTATTTTCCTCGAGGTTCTTGACAAAATACAACGGAGAATCTGTAACGTGATCGATACCAACTTGGCTCACCGCCTGCAGTCACTCTCTCACCGGCGTGAAGTGGCTTCCCTGTGCCTCTTCTATAAATACTTTCACGGCTTCTGCTCTGATGAACTTAGAATACTGGTGCCCCCTAGGTATGAATTTGCACGAGATACTAGATTGGCAACTAGGTCCCAACCTTTTACAGTGAAACCGATGAAATGTAACCGCAATTTCTACTCCAATTGCTTCTTTTCTCGCACTTCCCGCCTGTGGAATTCTCTTCTGCATACTTGCTTCCCCGACTGCTACAATCTCTAGGAGTTGAAATGTAAGGTCAGTAGACACCTCCTAACACACTAACTCGCACCCATTCTCTCAAACACTCTTCCTATGTAGCTCCTTACTCGTCTATCACCCTCCTACTGACATTTCCTATATCCAATCGCTCTATGTAACCCCCTGCGCTATAGTGGCAGTGGAATGCCTTGCTTGGGGTGATATGATTAAAAAAATATCAATTTAAATGTTCTTTGGAAGATTGTATCTCTGACAAAAAAGGTAAATATATATGTTGGAAACACGGCAACAACATTACCGAGGAGACATACGCTCAAATATATCCGATTCAAGTTTGATTGAACAACATATATATGTTGGTAACACGGTAACAATATTACCGAGGAGACATACGCTCAAATATATCCGATTCAAGTTTGATTGAACAACATATATATGTTGGTAACACGGTAAAAATATTACCGAGGAGACATACGCTCAAATATATCCGATTCAAGTTTGATTGAACAACATATATATGTTGGTAACACGGTAACAATATTACCGAGGAGACATACGCTCAAATATATCCGATTCAAGTTTGATTGAACAACATATATATGTTGGTAACACGGTAACAATATTACCGAGGAGACATACGCTCAAATATATCCGATTCAAGTTTGATTGAACAACATATATATGTTGGTAACACGGTAACAATATTACCGAGGAGACATACGCTCAAATATATCCGATTCAAGTTTGATTGAACAACATATATATGTTGGTAACACGGAAACAACATTACCGAGGAGACATACGCTCAAATATACCCGATTCAAGTTTGATTGAACAACATATATATGTTGGTAACACGGCAACAACATTACCGAGGAGACATACGCTCAAATATATCCGATTCAAGTTTGATTGAACAACATATATATGTTGGTAACACGGCAACAACATTACCGAGGAGACATACGCTTAAATATATCCGATTCAAGTTTGATTGAACAACATATATATGTTGGTAACACGGCAACAACATTACCGAGGAGACATACGCTCAAATATACCCGATTCAAGTTTGATTGAACAACATATATATGTTGGTAACACGGCAACAATATTACCGAGAGACATACGCTCAAATATATCCGATGCAAGTTTGATTGAACAACATATATATGTTGGTAACACGGCAACAACATTACCGAGGAGACATACGCTCAAATATACCCGATTCAAGTTTGATTGAACAACATATATATGTTGGTAACACGGCAACAACATTACCGAGGAGACATACGCTCAAATATACCAGATTCAAGTTTGATTGAACAACATATATATGTTGGTAACACGGCAACAACATTACCGAGGAGACATACGCTTAAATATATCCGATTCAAGTTTGATTGAACAACATATATATGTTGGAAACACGGCAACAACATTACCGAGGAGACATACGCTCAAATATACCAGATTCAAGTTTGATTGAACAACATATATATGTTGGTAACACGGCAACAACATTACCGAGTGACATACGCTCAAATATATCCGATTCAAGTTTGATTGAACAACATATATATGTTGGAAACACGGCATCAACATTACCGAGGAGACATACGCTCAAATATATCCGATTCAAGTTTGATTGAACAACATATATATATGTTGGTAACACGGCAACAACATTACCGAGGAGACATACGCTCAAATATATCCGATTCAAGTTTGATTGAACAACATATATATGTTGGTAACAGGCCAACAACATTACCGAGGAGACATACGCTCAAATATACCAGATTCAAGTTTGATTGAACAACATATATATGTTGGAAACACGGTAACAATATTACCGAGGAGACATACGCTCAAATATATCCGATTCAAGTTTGATTGAACAACATATATATATGTTGGAAACACGGCATCAACATTACCGAGGAGACATACGCTCAAATATATCCGATTCAAGTTTGATTGAACAACATATATATATGTTGGTAACACGGCATCAACATTACCGAGGAGACATACGCTCAAATATATCCGATTCAAGTTTGATTGAACAACATATATATGTTGGAAACACGGCAACAACATTACCGAGGAGACATACGCTCAAATATACACGATTGAAGTTTGATTGAACAACATATATATGTTGGAAACACGGCATCAACATTACCGAGGAGACATACGCTCAACTATATCCGATTCAAGTTTGATTGAACAACATATATATGTTGGAAACACGGCAACAACATTACCGAGGAGACATACGCTCAAATATACCAGATTCAAGTTTGATTGAACAACATATATATGTTGGTAACACGGCAACAACATTACCGAGTGACATACGCTCAAATATATCCGATTCAAGTTTGATTGAACAACATATATATGTTGGTAACACGGCAACAACATTACCGAGGAGACATACGCTCAAATATATCCGATTCAAGTTTGATTGAACAACATATATATGTTGGTAACAGGCCAACAACATTACCGAGGAGACATACGCTCAAATATATCCGATTCAAGTTTGATTGAACAACATATATATGTTGGTAACACGGAAACAACATTACCGAGGAGACATACGCTCAAATATATCCGATTCAAGTTTGATTGAACAACATATATATGTTGGAAACACGGCATCAACATTACCGAGGAGACATACGCTCAAATATATCCGATTCAAGTTTGATTGAACAACATATATATGTTGGTAACACGGCAACAACATTACCGAGGAGACATACGCTTAAATATACCCGATTCAAGTTTGATTGAACAACATATATATGTTGGTAACATGGCAACAACATTACGGAGGAGACATACGCTCAAATTTATCCGATTCAAGCTTGATTGAACAACATATATATGTTGTTAACACGACAACAACATTACCAAGGAGACATACGCTCAATTATATTCGATTCAAGTTTGATTGAACAACATATATTTGTTGGTAACACGGCAACAACATTACCGAGGAGACATACGCTCAAATATACCCGATTCAAATTTGATTGAACAACATATATATGTTGGTAACAGGGCAACAACATTACCGAGGAGACATACGCTCAAATATATCCGATTCAAGTTTGATTGAACAACATATATATGTTGTTAACACGACAACAACATTACCAAGGAGACATACGCTCAAATATATCCGATTCAAGTTTGATTGAACAACATATATATGTTGGAAACACAGCATCAACATTATCGAGGAGACATACGCTCAAATATATCCGATTCAAGTTTGATTGAACAACATATATATGTTAGAAACACGGCAACAACATTACCGAGGAGACATACGCTCAAATATACCCGATTCAAGTTTGATTGAACAACATATATATGTTGGAAACACGGCATCAACATTACCGAGGAGACATACGCTCAAATATACCAGATTCAAGTTTGATTGAACAACATATATATGTTGGTAACACGGCAACAACATTACCGAGTGACATACGCTCAAATATATCCGATTCAAGTTTGATTGAACATCATATATATGTTGGAAACACGGCATCAACATTACCGAGGAGACATACGCTCAAATATATCCGATTCAAGTTTGATTGAACAACATATATATGTTGGTAACACGGCAACAACATTACCGAGGAGACATACGCTCAAATATATCCGATTCAAGTTTGATTGAACAACATATATATGTTGGTAACAGGCCAACAACATTACCGAGGAGACATACGCTCAAATATATCCGATTCAAGTTTGATTGAACAACATATATATGTTGGTAACACGGCAACAACATTACCGAGAGACATACGCTCAAATATATCCGATTCAAGTTTGATTGAACAACATATATATGTTGGAAACACGGCAATAATATTACCGAGGAGACATACGCTCAAATATACCCGATTCAAGTTTGATTGAACAACATATATATGTTGGAAACACGGCATCAACATTACCGAGGAGACATACGCTCAAATATATCCGATTCAAGTTTGATTGAACAACATATATATGTTGGTAACACGGCAACAACATTACCGAGGAGACATACGCTCAAATATACCCGATTCAAGTTTGATTGAACAACATATATATGTTGGTAACACGGCAACAACATTACCGAGGAGACATTCGCTTAAATATATCCGATTCAAGTTTGATTGAACAACATATATATGTTGGAAACACGGCAATAACATTACCGAGGAGACATACGCTCAAATATACCCGATTCAAGTTTGATTGAACAACATATATATGTTGGAAACACGGCATCAACATTACCGAGGAGACATACGCTCAAATATATCCGATTCAAGTTTGATTGAACAACATATATATGTTGGTAACACGGCAACAACATTACCGAGGAGACATACGCTTAAATATACCCGATTCAAGTTTGATTGAACAACATATATATGTTGGTAACATGGCAACAACATTACGGAGGAGACATACGCTCAAATTTATCCGATTCAAGCTTGATTGAACAACATATATATGTTGTTAACACGACAACAACATTACCAAGGAGACATACGCTCAATTATATTCGATTCAAGTTTGATTGAACAACATATATTTGTTGGTAACACGGCAACAACATTACCGAGGAGACATACGCTCAAATATACCCGATTCAAATTTGATTGAACAACATATATATGTTGGTAACAGGGCAACAACATTACCGAGGAGACATACGCTCAAATATATCCGATTCAAGTTTGATTGAACAACATATATATGTTGTTAACACGACAACAACATTACCAAGGAGACATACGCTCAAATATATCCGATTCAAGTTTGATTGAACAACATATATATGTTGGAAACACGGCATCAACATTATCGAGGAGACATACGCTCAAATATATCCGATTCAAGTTTGATTGAACAACATATGTTAGAAACACGGCAACAACATTGAGAGACATACGCTCAAATATACCCGGATCAAGTTTGGATTGAACAACATATATACAGCTTGAAACACGACCAAACATTACCGAGGAGACATACGCTCAAATATACCAGATTCAAAAGTTTGATTGAACAACATATATATGTTGGTAACACGGCAACAACATTACCGAGTGACATACGCTCAAATATATCCGATTCAAGTTTGATTGGAACATCATATATATATGCTGGAAACACGGCATCAACATTACCGGAGGAGACATACGCTCAAATATATCCGGATTCAAGTTTGATTGAACAACATATATATAAGTTGGTAACACGGCAACAACATTACCGAGGAGACATACGCTCAAATATATCCGATTCAAGTTGATTGAACAATACATATATGTTGGTAACAGGCCAACAACATTACCGAGGAGACATACGCTCAAATATATCCGATTCAAAGTTTGATTGAACAACATATATATGTTGGTAACACGGCAACAACATTACCGAGAGACATACGCTCAAATATATCCGATTCAAGTTTGATTGAACAACATATATAGTGCTAAAACACGGCAATAATATTACCGAGGAGACATACGCTCAAATATACCGATTCAAGTTTGATTGAACAACATATATGTTGGAAACACGGCATCAACATTACCGAGGAGACATACGCTCAAATATATCCGATTCAAGTTTGATTGAACAACATATATATATATGCAACAACATTACCGAGGAGACATACGCCTCAAATATACCCGATAAGTTTGATTGAACAACATATATATGTTGGTAACACGGCAAACAACATTACCGAGGAGACATCTCGCTTAAATATATCCGATTCAAGTTTGATTGAACAACATATATATAAGGAAAACACGGCAATAATATTACCGAGGAGACATACGCTCAAATATACCCGATTCAAGTTTGAATTAACAATATATATATGTTGGAAACACGGCATCAACATTACCGAGGAGACATACGCTCAAATATAATCTGATTCAAGTTTGATTGAACAACATATATATGTTGGTAACATGGCAACAACATTACCGAGGAAGTATACGCTCAAAATATACCTGATTCTAAGTTTGATTTGAACAACATATATATATGGTAACACGGCAAACAACATTACCGAGGAGACATACGCCAAAGGCTTAAATATATCCATTCAAGTTTGATTGAACAACATATATATGTTGGCAAATACGGCAACAACATTACCGAGGAGACATACGCTCAAATATACCCGATTCAAGTTTGATTGAACAACATATATATGTTGGAAACACGGCAATAACATTACCGAGGAGACATACGCTCAAATATACCCGATTCAAGTTTGATTGAACAACATATATATGTTGGAAACACGGCATCAACATTACCGAGGAGACATACGCTCAAATATATCCGATTCAACTTTGATTGAACAACATATATATGTTCGTAACACGGCAACAACATTACCGAGGAGACATATGCTCAAATATACCCGATTCAAGTTTGATTGAACAACATATATATGTTGGTAACACGGCAACAACATTACCGAGGAGACATACGCTCAAATATATCCGATTCAAGTTTGATTGAACAACATATATATGTTGGTAACAGGGCAACAACATTACCGAGGAGACATACGCTCAAATATATCCGATTCAAGTTTGATTGAACAACATATATATGTTGGTAACACGGTAACAACATTACCGAGGAGACATACGCTCAAATATATCCGATTCAAGTTTGATTGAACAACATATATATGTTGGTAACACGGTAACAACATTACCGAGGAGACATACGCTCAAATATATCCGATTCAAGTTTGATTGAACAAAATTTAAAGGAATATTCCAGTCCACATTCACGATTTAGAGAAATATTAGTCAACAATAGAATTATTCTTCACCTCGAAAAAAAAAACAAAAAAAAACTTAAAATTCTCGGTGCCCCTTTAAAAAATTCATAACTGACACTAAATAAAATTAATTATAAGTATACCAACATTGTTCTGAAATGTTTCTAGCAGAAAGGTTTTAAAATATTTAAATTGCAATTTTTTAAAATTACAATTATTACAGACTGTTTTAAAACACGTGTATTGTAATTCAAAAATAACTACAATTATAAATTAAGTTACCTGCCTTATATAATGAATATATATAATATTATATAATATTATATAATGAATTTCGAATCAACAGTGCGTCCAACGCGCATGCCTCAAAGTTCGTAACGGTCAACTACATCAATTTTTGTCTTGACAATTCACCCTCTTTTTATTAATTATTCTTATAATTCCCTATAAAGTTTTCTCACCAGTTGTAAATAGTAGCTTACCCTGGAGATGTGACAGCGAGTCTTTTTTTCCTAATTTGCTTTAAGAAATTCTGTGACTTCCTATCATGTCTTTCTTTCCTGGGTTCTTTCACATTATTCTTTGTACCCTGCTGGTGGATATCGGCTCGGAACGAGAAATCAGGTATTCCTTGCATTCACTTCCACGAAAATAACATTGGGAAAGATATTAATAAGCCGTCTCTTCCCTCCAGTTTATGGGTTAAATAACAAGAGATATTGGGTTCTATAGCCTTGGCTGGCAACCATTCTACGGAAGAAAGCGTGTATCACAAGCGTGTATTAAGTATGGCATTTAAATGACTAACTGACTTGTACTCTGGTAACGACTGGCACAACCGTCAATTTTTTTATTCAGCAAATTCTTCGGCTTCCTGGAAAGATCAGGATATTTATTTCCCTTTTCCCCTTTTTTCATATTTTCTCTTTAATCTAGTGGAATAGTGAAGTCCCCTATTTGACGTTTTCCCCTCTTTCAGTTAACGACCACAAGATGTAGAAATATAGGATGCTATTCATTAAACGAACAGAGAATGAAATAAAAATGTCCCTTTAATTAACCGTAACTTCTACTCCAACAGTTTCTTTCCTCGCACTTCCCAACTGTGGAATTCTCTTCCAAACGATTGCTTCCCCGACGGCTACAATCTCCAGGAGTTTAAATGTAAAGTCAATAGACACCTCCTAACACACTAACCTGCTCCCATTCTATCAAACACTCTTCCCATCTCATCCTCGGTATCCTTACTCATCTGTCACCTTCCTCCTGACATTCCCTATGTCTAACCACTCCTTCTCTTTACCTTCCCCTATGTAGCCCCATGTGCAATAGTGGCAGTGGAATGCCTTGCTTGGGATGAGATGATTAAAAAAAAAAAAAATTTAAAATGATAACTCAAAGTGCTCAGAGGAGACGATCTTGTCTATCTCTGATCAAACACAGCCAAAATATTTGCGTAAGATGAGTGTGGGCTGGAATATGAGATTTATGACTTTTACTTATTAAGCAAGCAGTAAGTTGTTCAATTTTCTAAAAAAGAGGAACTGTCTTGTCAGTTAGCCAGCCCGTCCCAATCAGCGCTACGAGGAGGAAAACACTATTTGATACTTTCGTTTTTTTCTTTTCCAAAGTCTGTCGCGCTGTTGACGAACATGAATAAGCAAGAATAATTCCATCAATTGTTATTCGCCGACTATTAATTTTCAATCAGGCCACATTTTTTCCCATTCACCCACTGCGATTATTCCAGATGACGCATGTGAAATTTAGTCAGGTGCTTTGCTGAAAGTGCAACGCCTCCCAGATCCCATTTTTCTCGTTTTAATTTTTTTTCAATAGTAAGGTTCGCCCATTACAAGTACAAAGTAAACGGTTTCGTCCAGGGTTAATATGGGAACGAGAGGACGTTAACCTTGAACTGGTTAAGATTTTAGTGATCGAAGAAACATCCTCTTGGATGTATGTTCCATAAGGCAGTGTTTTGCAGTTTGAGTGAAACTTACTTGTCGCCGATGAAAGTAGTGAATGTGGATGGTTTGCTTCTATTTAAGTGGGCATAGTGGAGCCCCTAGCAGTGAAGGAATCTAGTTCGCCTGAGCACTTTTCATGATAGTAGCGATTTCGTTATACGTGTAAATATCAGATTACTAATTTTTTTTATGTATTTCACTCTTTTGAACATATAATGCTTTCAGTATATATTATTATTATTATTATTATACTGTGCAATCAGATTTTGTACAGTTCCCATTGAATTAACCTTCTTAACCAGTCATGCCTATTTTTACTGCTGGATTCGTACTATTTTGATTATGGGAGAAATTGCATCATCTTTATTTCTGCACATGCAACATGCGCGTCTCATTAGACATTAGCAAACATTTTTCGATATTATATCGTGTCCACGACAAAAGCGACTCTGTTTCTCACTTTTGTTAATCGTTTCACACCGTGGGGGCTGCATAAGAGAGTAAACGTTTAGGCAGAAGGAGAGTGAAGAGAAAGACGAACCAGTTACAGGGGGTGGAAGAGAAAAGGCAAGCGAAGGATGGGAACACAGGAGTGAAGACAGTTGCGAAGGTAGATAGAAAGGAAAAGAACAAGATACACGGGGTGATGTAGAAAGGACTGGAGTTAAGTGGATAAGAGATGGGAATTGACATTGCATTTAAATTCCTGAAAGTTGTGGCCGCCAGGAAAGTAAGAATACAGGAAAAAGTTCCACTGTCGGAAATTGCGAAAAAATAAGCTGATGGAGTAGAATTGTCAGCTGCATTTGGTTGATTTAACTGTAAAAGGGTGGGGCCTTGTTGCCAGCCTGGTTGCACGAGTAAAATCATGTAGAGGGGGTACCAGTGACCTAAGTTCGTCGGAGTAGCGGCCATGAAAATATTTGTAGAAGAGACAGAGGGATGCCACATCCAGCTGGTTAGAAAGTGACTGAAGTCGAACTGCCAGGTGTGGACCTATCACATTGCAGATTTTGCTTTGGACCCTGTCGAGAAGCCTGAGATGAACAGCGGTGGCGTCTGACCAGATATGACAACAGTCCCCGTAAATAATCAGAGCCATATCCATGTATACCCCATTTAACTTCTGAAACGCTCATAGAATTATGTTTCGTCTCAAGTATTATTCTTCGACTCGTTTTAATACACAATTTGGTGTCGCTGTGTTTATTTAATACTGCTGTTTTTATTTCTCTTTGCGTCTCTTGATAGCTGAGCTCAACATTGTCTTTAACGTTGGATTCATCTTTTGAAAATAGCTCCTAATGCCTTTACATGATTTTCTGTATTTAGCAGTCTAGTTCTGTAAATAGAAACAAGTACAATGATGGTGTGGAGAAATCAAGTAAAAGTTATATGTTTTATGTTACAGGGTATAATATTTTAAAAAAAGAAAACAACCAGTTTCGCTCCCGCTCATCAAAGTTTTTAATTGGGACAACTTAATGTAAAATGGAAGAGATGTGAAAAATGAAATAGTCAAAGGTGGGAAAGGGGGAATGAACTGTTAAAGACTGATCACAGCAAGGCCAAGCAACACTCTCGCTGTTTACACAGCGAGGGTCTGCAAGACCTGATGTAAACAAACTCCAGCACCTTCAAATGAAAAAGTGGATGTGAATTGGCCAATACGGAAAATCGATTCACATAAAACTTTCTATTTTTTATAAGATGTTCACAAATTGAGAAACAATACTTGTTACGGACAAGTTCATTTTCTTACCCGGTATGATTGCTGATTTTCAGTGGAACAAGCTGTTTGATTTTAATGTCATGCTGTTGAATAGTTCTACCTATGTAACTGGCACTGCAGCCACAATTATATTTGTAAATTACAGAATTTATTTGATGAGGGGGGCAGAACGTCCTTACGACTTGAAGCTAAAACAGTTTTAGTACAAAATGAAACACGTATCTCGGCAGAAAAATTACATTTCTGCACACCAGAAGGAATTTGCCTACTTAAGCTTTCCCTCTTCTTTTCAATCCTCTGAAGTCTTAAATACACCGGGGATTTAGCAATAACTACGGACTTAATCTTTCTGAAGTCAGTGATCTTGTTACAAATCACCGAATTGATAACAGCGGGTGGATACTCACTATCGCACAAAGTTCTCTTTAGAAAATTAATTTCAATTTCAAGGAACTCTTCAGAACAGATTATCAATGCCCTATGCGTTAAAGTTTTATGAGGTTTATTTTGCACTCTTTAGGGCAAAAAGAGTCAAACAAAATACATTTGAATTATGCAAGGTGAACAATTAATATACGTTTATCACTGGATAGAAAACTCTTTGTGGTGCAGTGGATATTGGCTGGGAACGAGAAATCAGAGATTCGAGTTCGAATTCCAGTTGAATTCCTCGCATTCACTTATGCACAAATAATCCTAAGAAAGATATTAATCTATCTCTTCTCCCTCCAGCTATGGGTTAAATAGCAAGATAGATTGTGTTCTATAAGCTTGGTTGGCAACTAGTCTCCAGCAAAAAGTAATCGTGACCATCTGCGGGAAAATTTTCTGCTTATTCAGTCATGTCTCGAAAGAGACATGATCGGCCAAGCGCGTTTTACATATGGCAATTAACTGACTAATATATGAATTAACATGTTAGGCTTTGAAAATAATCACATCTAACATCTGGTTTCATTTAGTGTTAGGAAGATTTGTTCACACACATTAAAATATATTGATTGACAGTTATCAGCCTCACAACTTAAAAGTGTGTTAAAACACTTCAATTGCATTATTCTATTTCAGAAAATTTCCAGACTAATATGAATCATGTGATCGTCAAACGCGCCAAATTATCTCAATAAATGCTACGAACGTTTTGTAGCCATTCACATATATTGTCGCTATGTATCGACTCTCGCTAATATAAAGAGATTACCTTTATCAATCTTTGTTCTAATTCGAAGAATATTTAATAAATTGAGATATAGACATGAAATGTGCCATAATTTATCAGTAACTGCAGTATATTTCATATATATATTTATCGCAGACAGTCCTGTTTTGCTGTATCAAAGCTCATCAGTCAGTCAGTTTAGTGCCATACGTAAAACACGCTTGGGCGATCATGTCTCGAAAGAGACGTGACTGACTGGGCAGAAGATTATCCCGCAGTAATTTGCCATTGCTTTCTGCGGTAGACTGGTTGCCAGCCAAGGCTATAGAACCCAATATGTCCTGTTATTTAACCCATAACTGGAAGGAAGAGACGGATTAATATCTTTCCTAAGGGTATTTGCGCGTAAGTGAATTCAATGAATTCAACTGGAATTCGAACTCGGCTCCCTGATTTCTCGTTCCGAGCCGATATCCACTGCACCACAACGCAAATCCTACGCTCATCAGTAAGAGTACAATTAAATAACATTTCTTAGAAAAAACATGGTCATGTAGGTAATATCAGACAGATTTTAGTCAACAATACAATAACCCTCACTCATACACACAGTAAAAAGATCCTTCAGATATTGACGGCCATCTACATTAAATTAAAACAATCCACACTTAATAAAATTACTTTTAAGTCTAGTCTTAATAGATTACATTGCATTTAAATGCATGGTTCTGTTATCATTTCGAGCTTTCACGCAGTGTGTCGTCATAGAACCGCATTAAAAATTTACGAACTGTCTTTGCTATTTGGTAACTGTTGTTGTTGCTTAACAAAGTTTTATTTCTACACAAGATAAAATCGTCGCGGATGGTAGATGTTTTTATGTTAACGTCTGTGTAACGTTTCTGAAGTTGGCTCATGTGAGCCGAAAGCTTAGAACCAACTTAAAAAATTATCCAAATGTTGGAGAAGTTTTGTCTTTATTTTCACTTGAAATTAAAGCCAAATTATTTTTTTATCGATACTCATATTTTCATTTCAATTATCGGCTGTTTATAACCAAGTTTCGTTAAAATTCGTTAATTTCCGTAACATGTTTACATTTGTTAACATTACGATACATTTCAGAGCAGATATGGTTGTTGCGATGAATCGAAAATTGTGTTATATAGCCTTGATTAAAATCTCGTTTAGACTGGAGGTCATTCGTGGTCGAGCGGTCTAAGACGTTGCCAGATCAAAGGGTAGCTTCCCCTATGTAGATAGGGGTCGCAGGTTCGAATCCTGCCGAACGACACACATTTTCGTAATAAACATTTATCGTAAATAATCAGATCGGTAGATATAAATATATAATACTGTTTAATTAAAAACAGAATATTTACTTAAATACGAGTATCGATAATATATATATATATATATATATATATATCAAATATACAGCTTGTATGTGGGTGACTTATATATATATATATATATATATATATATATATATATATATATATTAGTCACCCACATACAAGCCCGTTTCGCTGTATCACAGCTCATCAGTGTGGATAGACATATCCACTTGCTTCTGGCCGGGATCGAAACTCTACTCCCTAAGCCATCGACGCATGGCATCGGAGAAGGGAAATTTTAACGTCTTGTATATAAGCAGTATATACAGACGCCAGTCACCGAAAGAACTCAATTCATTTCTGAAGAGTCACGCATTATAGCCGAAGTGGAAACTGTTTTTAAAATGTTCTTCTCCAGAGAGCTAAATCGTAATGAAGAGCATAATATGTATAACCTCTCTATCTCTCTCTCTCTCTCTCTCTCTCTATATATATATATATATATATATATGTATATTCTAAATATATGTTAAATATATTTGACAGTATATGTTTAGAAAATTATTTGCTGCCTCGATACACTAAATCTATCTATCTATCTATCTATGAAGAACAGAACAAACACACCTTATTTGCTACCCAGCTGGCTTGCTTGAAGAGACGTGCATGATCAGAACCTGGGTAGTGAGTAGTGTGTGTTCTGTTCTTTAGCATATTGTGAGTTATATATATATATATATATATATATATATATATATATATATATATATAACATCCATCGAAAATCCAACTATAAATAAAGTGTATATCAGATCAACTAAGGATACTTTTAAGCAGCGCTGGTACTTGCACCTAACCTCATTTAAAAACAGCTTATACCGAAACCAAACATCCCTTTCCACATACTTTTGGAAGCTAAAGGATTCAAAACAGAAACCCAAAGTAAAATGAAAAATCCTAGAAAAAACTACAACTTGCAACTCACTTAATGACATCTGCTCTTTATGTCTAAGTGAAAAGCTACACATTCTACAGTACCTCAACAGTAAGGATTTATTAAACCGCAGAGACGAATTAGCAGTACTATGCAAACATCGCAAATATTTCTCACTAAAATTTAAGTAAACAAATAAACACCTCCACGACCCCCCCCAAATGTAGAAAATACACACAACCAACCCTATAAATAAACAGATAAAGACAACAAACCCCATACCATACCGCAAAAAGTGCAGATACAGTAAAATAGTAGAAAAGTAAATGAAAATATCGACACTTTAAAAAACTTAAAATTAAAAAAAAAGCACACATCCCAATACAAAATAACCAAAATTAAAGCAAGAAGCAACCAGCCCCAAAACAAAACAACACCTACCAACCCTTAAACCAAATAACAACACGCACTCGCCAGCAGCGCCTACACCCACACAAGATAAATAGGAAAACCTATCCTGAACTTAGCCACCAACAAACACTTAACCCTATGACGTTAAAAAGGTCAACAGAATTCAAATTACAGACCAACCCCACTAACACCTAAAAAAAACAAATCCAACACAAATAAACGGTCTTTTCAACTAGATAATTCTCATATCAACTAAATCACCTGATGAAGAAGCAGCCCAGATACATGGCTAGCTTCGAAACGCGAAAATTTTTGTGTAGTGATACTATGAATTTATAAACCATTGTAACAACTATTACAGTATATATATATATATATATATATATATATATATATATATATTGACTGACACTACAGACAAAAAAAGACTTCAAATAACTGATAGATATTAGTGAAGGAATACACTAACAGAATCTTACAAAAGAGACTGACACGAAAGATATAACATCTCTAAAAAATGTTGATAGTTACTTTTTTTTTTTAAATTGTTACGAAAATTCTTATAGCAGAAAATCTAGCCTCGATCAGCCGAAAAAGAAACTGACTTAAGAAATAGGATTTAGTAAGAGAGAAATGGGGAAAGTAATAAACAAACGTAAATCTACTAAAATTCTTGTCTAACAACAGCCGACATGTTTCTTGGTTTAAAATTAGCTAAACGGATAACAGATGCAAAACGTAAAATCCCGGAGCAATAGATATCAACGATTTCTGGAATTAAATATAGACATGCTGGAAAAATACAATAAAGTAATAGAATTGTTACTGGAAGATAAGAACATCTTTTTTTTCAAACAAAAAGAATGCAGTGATATTGATACATATTTTTAGAAACTTTCCTCTAAAAAATAAGCAATTGGAAATTTTAATGAATTTCAATTTGAAAAGCATCAAAATTTGAGTGAATCTATGGAAGGTTATCGCGGTAAAATACAGTCTAGAGACACGAAAGATAAGTCACCCCCACAGAATAGAAGACACAGAGGCAGAAAAAAAAACTATCCTCAAAGCAACACCAGAACGATAAATATGCTATTGGTGTCAGTCAGTTAAGTGCCATGCGTGATGCACGTTTGGCTGATCATGTCTCGAAAGTTACATGACTGACTGGGCAGTACATTTTCCACAGTAGGTTGCCATTACATTTTGCGATAGGCTAATTGACAACCAAAGCTATAGAACCCAATCTGTTCTGCCATTCAACCCATAGCTGGAGGGAGAAGCGATGGATTAATATCTTTCCCAAGGTTATTTACACGTAAGTAAATGTAAAGAGTTCTAATGAAATTCAAACTCGGCTCTCCGATTTCTCGTTCCCAGCCAATATCTACTGCACCACAATGCACATCCGATTGATCGAGTAAATCTTAACTGAAATACTATAAGAAAAAAAAAACGAATCCATGAAAAATACAGACATTTTGTAAATCTAAGAAAAAGGACGCAAAAAATATAACAAAAGAACAAATGTACTCAATATAACATTTAATGAAATCAAAATAGGTTAAAAATCAGCGAAAATCTGAGCAGAGGACACTTGAAAAAAGAAACAAAATATCTTGCTCCATAATTGAGAAAGCTATAGTATATGAAGTTTAGGTTCATGTCAGTAGTATTTCAAACATTACTCACCCCACAAAAAATAGAATCAGTATTAAATAAACTAAAAATACATGAAACTGTACATACCCTAAAGTGGACTACTGAGGAAGGTGCTGGATGCATGAGAAGACTTGCTATCACCTAACATCTCGTAATAAGAACCAACATCTGGTATGAGCAAGCATATGTGCAATAATAATAATAATAATTAAATATAAGCAAAGATAAGGACAGGTATTTACTAAGAACTATGCAAATACCTATGTTATGATTGTTGACTCGTTCTTTTTATATATACAGAAAACAAACTCTGTAATAAGGAATAAACCACAGAATATTGTCTGAGACAAAGACTTTACACTTGGATTATCCTCCTCAACTTTGCTGCTAATATCCCAACGTTTCGGTCGTTGCGCCTTCTGGTCTTCATCAGATCTTAGTAGATTCGAGTAACCTTCCAGGAATTTCAAGCTGAGCGCTTCATTTAATCTACTGGAAATAGATCATTTCTGTTCCGTTGTCCATGTCTAAGGATATCTCGTCTTGCTCTTATTCTAATACTGCTCAGTTATTGCTGTAATAACCACCCCAGGTATTGAAGTCACATTTACTATGTCACCAAATTCACCAACCCAATACGAATACCGCTATTCATTAGGTTTCTGTCGTGTGGGACAATCCTGTGTGTAGAATTTGAAATCTTACACCTAATCTGCCTGTTACTGTGACTACTGCTGCTTCTGATACTTTCCTCAATGCTTCTTTATTCTTATTGCAGCCTTTGAAGCCTTGCTGTCGTTTCTTTTTCTTTATTAATGGATTGTTCCGGACCAAAAACACCCGTTCTAGTGGCATCAGCATTACAAATGAAAAATAAGTCAGATGATATACTTGGCTCTTTTGACAGATGATTAAACCCGAAAAAAGTCAACAGATAGGTGTCGTGACTTTTGTCTTGTAAAAAAAAAAGCCAGTTATCAAAACGCTTTGAAGAATCTGTAGAAACTGAAAAAACAGTCGCAATACACAGATCAATATTATACAGGATGCAACAGAACTACTTCCTCAATATAACTCTAATATAATGGTCTGCATTTGTAGCAATGGTGTCTTCATCACGCTAATATCTTACCATTATGTCGGAGGTATTTTTACCGCCCTCTATTAATAAAAAAGACTTGCTTTCACTTATTCTTCAGCGTAAACTATCAGTTATTAATGGTGTGAGGTTTTAATAATGGAATAATAATACATTAATTATATATTCAGCGGAAGACCGCGTCTGACTAAATCATTTTTTTATTCGGAAGAAAGACTTTAATTGTGATTCAATCTTTAAGAAAAAAGAATTCACCAGTGCATTGAAATAACTTCAACAAATCTGTAAATTCCTTTTTCTGAAAAGATTTGAAAAAGAAACCTTCATCTTTTGTGAAATAAATTTATACGAGCCTGTTAACTGTTTAAATTATAATCATTTTAAAATGTCTTTCAGTTGTAAACGGATTCCACGGCTACCCATTACTTTTTGTTGGATTTCCAAAACCAAGGTAGTTGTCATCTGTTATCGGCAGACGACATGATCTTAAAATCTTTAAGCAACGAGATTGTCATTTCTATTCCGTTGTTTGCCTGCCTATTAACGTCTTCCTTAAACCTTTAAAAAATTCTCACTTTGTCTAAAGTCCAATTCAACTATCAATCCCAATTTTCCTACCATAAAAGCAGAAGAAAACTTTATTTTTACGACTTCATAATCGATTTATTGATCAGGATTGATGCTAAATAGGAAGCAATTTGACCTTGACATCTGCTGCTAGTTGATGTTAATGAAAAAAAAATGGCGGCGGAATTCCGAGTCGCTGAATTCATTCGCATTTTCATGCACACACATTCTACACTCATATATTTACGTATTTACACACACACACACACACACACACACACACACACACACACACACACACACACACACACACACACACACACACACAGAAACGCATTTAAATGAATACACACACATTCTCTCACACAATTTCACACGTTTACGCACATATGCACACACTTAAATTTACACAAATTTACACATTCGCACACACGTACACGGTATTACACACATTACGCATGCATACTAATGCGTACAGTTTAGATTCATACTCGCACATTCATGTACACATTTATATAAGCACGCATATGCGAATTCACGCATATATACATTAATACTCGCATTAACATACACAACCACACATTTAGATACACCAACCTTTGAGTATTAACACTCACTCAATCACACATTCGTTTATACACACATGCAGGCATAAAACCTTGACAATTCCACACAAGGTTCTGCAATATATTCGATCCTGATGTGGCATCTCGACTTCATTCACTTTCTCACCGACGTGTTGACTTTCTAAACGCCACTTAGATGTGGCACAAGTCCAAAAGTATGGGGCACCCAGTGAGGATCGAACTCACTACTCAATTGTAACAGGTTCTAGGGAGACAAGCTTGTTAACCATTACACCACGTAGAGGTATCCCTTTCTCACTAATGTAATGTGGCTCCCTACTTTCTTTTCTACAATTATTTCCATGACAACAACTCTGACATGTTTTTTCACTGGTGCCCAAACTACATGAATTTAAGCATGCTAACGTTGGCATCTAGGTCACACCTTTTAATTAATGTAACATTCTCTTCTACTCTAATAGTTTCTTTTCTCTCATTTCTAGCCTGCAGAACTTCATGCTGTTTACTTGCGTCCTACAATCTCAAAAAAAACAAAAATTAAATAGAATGTCAGTTGCCATCTTCTATCTTCTTGAATCCCGTTTATCTTTTATCCTTTCTTCAATACCCATTGTACCCACTCTTTTCTTTTTACTCTCTCCCCACCTTGCACGCTAGTGGTGGTCCCGCCTTCCATGGGGTGAAATGATTAAAAAAATAATAAATAATTAAATAAATTAAAAACGTTTTTTGCATTAAAACCTCGAAGACGTTCAACAGCAATTGTTTGAAGAATGTATAAAG
The DNA here is from genome assembly GCA_037127315.1 of Ascarosepion bandense. Lineage (NCBI taxonomy): Eukaryota > Metazoa > Mollusca > Cephalopoda > Sepiida > Sepiidae > Ascarosepion > Ascarosepion bandense. The sequence goes on along the minus strand of JBBBDQ010001634.1, from coordinate 1,165,272 downwards.
AAAATTAAAAAAAATTGAGACAACAAAATGATTACAATAATGTCGGATTTTTGTTACTTTTGAAAATTTCATTCGAAAGATTAACTGGAAATCATATATATGATCCATCGCTAAAAATATTGGGTAAAGAGCTGCTCCAGTAAGTTCCTGAGACCTCCTGCTATTCTCTAACTTTCTTCTTCTTCTATGTGCCCTGTCCCTTCAGGACGTAGGCGATCATGGATCTCCACGTCTCCTTGTGGCTCTTAGTATGTTTGCTCCTGTTGCTCCTGGCAACCCCCGTTCCGTCATCCACCTGATCAGGCCCTGCAAATATGTTATCCGCTGCCTTCCTCTGTCTCTCCTTCCTTCTATCTGTCCAGTCAGTATCAGGTTCTCCAGGCTCTCCTTCCTCATTGCATGTCCCAGGAACTTCAGTTGTCTCTTCCTGATGCTCAGCATCAATTTCCTTTTTGTTGCCATTCTTTCTAACACTTCGTCGTTGCTTGCATGCTCAGTCCAAGATATCCGTAGCATCCTTCTGTAGAACCACATTTCGGCCGCTTCCAGTTTTGTCCTCATTTTCGATGATATTGTCCAGCATTCACTGCCGTATTGAAGAACTGATATCACGTAGCAGTCTAGCACTCTCTTCTTCGTTTCTATTGAGATTTTCCTGTGTGTTAGTATTTTGCTCATCTTCTGGAACGCGTCCTTTGCCATGCCAATTCGACTTCGGATCTCCGTGTCGCACTTTCCATCTCCTGTCAGAACACTTCCTACTTTAGCAGAGCCAAAAATGGAACGCTGCTGTCAGATGTGGTCTGGAGTTGTCAGTCCTCATTTAACATTTTTCATGGAGTTCAACAAGAGGTCCTACAACCTACTACCTTTTTCACATCGATGAAACGTCACATTTATCTCGCTACTCCATTGCTATTTCTATAGCAAATATTTTCATTCTTTATTTCCACCATGCTACGCATCACATTCATCAAGTTTTATATTCCATTAGTAAGAATAAAGTTCAGAAAACTATTTCCAAAGAACTGCCTTTTGTGGAACAAATTTCCATGTGAATATTTCCAGATCCTTACAATCTTTAACTCTAAGTCGAGGGTTAACTGTTATCTCTCTAGCGTAACCATGTAAACTGTACTCTTTACCGCTCCGTCATACATATATACAGCAACATCATTCAGTAACCCTCTCTTATGAGGGGCTCTTGGATATTATACTTGTTGAATATTACTAAAAAATGAGAATTTTATATCGATGTAATCAAACAGATAAATGGTATGCGTACGAATAATTAAAAAAAATCTTTTTTTTAATGAAAAATTAACTAACAAGTACATAGCACAGCAGAGAAATCATTGGTTTTGTGCGTTGGTTCCTTCTTTAAGTGCCGTGCGTAATAGACACTTTTGTCATGTTGTTTCTTTTCAATTCATAATTGACAGACAAATTCCCGCAAAAAGGTTGGCGTTAATTTCTGAGGTAGACTGGTTGCCAACCAAGGCCATAGGACACATTCTGAACAGTTTTTTTAATCATATCACTCCCAGCAAGGCGGTAACGCCACTGATGTGCAGGGGGCTATGTGAGAGTGAACAGATTGGAAAAGAGAAAAGTGTTGTTTAACCTATGTATAGGGAGAAGGAAGAGCGTATTTGCGCGTAAGTGAATGTAACGAATTTGACTGGAATTCGAACACTGCTCTCCTATTTCTCAATTCGTGTCGTTATTCATAGCACCATCCGTACATCCAAAGTTAGCGTTTAGCACTCTGTAATATTTATATTTCATCCATTGCGTATAAGTAGCCAGACAACTGAATTAGCATCATCTTAACTTTTCAGTTGCCATAGTAGTATATGATAAAACTAACGCAAAATAAAACCACACTATTGTTTGCTGATCAGAGTTGTGTACAGAGGCTATATAGATATTCTGTTTGACAAATGAAGTCACCTACATACAAAGCACTAAAGATTAAAGTGTAATGAACAAAAAAAGTTCTAGATTTAAAAGTTCAAATGCTAAGCACTGACTCATTGATTTTTTTACAATAAACGAATTTACTCGAATTTACAAAACCTTACTTAGCACACACGCAAAAGCAACTCCAAAACAAAACTCGTTAAATTTCACACATTGATGCGAAATGTTTTTCGGCCAATAGAAAACTAGAAAACTTTTAAAAGCAAAATTCAAATAATCTTCAATTATCAGAAACAAACTTTATTTTACGGACCTTTTTCGCGAGCCGACGCGAGGTTTGTTCGTCGTTCAATAGAAAGGCCAGAATCACATTCGGGAGTAAATTCCTAAATAATCTTTTCGAGCCCCACAAACGAAATAAAAGACGCAACAAATTCGACTGTCGCTAGAGAGAGAAGATGACGAGCGTAATTAACACGTCCCGTGACAAACGTCAAGCGATCATTATTAGTGTCTCTATCTTTCTCTCTCACCTTTCACTTTTCATCTCTCACCTCGTTCCTCTTCATTGTTCACCTTTTCTGTCTTTACTTATACTTGATAACTGAACGGAACCTTTTAAGACTGAGCGATAATTTCAAAGACATTCCTACCCAAAAATAACGCTCATACATATATACATAGATACATAGATACATACATACGTATGTTCCTGTCTACATCCACACAAGTTACTACTACAAACTCTTGATACCCTTAACTCCTTACTACTGTTTCTCATTTAACATTAACTTTTACTAATTCATGTTATTCTTTTCTTTTAATAAATTTCTATTTAAACATACAAAAGGTACACTTTTATTCTTCCACAAATGCACCTGCTGATAACCTGATAATTCTGGATAAAATTTGTAAGTTGTATGAAGTTTGGTTATGCTTCACACAAGGCCGAATTAATAAACATTAACCATCTCCCTACTTCTAAAAATGCACCTGGTATTATCAAGAGAATACTCACCTAGTTACTGACAGGCTCAACGTTGCTTAACTTCGGTAATCTGGCGACTGTGTACCAGACAATGTGTAATATAAATGGTGACTTACAAACGAATTCATTCAGATATACATTATATCAATTGTCAGATATGTATTAACGCATATTTTTTAATACATTTTATACCCTACACAAAGGCAACATACTCTCAATATTACAATGATTTCCTATTAGAAACCACAAAAAAAAAATTCAATCAAATTTGAAGTGAGAAAGATTTCTGCACATCTATTGTTCATTTTTATATTCCATTCGTTTAAAATGCGTTAGTCACCCACATCCAGTGTCAAGAAAGCTATTGTATTTTGTGAACGTTCATAAATACATTTTCAACACATTTCTTCACGATTCTCAGCGGGTCGCAGGTCAGGTAAGATGTGTACCAAATCCACTCCACCAAAATAAACGTGAGAACCTTTTTTTTGCACGACACTGTATGCAACTCACACGATCCATTTATTAACCAGCCAGAAAACACGCAACTGGCACATAAAATATGAAAATTAAATAAATACAAAATTTCTATACGCAACAAAAAGTCCACATAACGCCAGCTCAACTTAGAGAGACTGCTTTAAGTTTTCTTCTGGCATTACGTTCTTTTTAGTATATGTCGAATAAAAAAAAAAATCATTTTTGGTTTTCTCGTGAATAAAAAAGGTCGACAGAGTTATATTAAATAGATGTCTTCTTTTTGGTGGGTAGCTTACCAATTTGAACTGGCATCCAGTCATCATATTCTTCATTCGAATTGACAGCACTGATAATTTTATGAATTAGAAAGAGAGATCCTAACCTTTAACAAGGCTCATATTTTAATAAAGTTCTCAAATTCTCAATATTTTAATAAAGTTCTCAAATTCTCAATAAGAAGCGGACAGACTGAAATATATATTATGGTGAGATACATCAAAATCTGCAAAAGACTTGCACTTCATGTTAGTATATCAAGTTTACAAGTACCCTAATCTACTGATTAAAAAAAAATACATATTTTGGAAAATATCTATTTTCCGACAGTAATCGAATCTGCATACTCTTAACACCAGAGAGATACCGTCTTTAGACCAGACGTGATTTACCACTAGACTACGAAAGATTTCATGGTACACAAGATTCAATGTAAGCTTTAAACAAATGATTAATGATTAATTTTATCGAATTATCAATATCTGCGCAGATTGTATCGACTGTAAACAAAATCAAACAAAATCATTATTACGGAATTATACAGAAATTTACGAAACTAGCAAAGTAGTGTCTATAGAGCTCGAATTTATTCAGATGATAATGATGTTAAATTTTACGTTGGAAGCATTTCTAACGTGTGGAAGATAAGATTTAACAATCACATGTTGTCTTTAAATAAGAGGAAATACTGCAAAGGTACCGCTTTGTCTACATATTATTGAAAATTAAAACCCAATTATTACTTGGAATATCGTTGTGAAATCCAAACCTTACAACGGAAAAGGAGATAGATTTCATCTATGCTTTTTAGAAAAACTTATCATCTCAAACCATTTCAATAATCGTAATTTGCCTGATAAAAAATGGTTTTAATGACCACATGCTGTCATAGAAAAACTACTTAAATTCTTAGACCTAGATTGATATAGATTCCCCATATACGTTTACCCCTTTCTTTCCCTCTTCCTTCATTAATATTCTTTCTTTCTTTCTTTCTTTCTTTCTTTCTTTTAACAATTATGATTTAAACCCCTTTAATTTTCGATCCCTTTATTGTATAATTTTTAATTTTAATTTTAAGTTTTACTTTCTAATTTTTACTTACTAATTTTAATTTAATCTAATTTTTATTTTTATTTAAAATTTTGAAATTTTAGTTTATCTACATGCAATATTTGAATATCTAAATTTATACGTTTTATGATTTACGCCCTTTGATTTCTATTCCCTGAATTTTATTATTTTAAATATTTTTTGTTTATATTTCAAATTTAATTTTAGATTTTAAATTTAAATCTTAAATTTTTGTCTATATGTAAACTTAGAATATTTAATTTTTTTATCTTGTTATTAAAAAGCAGTAATTTAACTTTATAAGATTTAATTTCCATGAACATCGAATGAACTTCAATTCAGATCTATTAAACTGTCAGTTTGAAATAAGCACCTGATAATTGCATAACGCATGAAACTCCGATTTGTGCCATAGGATAATCTGTATATTTATTAATATATATATATATATATATATATATATATATATATATATATATATATATATATATACAGATTATCCTATGGCACAAATATATATATAATACAGCTCTCTTCATACATTGGGCACTGTTTAATTAACACCTTAATTATAATACTATACATATGGGCACCCTCATATGTATATTTATTAATTCATGTTTATATATATATATATATATATATATATATATAGTGTATAGAGGCAGCAGATAATTTTCTAAACATATATTGTTAAATAGAGCAGTGGATTACTGACGAAGTTAGAAAATCCATTGTTAACAAGTGTTTGGTTAATAGTGGTTGTCTTTATGTTAACGTCCCTGTAACCTCTCTGAAGATGGCTCATGTGACAATTTTTGTTTTTATTTTCACTTGAAATTAAAGCCGAAATACGATGTTTAGAATGGCCCATGATTCAACATAATAGAACATTACATTTAACAATAAACATATATATATATATATATATATATATATATATATATATATAAAATATATTGTTGTTTTTCTTTAATCCGAAGTGGAAGAGTAGGAAGGTAAATTCCAAGAACCTGATCCTAATCAATATTAAAAAAACAATGTCGCTGACGTGATGTAGAGTCTCTATTAGAGATCCTGTGTCGAAATGTACATCCGACACCTTTGAATTTTGAAAATTTTCTCTAATTTATATATATATATAATTTATGGACTTTCTCGTCAATTTCGACGTATGAGCGTCTAACTCAGTTAAACTGCTATACAAAGAATTGTTTAAAGTGGTGAAGGCTTGTGTAGCACCATTCACACTTTTTGGAACTGCTGATAACAAACAATCGGTGCAGAAGTCTGCCACAGATCGCATGAACAACAGACCTCAGTTATTGAACCCATAACTGGAGGGAAGGGACGGATAAATACCTTTCCAAAGAGTACCAGTGCGTAAGTGAATGCAGAGTGTTCGACTGGAATCGGAACTCGGTTCACCCCTCAGAGCGGACATCCACTGCACCACAACCCACATCCGTCAATAACGCTTACAGCACTTGGTATTCCCAAGCGGTCACCCTTCTAAGTACTGACCAGGCTTAACGTTGCTTAACTTCGGTGATCGAGCGAGGGGAATAATAGCTGAACACTTCAATCAACCTGGACACACATTAGAAAACTGAAAATGTTTACTGATAGATTCCGATTGTAGTTCCACATACGCAGAAAGAAAGAAAAATACTGGATTTTAAAATTAAATACATATAGGCTTGGGTTAAATAGGGACTTAAGTATTTTGAATTTTTATAAATATTTCAATATTAAACATTTTTTAGATACACTTAAAGTTTTTTTTCTTTAAAACATCATTTAAAATTATTATTACAGTTAGGTTTACGCTTAAAAATATTCAAACTCTATTACTTTCTACACATCACGCACGAACGCTTCTCTCGACGTGTCTCGCGACGGACGCTTCTCGTTTAAATTTTAAAATCATTTGTTTCTGATGAAAGGCCGAGGCCGGTCTGAAATATCAAATATATATAAATAATGATAGAAATAAATAAATACTGTCAAAAATGCATTTTTAACTTACAACTTTTTATATATATATATATATATATATATATATATATATATATATATATATATATATATATATATAGTTGTAAGTTAAAAATGTATTTTTAGACAGTATTTATATATATATATATATATATATATATATAAATACTGTCTAAAAATACATTTTTAACTTACAACTTTATATATATATATATATATATATATATATATATATATATATATATATTACTTCCTCATGTTCTGTTTTTCACCATGATCGATTCGTCAGGAATGTGGCTTTTTTATGTTATCGTTCTGAAGGAGGCGATACCACTTGTAAGTGAATGAATTTGTTAGTCGTAGGTTGGACCGTCTTGACTTTTTCAGGCCTAAGAACGCCTTCTCTCCGCTCAGCAAACTGCAGGTAGTCTCTGTGGGTGTTGAACAAACACAGATGTGTCTGAGAAGACGTCTGCAACGGGGATTAGGTAATCGCCCTAGTAGCCTGTCACCCTTGGATATGTGTTGCCAGCCATACAAACAATAGCTAGCCTTGGTTAAAACAATCATCATTCAATGGCAAGGGGATAAGCAATACTTTAACAATACGAAAGAATTAAGGAAAAATGGTGACGTCTTCATTTTTTATTCATGTACTGTATGTGTGTGCGTGTGTGGGCAGTGAGTCGGTAAAGCAAGCACAAGGTAATTTTATTCAAATATTATTTATAAATTAAATTTAATCATTTTTCAAGATGGCAACCCAAAGTGAATGCAAAATTTCTATATGTTTAAATAAATATTGTTTTTGTTTAGCTTTTGTTTTTTGTTCCCGAGAAAAAAAATTTGAAGACATTTTTTATCTTAATTTTCCTTTCAGAATTTTCTGCTGCTTATGCTGAGGTGATTGAAAACAAACGATAATTTAGCAGTTTTTTAATCTGATGAGAATAAAGTGTGCGGAAGAATTTCCCATCCTAACGATGTTTGTTTTTCTTTCTTGGATTTCTTTTCAAGTTTGTTTATGTTTGTTTATAGATTATCAGGTTGATGAATTTTGTTTTCCAAAGCAAGTCGATCGTTTTCCTGATCATTGTATCGTCAATAAATGTCTGCACGGATGGCCATTGCATATTTTGGAAGCCGTAATTGATAACATCTTTTAAGGTTCACAAGGCACAAAACAAGAAACTTCTTTGGATGGAATCCTTGTTTTAACACTGGTTTTCCATGTTTTGATAAACGCTGTATTTTTTGTTTTCTGTTGACATTATGCAACGGCCATCTTCCAGCACATGTAAATGCGAAAGGTTGTCATTCATCATTAACAGATAGTTAAAGATACTAGAATGTTCAGGACTCATTGTAAAATTCTTGCAGAACTAAAATTTATTCTCGTTTTCCCAATTAAACTCTGAAATGCGCGATAAACTGTAGATGATATTGTAAATTCATTATAGACGCAGTTGGCCATCATTCAATCTTAGTTTACTCATAATTCATTGTGTTAAATTACGTACTTAATCTCTATACGTGCTAATATATATATATATCTCGAAAATCTAAGTGAGTCAGGGAAAATTGGCCAATTTTCCCTGACGAGCTGTTAAGCGAAACCGTGGTAGGTTATTGGCTCACTTAGATTTTCGATTTTGTTTGCTCTACTTTCGCGTTGAGTGCTTTGTGCACTCGGCTTTTGTATTGAGCTCTTTATTGTTAAGGTTTTCGTCTTGGGGTTTTTTTTTCTTTCTCACGAATGCTTGACTTTTTGTTCAGGTATTTCGTTTCTTTCTTTTTTTCTTTCCCTTCTTTTCCGTGCGGGTTCGTTCCCGGTGGGTTGCAAGACAATCTCAGTTGTAGTTTAATGATTGATAATCTTGACAGAATTACTTCTGTTGTTATTGGTATTACAGCTATAATTAATATATATATATATATATATATATATATATATATATATATATATGGAAAAGTGTGAGAATTCGAAAACATTTTGTTTAAAGTGTAGATTTATTGGTGTTTATATTATTAATATTATTATTGTTTGTATAATACAATAAAAGTCTATAATTATATTTTATGGCTACACGTATTTCGGGTTCAAAGTTGACATTCTTAAAGTGGATAAATTTTTGACTTTACATATCGAGATGATAAAATATATTTTTAAGTGTGCTATAGTGATATAGTTATGGGTTAAAGTGTTTCATATCAGGGATAGATCGTATATAAGCAAATATAAAATTAAACATTAAAGTCAACATCCAGAGGGACTTCACAGTCTCTTTTGATTTTAAATGCAATCGTCAGGCCATATATATATATATATATATGTATTTGCCATCCACATACAAGCCTGTTTCGCTGTATCACAGCTCATCAGTGTGGTTAGACGCATCCACTCACCTCTGGCCGGGATCGAAACTCGCCTATATGTTTGTGAGTGTGTATGCGTGTATGCATGTGTGTGTATGTGTGAACTGAGTGACGATGCCGTTAATAGTTTTATAGACACACACATATTCATATATACACATGTGTGTGTGTGGGGGGTGTCTCTGTCTCAATCCCGTAGTATCTATTACTCAATATATCTATATATCTTCAGGGAATGTTGGCCCCTTAAGAGAACATCCTAAATCAAATCGTTCTATGTTATATGATTATAGCCAACCTTCCCTGAAGATCTGTTTAGGTGAAACTTTGGTAGGTTTGTTGACTCACTAGGTTAATTTACTTATATATATATATATATATTGTAACCACTCCTCACCCAAGCCCACATTCACTTAAACATCATATCACCATAAATAAACCGTTTTCACCATTTAATTTTCATTTCAACTTATCACCTGCTGAGAAGCGCACGTAGCAGCTGCGAAAATGTTTGTGTTGTGATACTATGAATTTATAAACCATTGTAACAACCATTACAATATAATGCTCTATGTTGCATCTAGCACTCTTTATAAAATTAAATGCATGAACAGTAGGTAAAAAGCCTACGTGTTCTACAACTGTGTTACTATATATATATATATATATATATATATATATTATCCTACGTCTATGGCACGACTAGAAGTTCCATGAACAATATACTTCTGATATTTAGCATTCTTTTCTTATAAAGATAACACATTTTAAGCAATACATACATCGTTTTTTTTCTCAGTTATACCACTGCAGCCTTATCGTACATTTATCATAAAATGGTATCATAAAATCCAGTACTGTAAAACAACATAACATTCTTCCAAATAGGGTGCGGCTATGTTTGGAAAGCTCAAAGATGCAACTTAAATTTCCAGAAATGACAGCAAACTCTTTAAGACATAAAAATAAAAACCCCAAAATAACGTGTGTTAAATAATGCATCTGTCACCCGAGGAAATAGCGTCTTAAATTCAAATGGTGTATTTTATTCAACAAGGCTCAATCTACATAACATATATGGATTTATGATTATTGTAAGCGGCTTAGGAAAGACTTCATCAACTCTTCCAAATATGATTTACATATTTAATATCAAATAGCATGATAAAATCACGTGCATTAAAATTTGATTTTGAATTTCAATACGCGGGTAGTCGTATAGTTATATGCTGCAAGATATGTGATGTGTATTGTGAGGGTATTTTAGCTGACAGAACTATAAGGAAGATATTCACTAAGTTTAGAGTTGGTAATTGTCGCCTTATTGATGAAGAACGCTCAGGCAGATCCCCGCCCCCCCACTACAGATGACGATATCCGGATACTGGTCGAGGATAACCCCCATTGCATAACGCGGAAATTGTTGAAAACACTAAATCCATCAAAATCTACCATCCATGAGCACTTAGTGAAGCTTAGGAACACAAATCTTTTCGCTATTCGGGTACCTCATAATCTAAGTAAAAAGCATCTTTTGGGTAGCATTTCTGTCTGTTATAATTCATTTCGACAAGCTACGATTTTATTTGGTTTAAATTTCTTCAGAACATTCAGAGGATTTTTTTCAAAGAAAGTGAATTCAAGTAATTACTTGAAATGCTTTTGTTTAAAAATTTCATTATTAGCTTGTCAAAATGAATTATAATTTATAACCAATTTAGATGATGTTTTGTTTTTTATTTTTATATATATATATATATATATATATATATATATATATATATACACGTGTGTTTATATGTGTGTGTTTTCACTGGATTTTCTTTGAATATGCAATCTACAATTGTATCTGCGATGTGAACGATTGCTAACTTCTCTGGAGTGGGTATTTATATATCTATATCTGTCATACGGTTCTTCCCATGTGTACCCATCACATGGCATAGCAGCCAGTGACATCCTCTGATGTGCTGATTTACACCTGGTGACCAGGTTAATAGCTTTCAGGCCAAATGCACCGAAAGGGAAGCTGCCAATAAAAAGTAATAAATACGAAGTCGAGTATACAAAGTTGTAATAAAAACTACTAAAGTTTCAGTCCTGAAAAGAAGGATATTCTGGTCAGGTTTTAATTTCATTCCAAATATGCCTGTGGTTTGAACCTTATATATGGAGAAGTAATACATTTTCCACCGCCGGAAGTGGATCTCATCCGGGCTCTACGTTAAAAATTAGAATATTTTTACTGTGTGGCCACCTTGTCATGATCGCAATCTTCTTGTTTAATAATAGAGAACACGGATCTGCAAATTAGCTTTTAATCTTGGCGCAACTTATTGAAATTACCATTCCGAGCTAGACGATATATAGGAGGTGCATTTCTTTGGATGTGCGTTGTGGTACAGTGGATATCGGCTCGGAACGAGAAACCGGGGAACCAAGTTCGAATTCCAGTTGAATCCATTACATTCACTTACGAGCAAATACCCTTGGGAAAGGTATTAATCCGTCTCTTCCTTCCAGTTATGGGTTAAATAGCAGGGCAGATTGGGTTCTATAGCCTTTGTCGGCAACCAGTCTACCGCAGAAAGCAATGGCAACCTACTGCGGGATAATCTTCTGCCCAGGCTGTCATGTCTCTGTCGAGACATGATCGCCCAAGCGTGTATCATGTATGGCGCTTAACTGACTGACTGATTTATGCAGTAAAAATTCTTTTACAAGAGATTTTATTGAACAATAACGACAAGGTTTATCTGGCCAATTTTTTCCGATTAAGCTGTTTTTACAATTGAAAAACATTACAAAGTTCAATTTTGTTTTTAATTCGAGTACTTTCGATTGTTACTACAGCTGGTATCAAGAACTACGTTTTTTGTCTGTTTATGAATATGAACACACACGCATAAATATATTCGAAGATGCAGAGATAGATAGATGAAGACAAACGATTCCATCTTACACACCCCATCCACTCACTGTTAATTGGCTGTGCTTTCCTCTGTGAATTTCTCATGATTAAATAAGAAAGAAGCATGAACAAATAAAAATTAATGTCTGATGAGGCGATTGAAGTACTTTATTTAAAGGAAACGTTTACGACGTTTGCGACGATAGCACTTAACACATTAGTATTTTGTTGGTATTATGAGTGGTAGCGAGATCCGAAGCTTTATAATTTGTTTATTTCATGTGCTGTAATTCCTGCAGGATGGTTACCTACAATCTTCTATTCTGAGTAGCTCTAAGCAATGTTTAACTCTACTCTCTCTCCCATTCCCTGTTTTGTCAGTGATAGACAAAAGCTTGCTTAAGTTAACGAACTCGTTTTCACTGCCTTTGCCATGTGTTGAATATCCCAGCTTTCTTACAACGTTCCTCCTTGTTCTTACGTTTTGTTCATGTTTTTTGCAACATCCTTCTCTAGAAACACAAGTTTCAATTTTACTCTTCGTCTCTTGGGACATTTGGCGGCGTTAAGAGAATTTGCTGATATACCATCCTGCTTTATCGGCAAAAGATGTTAAAACTTTAAACTGATTGATGAGAGGTGGGACTAAGGACTGGCCAGGGCCGTAGCTGATGCTAAAAAACACCGGGCACAGAGAAAATAGCCCGGATTTAGGAGTTGACAATGTGATGACGTTATCAGTGTCATCCGTTTCCAGAAACTATGATTTTTGCGGATTTTTTCGGCTATTCCAATGGAAATTAGGCACAGAACGTGAACGAAATCAGGAAATCGGGTTCGGACTTTCTGAGTATAACCAGTCTTTTCTCCCAAAATTAATAAATAAACCAACAAACAGATTTTTACTGCGTTGTTTCAGATGTTGTCTTCGTTTTTCTTTCATTTTTCGCGAATTGTTTAGTTTGATTTCTGACGAAAACATTTTTACTTGCCCGGATTTTCACTATGGTTGCACGGATCAGGCCCGTGCCCGTTAGTCAGATACGCCCATGGGACTGGCCACATATTTACGAGAAGACACAAAACCTTTGTTGTCGGTTTTCACGCTAGAATCATCTTTTGAGAGAGAGAGAGAGAGAGAGAGAGAGAGAGAGAGAGAGAGAGAGAGAGAGAGAGTAGGGATACCACACGTTTCCCTCCAAGAGACATCGGTAATAAAATCGTGAGATTGAATCCTAATCTGCACGATAGTTGCATAAATAAATCCTTCGATTGAGAGTGCGTGTCTGACAGACGAATCAAATGAAATATCAATAGACACTACAGTGTGATCCGGAATCCAAGACTTGAAATGCATGACAAGAATCGGGTGACGTGTTAAGGAACAAATCGTTCATGTTGCGAAAAGAAACAAAAAATCGCCAGGGAAAAGAGCAAAGAAGTCAGCAATTTGACGGAGTTTGAGCAACAGACAAAATGAATGTCGGCCACATAGTAAACTTAAAAAGATGAAGCCAACTGTAAAATTTTACAACCTATTTTCGTAAAAAAATGTTAAAAAAAAAAGAAGCGTTGAAAATTTTTAAAAGACATAGAAAAAATTAAACTTTAAAATTAATATCTAAACAATAGAGTCTTCAAGTCAAATTGGCAGTATTTGCCGTAGAATAAGAATTTATTTAAAGAATTTATTTAAAGAATCCATATGATGCTTTATTTTCCTTTGTTAATTCTTATCTACAAATATTGAGATTTGTTTTTGAGTAGTGTCAAAAAAAAAAATACTAAGCAAAATGCATACAGTAAAAAACAGGCAGTTCAGATTATATGCAAAGAATTCTGAGGTTCCCAATCGCGACCATATATATGAAACAATAATATTCATAACATTTATAATTTTCATAATCTTCCCTCCAAGTCCTATCTACAACATTGGAAAATAAACTAGCTATCCCAACATTATTGTCTTTACACTACATTCAAGACAATCAGAGATTGTGTTGAGGGGAAAAAAGGATCCAACACCACTTTAGCTGATGGGATTTATAAAACCAACTTGTTGCAATGTAGAAAGTGTATTTTTTATGCCAAACCTTCTTTTTCTCGTAACGCAAAGATTTTCTTCCTCCACATCATACTAGTTCTTTGATTTATTTGTTTGAATGTAGTTGTAGATCACAATCAATGAGGAAAACGACTCAAAGACTCAGAATTGAGTAATACGTACCTTCAAAAATCCGAAATTCAAACTATTCTTCTTCAGACAGGCTGACTAACACACACGAATCTTCCATTGGAAAACACCTAATAAATGATCATAATTGTTCTGTTAATTTCAATGCGCCTCTGATTTTTGAGTAAACCGTTACTCTCTCTTGGTCAACTCTCCGATTCCGAGCGGAGAGGGACTCAGACGAGTCTCCGCCGAAGGGTAGAGTCTCGTCTGGGGTGAACAGACCCTGCCTTAAGCAGGTCTACGGGATATTTTGGACGAGGTTACGGGCTCGGATTTCTCATTTTAATTGGCCTTGGGCCGCATCAACCTCGGGCATCCACCTCGGTTATCCGCCCTTGTTAGGAAGTAGTAAATTCCAGTGTGGGCTCATTTTCCATTCTTAACTTGTCTCATTCAAATTACCACCTTAAAGTTTTAGAGGCCATATATTTATCTCTAAAACATTTATTATGTAAACAGAAGGATCATATATTTGATCCTAAACTTATTTTCATCGAAGAATTTTTAAAAAATAAATATTGCCAATTTCCCTTTTTAGTGATAACTATTTCTTTATTAACCTCGATGTAACTCTGTTGAACGAGATTTGAAACCGGTTTGCTAGCCCGTTTTTCAGTTACATTTAAACGTTATCATGTTTTTGTTTTTATGGCGGTTATTAAATTTTGTATCACAAACCATATTTTCAAATAGTTACATTGGCGAAATATCGAGAAACAATAAATCTTCCACCTACGAGCATAAAAGAGAACTACGTTGTAAAAACCCTCTAACCTCGTTTATAATACACAGTGACAAAACTGTTCATAACTTTGATTTTATAAATGCGACCCTAATTAGGAAAAGAACAATTTTATTCTTCTTTCAGGACGTTGGCGATCATGGCTTTCAACGTCTCCCCATCCCTGGTAGCTCTTATCACACATTCTACTTTACACCACGCAAGCCACGTTCTGTCATCCACCTGTTCAGGCCCTTCAAATATGTTTTCCGCTGTTTTTCCCTGTCTCCTTTTCCCTCTATTTGACCTGTTTGTATCAGGTTCTCCAAGCCCTTCTTCCTCGTTGTATGTCCTAGGAACTTTAGCTGTCTTTTCCTGATGATTAGTATTAATTACCTTTTCGTTTCCATCCTTTTCAACACCTCATCATTGCTCACATGCTCGGTCCATGATATGCGCAGCATCCTTCTGTAGAATCACATTTCAGTTACTTCAAGTTTTTCCTTTATTTTTGATAATATTGTCCAGCATTCAGTGCCGTATTGAAGAACTGACAACACATAGCAATCCAGTCCTCTTTTTATTGTTTCTAGCAAAATTTTCCCGTCTTTTAATACTCTATTCAGCTTTAGGAACGCGTCCTTTGCCATGCCAATTCGCCTTCGGATCTCTGTGTCACACTTCCCGTCTTCTGTTAGAACACATCACAGGTATGTAAATTATTCTCCCTGTTTGATTTTAGTATCTCCCACCTGTATTTGGCATTTTGGGCTGCCCCTTTTGCTGTTGACTATGCATTTGGTTTTCTTGCAGTTTATTTGTAGTCCTTTCTTGTCACACTCTTCAGCTACCGTTTGTAATTTCCTTTCCGTGTCTTCTATCATCTGCTAACCTTATGTTGTTCAAATTGTAGCCTCCGATGACGAATCCTGGCAGAATAGTCTCGCAGAGTAATGCCTATCTACCAAAAAAACAAAAAAAACACGGTCATCATACATGAAAAATATTTATAAAAAAAACAAGTTTTCCCATAAGAAAACAACTTGAAAATCTAACACACACATACACACCAAAACACACACACACACACACACACACACACACACACCAAAGAACAAGCACAACAAAGCGCGCGCGCGCACGCACACACACACACACACACACACACACACACACACACACACACACACACACACACACACACACATAAAATAAATTCAAACGCAAATCGCTGAAAACATTTTGAAAAAAAAAAGACCAAAATAAATTTTGCGAACCATTGCGAAAAATAGTAATTTTGTATTTTGACTGAACAGAGAAAGACAAACAGTACTTAGTGACCCGTGTCATATTTCATTTCACTAAAAAGTAGAATTGCAAACAGGCAAAATAGGATCAAAATCGCAGCTACGGCTAGACATCTGATTGTTTCCAACCTGGATTAAAACTCAACTGATTTGACATCAGGTAGGGATTTTACTCTTAAGCTACCGGCGCTTGGAGGAGAAAAGCCGGTTTTAGCGCGTTATATACACAATGTAAACAAATACGTGGGTCATTCAATAAATAAGATGAATTTTTCGGTATAATACTGATAACAGCTGACTTTTTAAAATGTTTTTCCTTTACTTCTTTTTCAAAGGGATTTCTTGTTTTTTTGTTTTGCAGATTGAAAAAAAATTTGAGAGTTTTGGAGATTAACAAAGATGGCCGACGAAGAAGCATGTTCCAGGATTGAACAGAGGTCAGTTATCAAGGTTTTGGTTGCTGAAGGGTGCAAACCAGTTGAAATTTATAAGAGAATGTCAACTGTGTATGGTGCTACATGTTTGAGCCAAAAAAATGTCTACAAGTGGGCTAAATTGTTTAAAGAAGGACGAAGCAGTATTGAGGATGAAGACAGGCCTGGGAGGCCTACAGAAGTGAGGTCTCCTGAGGTGATGGAATCAGTCAATGACCTCATTCAGTCTGACAGAAGGGTGACAGTGGATGACATTGCAAGGACTTTGAGCCTATTTGTTGAGACAGCGCACAAAATTGTCCATGATGACCTTGGCTACTCGAAGGTCAGCTGCCGGTGGATGCTAAAGATGCTTACTACAGTGCATAAACAACAACAAACAAACTGACCCTCATCCTCTTTACATCCCAGACTTTGCCCCTTCAGACTTTTACCTGTTTGGTCCCTTGAAAGCGTTCACCAGAAGCACAAAGTCTTAAAGTGACGATGAAGTCAAAAATGCTGTGTGCTATTGGCTGAGACATCAGTCCAAAGATTTGTACGCTGAGGGAGTACGAAAGCTTGTGCACAGATGGGAAAAGTGTGTGAAACTGCTGGGAGATTATGTTGAAAGAAAAAAAAAATAGAAAAGTCAGCTTCTATCTGTATTAGAAGTCCTTATACCGAAGAATTCACCTTATTTATTGAATGACCCTCGTATATACATATGTGTGTGCGTTTGTGTGTGTGTGTGTGTGTGTATCGCGTCAATTAAATTTGAATATGAAAAACAAATCAAAAACTTAAACGGTCAACAGCTAATAACCCTTGACGTGTGGACAGTTTGATTCCCGGAAGGTGAGGTCCATCTACGAAATTTTTGAGTCGGGTTAGTGAAAGTAACGTCAATCAGCTAACAGGCAAACCTTTTATTTGTATGTTTCTCTCTCTCCTCTCTCTCTCTCTCTATATATATATATATATATATGTGTGTGTGTGTGTGTGTGTGTGTGTGTGTGTGTGTGTGTGTGTGAGTACGCGTTTGTATGTATGTGCGTGTGAAAAATTATACATGTATATATATATATATATATAGAGAGAGAGAGAGAGAGAATTATATATACACATATATTGCATGAAAAATGCATGAATATGTTTATAAAAGTTTTTGTGTGCCGTTTTTCGTCCATTTTTAACTAAATTTGTTATGTTGGTGTGACTACACAATCACACGAATGAGGCATGCTGGGAATTATTATTATTAGTAGTATTAGTATTATTTGTATAATCTAACCGATCTCATTTTGATTATTTAACTTTTTGTTTACATACCTTTTGCTAGCAGATATCTAACCCTGTGATAAGAGAACTTCTGCCAAGAATGGGGAAATATTGTATCATTGCATATATATATATATATATATATATATATATTACATATCCATCATATGTTGGTATATCAATTTTTATTGCACTGAAGATATTTATTCTGTTCTTATTTCATGATGTCGACTTTGATATTTAAGAGAACCAAAAAGAATATATTTTTTTAATCTTTTCAGCGAAAATAATTTCGTTGTCCCCATAAAAATATTTCAGTTATACAGTGTTACAAAAACGAAATCTTTGTGCACGATATTGCTGAATTATGGGGCAGACAATTGTTCTGTACCGTATTTGCTCTAACAATGTTTTATGAGTGTCTTCTTCGGAGATTAAAAAAAAATACCAGCGGCATAGCCTGCGAGTGTAATCTGGTCAGAACGCGTAGAGGCAATTATCTTATCTTACATTTCTATCCGATCAAGAAAATATCTAAAATTGGACACAGTCTTATGATTATAAATTTCGTGAGTGTATAAGTTCCTGTACCAATAAGAAAATTAACAAATTCTTTTCATTGAAAAACAAGAAAGAAGAAAGAAAGAAAATAAACAATAAAGAAAGTCTGTAAGAGATATGTCAGCATCGAGCAAAGGTGGGGATAGGCGGACATTGCACTGAAACAGAAGAATTTGTGGAATATGATGATCATAGTCCTACTCGAACTAAAGAATTGAGAGCCATCTCAAAGACATTGTTCATTTGGTGATGAATTTCACACTCCAAAAAGAATGCAAATCGGCATCATCACGGTGTCAGCCAGTTAAGTGCCATCCGTAATACATGCTTTAGGCGATCATGTCTCAAAAGAGACATGACTGACTGGGCAGAAGATTTTCCCGCAGTAGGTTGCCATTGCTTTCTGCGATAGACTGGTTGCGACCAAGGCTGTAGAACCCAATCTGTCCTATTATTTAACTCATAACTGAAGGGAAGAGACGGATTAATACCTTTCCTACGGGTATTTGTGCGTAAGTGAATGCAAGGAATTCAACTGGAATTCGAACTCGGCTTCCCGATTTGTCGTTCCGAGTCGATATCCACTGCACAACAACGTACATCCTTTCCCACCAACCCTTTCATTTTTATTCTCTTTTCTGTGGAAGTGCACTAGGTCAAAATATCTCATTCTCTCCTAAAAAACTGCCAAATAATTTGCATGATGACTTTTATCTGAAATCTCTTTTTTATACGAACAACCTAAAACTATTACTCGGTATAATAGCAAAAGAAACAACATCAAATAAATATCAGACATTTTAGAATTACATTTCTTCTTCAAATAACAACATTTAATGTAACATTACGATTTTTTAAACCTTGTCAAACGTGACTAAGATTAAGATAACAAATCTGTCGGAAAAATAATGGCTGACAATGATATAACTAATAAAAAACATTCACGATAATACAGCAATTAATAATATTATTTGTACAGATAGAACAAGCAAAATTAAGATGAACGAAATACTAAAATGAATGGCAGTTGGTAATGTTTCATCTAAAGAAAACTATTGTAATAATACTACTCATATTACTAAAAGAAAAATAAGTGGAATTAAAATAAATTCTTTCTTTTATCGGGAATACATTTTAATAATTGATTTTTCATTTCTTAATCCGACATTTTTTTTAATTCATTGCTTAAATGTTATTTTAAGTGGATGCTTATATTTGAGTAGACGCTCTGCTTATTTATTAAACAGTATATTTATTTATTTCCATGTACCAGCCTGAATATTCGAGAAATCTTATAAAAAGAAAATCTCTAGCAGGATTCGAACCAGAGATAACTTAGGGAAAAAACTTCATTAGGTCTGACAGTTTTTTGACCTTTCAGCTACGAAGAACCTATCGACTTGTGCCAAAGCTCAATCAGGTGTATGTAGAACATACAGACCGACCACGTTACCTTAATATTTCTAGTTTTTAGTAAACGGACGAGAAACCACTACGCCATTTTCAGCACACCGACGATAAATCAGAACGCCATTTTCAGTAAACCGACGAGAAATCAGTAGGTCATTCTAAGCACACCGACGAGAAATCAGGACGTCATTTTAAGCAAACTGACGAGAAAGCAGAACGTCATTTTTAGTAATCCGACAAGAAATCAGTATGTCATTTTAAGCACACCGACGAGAAATCAATACATCATTTTCAGTAAACCGACGAGAAATCAGGACGTCATTTTCAGCAAACCGGTGAGAAATCAGTATGTCATTTTCAGCAATCTGACGAGAAATCAGTATGTCATTTTCAGCAATCTGACGAGAAACCAGTAGGTGATTTTCAGCACACCGACGATAAATCAGAACGTCATTTTTAGTGAATCGACGAGAAATCAGTACGTCATTTTAAGCAGACCGACGAGAAATCAGGACGTCATTTTAAGCAAACTGACGAGAAATCAGTATGTCATTTTCAGAAAACAGACGAGAAACCAGTACGTCATTTTCAGGACAACGACAATAAATCAGGCTTCATTTGAAACAAACCGACGAGAAATCAGAACATCAATTTTGTAATCTGACGATAAATCAGTACGTCATTTTAAGCACACCGACGATAAATCAGGACTTCATTTTAAGCAAACCGACGAGAAATTAGTGCATCATTTTCTTGCATTTTTTTTCCAAAAAACGTCGTACATTCTCTCAGTTTTTCGGTTATCTTAACATTTTGACTGTTTCAATATCTACAGCTAAAAATAAAAAGGTAAA
Organism: Ascarosepion bandense; assembly: GCA_037127315.1. Taxonomy (NCBI): domain Eukaryota; kingdom Metazoa; phylum Mollusca; class Cephalopoda; order Sepiida; family Sepiidae; genus Ascarosepion; species Ascarosepion bandense. Next base: position 1,144,463 of record JBBBDQ010001634.1, on the reverse strand, counting down.
AAGGCTGAATAGTTCCATTTTCGCACCATACAAAATAAAAGTTTAAAATTTGTATTTTATTGATTATTTTAATTGTTGCAGCGAAGACATCCGGAGTTAAATGGGCGGGCGAGCAACAGTTATTTAACTTAAATAAGAACAATAAGAGATATTTCCAGGCTGATTGAAAAGTAACTTCCCATTTTAAATTACTTATAAGCTATTAATTAACTATATTTTTTTACAATAAATGAATATGTGAGGAAAGCATTAGATTTTATTCAAAATTCGATATGGGCACCAGATTTACAACCAGCTTTTCGAATCGTCCACGAATTTTGCCAACTGAATTCATCAAGAACTCTTGTGGTATGAAAGATATAAATTTGCCCTTTAATTTCTTCCAACGTCTTGGTTTTGATATAGTAGATTTGCACAGATATGTCGACATGGGCACTGCTCATTTAAGCATTCCATACACCTACTTAAAGTGAATCACAGGGTGTTGAGTCAGGATTCCTGGATAGCCACACATACTTAAAACAGGGAGATATTTTTCTAATCACCCTGTAGACATGTGCAGTGGATCGAGAACAGTTTACCCCCTCTAATGAGTAGGCAACTTTAGAAGCTTAATTCAGTTAAGTGCCATACGTGATGAAGGCTTTGGGCGATCATCGCGAAAGCGACGTGACTCACTGGGCAAAATATTATCCAGTAATTATCCAGTAGGTTGCCATTGCTTTCTGTGGTAGACTGGTTGCCGACCAAGGCTATAGAACCCAATCTGTTCTATTGCTCAACCCATAACTGAAGAGAAGAGACGGATTAATACCTTTACTAAGGGTATTTTTGCGTAAGTGAATGCAAGGAATTCAGCTGGAATTCGAACTCGGCACCCCGATTTGTCGTTCCGAATCAATATACCCTGCACCACAACGCACATCCGCTGCCTACGTTTTTTTTCACACATGGTCCCGTTATTATATTTCCAACATTTGTCTTGGAGAAACACACCCTCCTTCGTTTCGAATTTCCTCTTAACTAACAATAAGGTAAACTTAGGTGTGCCTTTGATATTTAACCAACTGTCTAGCGCTTTCGAGTGCGTGCTCTTTAGCAATTGTTTGCAGACTAAAAGATAAGTTTATTTTATTTTAAGCGCTATCATGGCTGAATATCTAAACTTATTTATAAATGGAACTTTGTCTGTGTGTGTGTCTGTGTGTGTGTGTGTATCCGTTACCTATAGACTCCGTAATGGCTGAACCGATTTCCTTGGAAATTTACACAGTTGTACTATAAGTATCTGCGAGTGTTCTTAGCTAGGTTTTGTGTCGAGGTACACCCGATAAATATCAAAAATCGATAATCGAAAAAAATCGGGTTATAGAAGGAGTGGTCCGATTTTAATCAAATTTCATACACTCATAGACAAAGACATAAGAAACGATATTCAGAAGTTTCAAGGTTGCAGTTCTTACAATAGTGCAGAAAATTGATAATATATATATATATAAAAGGCAAGATACTGGGTTTGATCAAAATCAGTTTTTCAGCCCTTTTATTTTAGTTTTTGCTTCGGGTTTGGCTCTAAGTAGGTATAATTGTAGTTCTTAGTCTTAGGCATGATACCATTTACTCAGAGGACTTATTTAGCCTTCAAAATTCAGTTTACAACGAAAAAACTTATTTGATATCGATACCAGGAAATCAAACTTTGACTTACATCCATTCATTTTTCTTTCAGTCTACAGTTTCGCTTTAACTGGAAACAACTATTGGTTTTTAGTTTTTCGTGCCAACTTCCAAAGAGTCTGAGCTCCAGGACCATGGATTAGTTTAAAGCTTTTATTACACCCGAGCAACGCCGGGCTATACTGCTAGTATATATATATATATATTCGGCAATGCTTAGTTTTGATATTTGATATGGGAGGTTTAACAGCAGTTAAGAAATAAATCTCCCAGGTATATTGCAAGGATGAGGCACATGCAAGCGCGGACCGGGAACGAGTTGTGAAAATTAAAAATTAATATTTTGAGTTCAAGAATAAACAAGTGTCATATATGAAAAACGCGCGTATATATACTTTATTCATTATTGAATTTATTTATAAAAGAGGATTCTTTAAAGAAATACTTTCAGGAAATCAAAACCAATTTTGATGACTATTTCATTGTTTGAAATTTTTAAATATAATTTTAATACTTAATAGCTAATTTTCTAATAATACTTATTTTTTCAATAATATTTGATTTTTCAATAATATGCCCCCAGAGAAATCGCTTGAACATTTAATTGTAAGCTGCTTTAAATGATGTCGTCAATTAGAAAATACAACTAAAATATTGTTTTGTTTCAAATGTTTTAATTACTTCTTTTGTAAAATATTATGAAGATTTTCGGTTTGTGAAAAAAAAAAGGTTGATAGATTTTAAAGGATTTATTTTCACTTATTTAATTACTTAATACATTTTAATATTTTAATGCTCTTTATTTTGGACAATTCTGAATTGTTCTTCAATTATTTTTTCAATAATTAAGAAATATTATTATTTACACTATTTATATTCCGCCTATTGTACTCATCCTTATTGTTCTCACGTTTCGGCCTTCTTCAGGGATATAGTGATCTGGATAATCTACAGGGAATTTTGAACTGAACCCTTTATTCAGCATCGTGGCTTCGATAATAATGAACGATCTAACCATTTTAAATACTGACCACTTTGTGTAAAAACCACCTAATTACTAAGAGTACAGTTTAGCATAGTGAAACTTCTTATGTGCGTTGTGGTGCAGTGGATATCGGCTTGGAGCGACACATGGAGGAGCCGAGTTCGTATTTCAGCTGAATTCCTTGCATTCACTTACGCACAAATACCCTTTGGGAAAGGTATTAATCCATTTCTTCCCTCCATTTAAATTTAATGAAAAAGAGAGGGTTGTAATTACTTTGACATATTACGAAGAAAGGTGGCTCAGAGAATTACGTCTGTATCATTTTGCAAGAATAAATGGCGGTGGGAAGAGCAAGACTGATTCTGAATTTTTGTGATAAGAATTCGGATCAATTTCCGCATCTTTATTTTTCTTATCATAACGTTTCGGCTGTATATATTCTCGCCTTCTTCAGCAGTATGTCGATTCGGGCAAACTACAGATTTCAAAGTAAACCCTTTAATTTAATCTATGGAGGGAGATTATCTTCATTCCGGTCTCCATATCTAGAGACATCACGTCTTTTTTATTTAGTTCTGCTTATTTATTGCACAAAAACAGGAAATTGAATAGAGCACTTATTGCTTATGTTCTGAAAAGACACTATATAGACACGGACCTTATTAGCAATATTAAACTTTGAAATTTTTACGTGTATTTTTATATGCAAGAATCTAATAAATTCAAGACACTTGTATTATTAGGGTATCTTCGACCAGCGCCAATGTCTTAGATTCGATACCAGACGTCCGCTACACAAGGAATATTGGTGCACCATAATCATTTTATCCTGTCTGATAATAAGCTTTCAGCATTTGTTCATTATGATAAATTTACAATCAAGAGCATTAGACTCATCGTCATTCGTTGCCGAGAGGTCTAAGACGCGCCAGATCACTTGGTGGAGTCCCCTATGTGGATAGGTTCGAATCCTGCCGAATGACACATATTTTCGTAACAAAAGTGAATCGTAAATAATCAGGTCGGTAGAAATAAATATATAATACTATTTGATTATATACAAAATATCTACTTAAATACGAGTATCGATCAAAAATAATGTTCAAACAAATCATTTATATATTTATCATTATATATATATATATATATATCACAAAGATTACCGAAATGATTATAAACAACCGACAATTTGAAATTATTTGTTTGAACATTATTTTTGACTTAAGTCTATCTTAAATTCTTCTGTGTGCCGTGTTCCTTCTGAACGTAGACGATCATGGATTTCTCATCCTTCGTAGCTAATAATTATATGCAACATTTATAAAAAATATTTTAACCTTTTTAAATGATAAAAAATAAAATAAAAAGGGAAACTAATTTTAGGTTTCAAAATTAAATATTTTTAAACAGTAAAATTCTAAACACATTGGCGCGTATTATTTCCATCAACTTGTCACAACACTCATTCTTTTTTTCTTTTCCCGATTAATTTGCAGACAAGGATAACAAGAAATCATATCAATTTCTGAAATTTAATATTTTGTAATAATATCTTTTACTCTTTGAAACATTCCATCCACATACAGCCGAGTAATTTCCAACCAAGGTGTCACCATTTTTCAGTGAACTCACAAATCTTAAACTGTTAGGCATTTTAGATTCGAATTATGAAAATTGCCTGTATAACTGGTAAAAGTTTTCATTGTCAATTGACGGTAGCAAATAATCTCCAGTGGAAGATCAGTTGTTGATTCACATCGTTTCAGAGTAAATAGTATTTGTAGGAAAGTAGAAAGGACGAATAGAAATAAATTTACCAATGTGACGACGCTCTCGGGTCGCTTGACGTGATGGCTTCGACACAGTAGCTGGTCTTTAAGTCGTCCATTACAGAAGTGTTCCTCCTTGCCCACGCTGTGAATTTTGAGCCCAAGGAAGGCACGTTGAAATCTTTACCACGTCGAACCAGGCCGGACGCGCGCAAACATTTGGGTTAATAAAAAAAAACGGCACAAAAAAAAAAAATTAAATAAATTCGATGACGTCTGGATAAGTTGTGGAAAAGTTTTTATATACAAAAAACAACAAAAAAAAAACAGCAAACAGAAATAGAATAAAGGTGTCGTTGAATTCCTATTCTTACAACAGAGTGAAAGTTTTTTTTTTTAGAGTAATGTTTGTTCACTTCAATCGGAGATTTCAAGTTTTTCTTCAAGATTTTTTTTTTTTTAGTTTTGACAGTTAAAAAAGTCTTATCAAGGCAACAGCCGAAGATGGGGTCTTTGTGACGACGGCGGTAAATTCTTCTCTGCATTAGTCTGGCGCGGCAGCAACAACTGATTTTAACTTTTTCTCGGCTTTCCATACATTTTCAGCCAGGACTCTATCGGAGGCACGTTATTTGACTTTAACTCTTTTAAGTCGGTCGGCGGCAAGCTTCTCTACGTTTCTTTATCTCTTCAGTCAGGAGCTATAGGAGGCAACCGTCACTGTCTTTAAGGTCGGCCCCCTCGGTGCGGCAACCGTCACTGTCTTTACGGCTTGAGTAAAGCGTAAATTACATTATTTTTAGATATATTGATAAAATATGTCTTCGGAATATCACAGTGTTGATAAGTTATTTTTTTTTTTTCAAATACTTTGTTTTCAATATGAGACATGCAATAAGATTGGTGCGAGTGGATTTCCCATGCTTACATCGTTAGCTTAAGCACGAATATTACCAGCGTGGTCGCAGAAAAGCACCTTAATTGTGCAGGCTGGTAGTAATTTTCTGAGAATATTAGCGTTGATAGATGGAAGATAACTCTTAATATTATCCATTATGAACACGGCTAAAAGGTGCTGACCGTTTTCGAAAATTAAAATACATTGTCATTATTAAATAAAAATTAAAAAATAATTCAGTCTAATCAAGGCAAAAAGCCACTAAGATGCAGGTGAATACTGTGTGAAAGAATTTAATAGAGAACAGAAACATTGTTAAGAAGCAAAAAACAATAACAACAAGAATTAAAAAGACAGAAGATAACGTTTAATGTTTCATTTAAATCTTTAAAGATGAAACTTGGCTAAAAAGTCAGAAGGGGGTTCTACATGCGTGAAGTACCATAGAAAAAAACTCTTAGCTTGGAACTTACGAAACATTTCAACCGTAAAATAACGAGACCTTGCCCTTAATCTAGTACTCGACTAGAATTTAAGTATCATAGAGAAATAGTCATAAAAACATTTACCATGAAAGTATTTATAGAAAAGCACAGGAGAGATGCATTAATAACTCTCTTGCTGGAATAGAAAATTTGAACAGAATCCAATAATAACCTGAATTTATATAATAAACGGAACTTTGTTTTTGTGTGTGTGTGTGTATGTATGTGTGTGTGTGTCTGTGCGTCCATTACTTATAGACTCCGAAACGGCTGAACCGATTTTCTTGAACATTTACACAGTTGTACTATAAGCGTCTGAGAGTTTTCTTAACTAAGTTTTGTGTCAAGGTACCTCCGATAAATATCGAAAATCGATAATCGAAAAAATCGAGTTATAGAAGGAGTGGTCCGATTTTAATCAAATTTCATACACTCATAGACAAAAACAGTGTCTGTTTATCTGCCTGTATGTCTGTATTTTTTCAGCCCTTTTATTTTAGTTTTTGCTTCGGGTTTGGCTCTAAGTAGGTATAATTGTAGTTCTTAGTTTCAGCCATGATACCATTTACTCAGAGGACTTATTTAGCCTTCAAAATTCAGTTTACGACGCAAAAACTTATTTGATATCGATACCATGAAATCAAAATTTGACTTACATCCATTCATTTTTCTTTCAGTTTACGGTTTCGCTTTAACTTGCCCGGTTCACACTCCACCCACATCTATTGAACAGGTGAAGAGGCTCATCCCTTGTTTCCTGTTTAGGATGTGGTTTCCGGCTTTCTCTTTTCCATTCTTTTTACCCTTACGTAGCCCCCTGTGCATCAGTGGCATTATCACCTTGCTTGGGGTGATATGATTAAAAAAAAAAAACTACTGCTTTTTAGTTTTTCGTGCCAACGTCCAAAGAGTCTGAGCTTCAGGACCATAGATTAGTTTTAAAGCTTTCATTACACCCGAGCAACGCCAGGCTATACTGCTAGTATATATATATATATATATATATATATATATATATATATATAAGGAGATAGTTGTAACATAAAAAACCTTTAGCTTTTCTATTAATCAAAATATAAGACGTAAATTTTTAAGCTCTTTATAACAAATACATACTGACATTATTACAGATTTCGTGATCAATCAATGCTTACTCTCTTTTAGTATAATTATTTTTAAATAAACCGTGTTTCGCAGAACTGACAAACACTCATGCCTTGTTTGCATTGAAAGCATAAATCAATTTTACTGAAAGGTAGTGCGTGATTAAAAACTTAGTCTCCTTGAGACCTGTGACCGGTCTTTTTATTGCACACCAGATCTGCTAAGATTTCTTAGGTGGCTGTCGATTTTTTTCACCGCTGAAAACTGCTCTTTCGTTTCCGGATTGCAACTCATCCGTGATAGTTTGAAAAGAAAAGTTGGGGCGTTTTCACTCGAATCTGAAATCGTATATCAAATCAATTGAATCATTGCTCTCGAGCCGGAGACAACGTTCGTTCAGCGACGTATTCAATGCTACATTTTTCGAAAAGGATCGCCTTGCTAGATTTCATAATATCCTTGCTGGATTTCATGAGCTATCAGAACATTGATAAAGACGCTACTTGTGGTAAATTGGACGGATAGTAAAGGCTTGCACATCAGCAACTGGAAGATGGCTCGTTAAAATTCGACTTAGTTTCTCGAAAACAAAAATCCTTGACAAAAAGGTAAGCTGAGAAAGAACTGTGTTTGTATGTCAGCCTGTGAATCTGTCTAGGCTTGTGTGTTTAATTAAAAATTCAATAAGATGTTCTTTCTTCCTTATGAAATTACCAAGTAGTTAAAAACAGGAGTGGGCGTCTCATCATTAAATTGCTTAAAAGGCGAATGAATTTTGTTGATTACCAAACATAGTATTAGGTAAGTAAAGATTGGAATTTCGAGAAGGAAAAAAACAAGAATGGATAAAGTGAGGCAGATTTGCGCAAGGAAAATAAAACAAAGACGAAAAAGAAGAAAGAATAAAAGAAAGAAAGAAAAAGTGAAAAAAAGCGTTCAATTTTTTATTTAAAATTATTTATTTTAATGAAGAAAGGGGAAGTATGAGGAAACTATTTTTGCAATCATGAAAAGAAAATGGAAAAGAAAGAGAAAGAAGAAAGAATAGAGAGAGAGAGAGTGAAGATAATTGACGGTAGATATTGAAAAGAAAGAAAGAAAGTGCGAAAGAGTGATGGATGAAAAAGAGATGAATGAAAGGTTTTTAGAAAATAGAAAAAGAAGGAAAGACAAAATAAAAAAGAAGCAATGACAGGAGATGAATAATCAAAGTTATGAGAAAGAAATAAAAGCAGACTAGATGAGAAAGTTAGAGAAAGAGAAAAGTCTTAAACCAAAGGAATTAACGATAAAAAAGCATCTAAAGATGGGAAACAAATGAAAACGAAAGAAGGGAAAGAAAAAACAAGCAAAAAGAAACATAAAAAGTGAAAGAAAGAAAAATGAACAAGAGAGATGCAAAAAGAAAGAAATAAAAAGAAAGAACAAAAAAGAATATTGAGAAAAAATAAAGAAAAAAGGAAGAAAAAAGGAAGAAAATGTCGAAACAGGAAAGGAAGTGCATATTAAACTGGAATCAATGAAGGAATGAAGGAAGGCAGGAAAGAAGGAAGGAAGGCAGGAAAGAAGGAAGGAAGGAAAGAAGGAAGGAAAGAAGGAAGGAAGGCAGGAAAGAAGGAAGGAAGGAAGGAAGGAAGGAAAGAAGGAAGGAAGGCAGGAAAGAAGGAAGGAAAGAAGGAAGGAAGGAAGGAAGGCAGGAAAGAAGGAAGGAAGGAAGGAAGGAAAGAAGGAAGGAAGGCAGGAAAGAAGGAAGGAAGGAAAGAAGGAAGGAAGGAAGGAAGGAAAGAAGGAAAGAAGGAAGGAAAGAAGGAAAGAAGGAAGCAAGGAAGGAAGGAAGAAAAAAGAAACATCTATATATATATATATATATATATATATATATATAAAAGGCAAGATGTTTGTGTGCGTGTGTGTGCGTGTGTATGTGTGTGTGTGTGTGTGTGTGTCGGTCTGTCTGCATGTCCTTTATACAAATCCACAATTTTTATCCAATTCTCACCAAACTTCACACAAATATTTGTTAGGTATCCGGTCAGGTTATGGGTTACTTATTTTTTTCCGATTGCCCCCCCCAATATCGGAAATCGATACCCCAATATCCGATTAGGTCTGATCAAGATCAAAATTTCAGCCCTTTTATCGTGGTTCTTGCTGCAGAATTTGCTTTAACTTAGTAAAATTATAGTTTTCAGTCTCAAACATTAGTAGATCTTCTCAGACGACTCATTTTACTCGATATCAGAAATCGATACCCCGGATATTCTATCGAATCTGATCAAAAACCTATATTCAGTCATCAATAGGGCTCATTTTCTCCAATTTTACTTCCGATGGGTACGATAAATTTTTATGGAATTATTAGGTTATATACGCCTATATCTTATCGGGTCTGATCAAAATCAGGTTTTCAGCCATTTTATTTTGGTTTTAGCTTCTGGTTTTGCTTTAAAACTTGTTTGACATCGATACCAAAAATCAAAATTTGACTTACATCCATTCATTTTCTTTCAATCTACGGCTTCGCTTTAACTGGAAACAACTATTGCTTTTTAGTTTACCGTGCCAACGTCCAAAAAGTCTGAGCTCCAGGACCATGGATCAGTTTTAAAGCTTTCATTACACCCGAGCAACGCCGGGCTATACTGCTAGTTATTTTTTTTATAAAAGCAAAAGAGAAAAAGAACAAAGTAAGCTAACAGGAGCAAAAAACGAGAAATAAAGATGTTAAATTGACTTTACAGAGAAAACAACGGCCACAACAAGGTGGTACATGGGAAGGTAAACCTATTCGTTAAATATTTCTAAATGAAGAAAGAGGAAGACGAAAGAAAAAGAAATTCTTGGCATAAGATTTTATGAAGTACGGTATTTTAAAACGTGATTTAATGATGCCATTTGTTCTGTGAGAGTTAAGAGGATCTTGGATTGCGGGGGACAAGTGCTAATCACAGCAAGCGAGTGCGAAGTCAACTATTATTCTTCGTGAATAAATTGTGTTTGACGAAGCAGCTAATTACATTAAGAACGGACGTATGGAAATTTGAATATTAGAATTTTTTTACATATAACCAATTATTTCTTTCTCTCTTTCTCTCTCTTCTTCTATCTTAGTCTGTTCTTATCTAAAGCCTATCTGCATTTGTATCTATTTGAGTCCAGTCTCTAGATATTTCTATTTCTCTCTCCTTTCATCTATCTCTCTTTTTCTCTCTCTTTCTTCGTCTGAGTCTGTTTCTATCTCTCTTTTTCTCTCTCTTTCTTCGTCTGAGTCTGTTTCTATCTCTCTTTTTCTCTCTCTTTCTTCGTCTGAGTCTGTTTCTATCTCTCTTTTTCTCTCTCTTTCTTCGTCTGAGTCTGTTTCTATCTCTCTTTTTCTCTCTCCTTCTTCGTCTGAGTCTGTTTCTATCTCAGTCGGTTCATATTTAAAGCCTATCTACATTTATACCTATTTTAATCTGTTGATCTCTCTCAACCTCTCACTCTCTCTCTCTCTCTCTATATATATATATATACACACAATGGACTCTCCAGTTCTCTTTGACATATGAGAGACCAGCATCTCAGTTCGTAGAACAAAAAACAAACGAACAAACAAACAAAACTAAACAGTCAGGCTATATAAAGATATGATTTGTTCTCAATTAACTTCTCTTCTATAGCAACGGTGAAACAGGTGGATGGATTCATGCCTCTCACAAGGATAGTAAACGTAACGAAATTGACAGGAATTCCAAATGCTACCCATAATACCATCTGCAAAGAATCACTACCTGGTCATCTAATATATATATATATATGGGTAGGTTTTGAATGCTAACACAATGCGTATAGTAAAATTAAGGAAGGTAAAGAAGTTGTTGGGTATTACCTATTTATTATTCATCAATATTTCGAGATCAAAATCTCATCTTCAGAATGGTTGAAGAGCTTGATTTCACGTTCGCCCGTGGTCCGTGCCTTTCTTTACCTCCCGTTATTTTACTAAACGCATTGTGATAGCTTTCAAAACCTACCCTTACACACACACACACACACACACACACACACACACACACACACACACATATATATATATATATATATATATATATATAGCCAAGTGAAAATAGCGTTCATAATTCATTAATTCTTGGTGCGAAAAACCTTTCTTTTCAATAACAGCTTGACATATTTTACTACGTGATCGAATTAATGTTTTCTGGACAATATCATCAAAGATGAGGGAAAGCATTGAATCAACTGAAATGTGGTCCTACAGAAGGATGCTGCGAATATCATGGATCGAGCATGTGAGCAATGATGAGGCCTTGGAAATGATGGAAACAAAAAAGAAATTAATACTGAGCATCAGGAAGAGACAGCTGAAGTTCATGGGACACGCAATGAGGAAGGAGGGTTTGGAGAACCTGATACTTACAGGCCAGATAGAGGGAAAAAGAGACAGGGGAAAGCAACGAATAACATATTTGAAAGACCTAATCACGTGGATGACAGAACGAGGATTGCATGGTGTAACAGGAGAAGGCCTGCTCAGAGCCACCAGGGATAGGGAAACGTGGAAAGCCATGATTGCCTACGTCCTGAAATGACAGGGCACATAGAAGAAGAAGAAGAAGAAGAAGAAGAAGAAGAAGAAGAAGAAGAAGAAGAAGAAGAAGAACGGAAAATTTCTCCCATTCTATTTTCAAATTAGTTCATAGTTCTTCGACGTTAGTTGGATTCTTTTCCTTAGCTCTTTCATTTAGTAACTTCGAAACATTCTCAATAGAATTCATGTCTGGGCTTTGAGAAGGCCACTCCATAGCAGTAACATCCTCTTCAGAAATAAATGGCTTAACAGACTTCGCTGAGTGACATGGCGCGTTATCATGCATAAATACAGCTGGTTGATTAATTTCAGTTCTCAAATTAGGTTCAACATGTTTTTTTCAATATCTCTTTGTGTACAGTTCAATTAATTTTACCATGTAGCCTTACAAGAGGTCCCGCATCAGGTATTGAAATCATGCCAAACACCGTCACACTTCCTCCTCTAAATTTAACGCTGCTTTTAGTGCACTGGGGCAAATATCGTTCCTTAGGACTGCCTCCAACGAACCTTCTCCCGTCACAACCGAAGAGGTTAAACTTTGACTCATCGCTGAAATGAACACAATCCCACTGTTCTTCTGTCCATATGAGATGTTCAGTGGCAAATATCAATCGGCTCATTTGATTATTTTTAGAAATGTAGGGCTTCGTAGAGGCTATTCGACTGTTCAGATTTATTTCATTAAGTCTTCAGGAAATAGTGTGTCTTGATATTTTAATGACAACGTCAGAATTAGCTCTTTTTTATTCTTTACCAATCCATCTGTCTTCCTTTGCAGTAGTTTTCCTAGGCCTGTCAGGTGGTTTCTTGGCTTCACATGACCCAGTTTCTTCAATTTTTTTAAAAAATACTATGAATAACACTTTTAGATTTCCGCACACTCTTTGAAATATCCCCAATCGAGAATTTAACTTCATTACGTAACTTGACTATCAGTTTTCTAAGTTCCAATGACGTCACAGATTTTTTTCGCCATGTTTACAATGCAAGAACCAGTAAAGAGCCGGTGTAATTTAGTAAAATACCCGATTTTATATTCTTACCCTAAAAACATTTTCAATAATGCAAAATAATTATTAAACTTTATGGATTTATTTAACCCTCTAGGGCCATTCGTATCATATTTGATACAGTATTTCCCTATAAGGAAACATTTGGTATTTCCCTATAAGGAAACATTTGGTATTCATTGACTGAGCAGTTAGTACTGCTTTCATTTGAAATTTATAAAATATTTCTCTTAAAAAATTTTTCAGGAAAATATTTCTTTCAAGGCTTGTTTTCATACTGTATCAAATATGATACGAATCGCCCTAGAGGGTTAATCGTTATGATGTTTTTGATAATCTATTTTTTTCGAATGTTATATAATTATTCTTATAACTTTACATTTGGTATTCATTGACTGAGCAGTTAGTACTGCTTTCATTTGAAATTTATAAAATATTTCTCTTAAAAAATTTTTCAGGAAAATATTTCTTTCAAGGCTTGTTTTCATACTGTATCAAATATGATACGAATGGCCCTAGAGGGTTAATCGTTATGATGTTTTTGATAATCTATTTTTTTCGAATGTTATATAATTATTCTTATAACTTTATCAAAATAGATTTTGGTATTATATAATTTAGATTTATATCCTTTTTTCCTTCATAAAATGTTCTTTGAAGCTTTAAAATAAAAAGTTATTTCATATTTAGACTATTTCTTAACATCGTTCTGATCTTTATGCTCGCTACTGTATATAAGGAAGAAATAGATTAGACAACACACCGGCCTTTCAAGTTTTCAAGGTCACCATTTAAAAAGAACCCGAATAATTTCAATATCAAAATGAATTCCTTGAATACAGGAGAGATTTGTCTGCAAAGGTAAAAATACCTCCTATCCATCATGACCTGGTTTTCTATTTGTTCATTGAAACATACCCTCTGAAAATCCCCACCCACTTAATTGTCTGAATATGGCAAAAATTGTGTTATTTCTAAGCTTCTATATATCACGATTCCTAACAGAAAAAATTATTTCACTTCCTGACGAGGTGCTAATAAGATAGTACCAAAACACAACGGCTCTTGTGTTGCTGTAAACTATGTTTTATTATAAAATTATAATAAAAATATTACAATATATAATGCTTTACTAATTATCGAGCACTCTAAATAAAGTAAATTATTACAATGAACTGTCAACCCATTAGTTTGTGCTACTTCTAAGATATATGTATAAGTATGTATATATAAAGGAGAGAATGGCAACCCTTTAAGAAGATAATCCAAAATATTTTGTCTAATCAATATCAATATCAATTAAACCAAAATAAAGCTCAATGGATATTATTCAGTGAAAATATATTGAGAGGAAAACTCAACACATTATTAAACTCTTATATATTCAGAAAAAGATCTTTACAATTGCCTAATTCAGACCATTGCTGGTTCATCAACAGTCTGAACAAAGGAATTATAAATGTTTTTTACATTGCTAAAAAAATTATAACTGTTTAATTATGTGTTGAATTTTCCACTCAATATATATATATATATATATATATATATATATATATATATATATATATATATATATATATATATCATTATTATTATTATTATTAATTATTACTTAAGAACATGTGAGAAATTACTACAAAATTGTACATTTTGTTTAAACAATAAAAGAACAATATCATCATACTTAAATACCTGACGTGACATCGTTCTTTTTTCAGATGTTCCAAGGTAAAGATTAATAATAAATATTTAATGTTTTATTTTTATATTGAGAACTGTTTAAACTAATGTTTTCACCGTTGCAATTTTATTTTTCGTCTTTCTTAATTTATATATATATATATATATATATATATATAGTCTAAACTATCGACCGGTTCACACTCTACCCACGTCTATTGAACAGGTGAAAAGGCTCATCCCTTGTTCCCTGTTTAGGATGTGGTTTCCGGCTTTCTCTTTCACCAATCTTTTTACTCTTTTCTTTATTCTTCTTTTTGTTTCAATTGGAGTAGATAGTCTAAACTATCGTCCGGTTCACACTCCACCCACGTCTATTGAACACGTGAAGAGTCTCATCACTTGTTCCCTGTTTAGGATGTGGTTTCCGGCTTTCTCTTTTCCAATCTTTTCACTCTTACCTAGCCCCCTGTGCATCAGTGGTGTTACCGCCTTGCTCGGGGTGATATGATTAAAAAATATATATATATATATATTTGAAATGATTTGTTTGAACATTATTTTTTATCGATACTCGTATTTATATATATATACTACCGGCCATAATAATTATTAGGCCACCCCCCTTTTTTTAAAGAAATGAAGTATTTCATATTATTTTTGGTATTTATTTCCAAGTGGATAATTCTAAATGAAAACAGAAAGGTTCTTTTGTTATTATTACTTTTTAAAATTTTACAAGGCAAGGAAGCAAAGATGAACTCGTCCAAATCTCCCTAAATTTTCTTGATTCTTTCAATGATGAAACTGCAATATAGGTAATTATTAAATATTTATAAATTCATCTGATGCACATGTTATTGTGCAGTATTAACAAAAGAACCATTCTATTTTCATTGACAATTATTCACTTGGCAATGAATACTAAAAAGTTCATTTAATCCGCAAGTTAATTTATGATTTACTTAACACGGTATTTTTTTAGACGACTGTGTATATTCCTTTTATTTACTAAATTCTTACTAAAACGATGTGGAATTTTAAACGATAAAATGTCCGAATGAATTACAAATTGTTTTCTATGAAGAGAAAGTCCCAATTATTCGTTCAGACACTTCACGTAAATCATGCTTCGTCTCGACCTAACTACTTGGAAAATTAATTTTCTTCTTTCGTAAATGACGGATTAACGGTGAAACGTAAACTGAATTTTTCTTTGTGAGATTTGTAAATTTAACACAAACACGCACGCACATATATATGTAAAATCTGTTGTCTTTCATCGTGAGTATTGGGCCTCAGTCACACTACCCGAAGCTGCTATGATTTAAATAGGAAGTAGGTTTTTTTTATGGGCTGAGTTTTAAATTAAGAGTTGCTCTTCTTTTGAAGTGATTTTATGTTGCAATTATAGATTTGAATTCAGAGGTATAATTCTTCTTGACTGTTTGACAACCAAAGCTCGAAAGACCGTTCTATATAATATATAATTGATTGATATTTATAGGATGTGTATTGTGGTGCAGTGGATATCAACTCAAAACGAGAAATCGGAGGGCCGAGACCAAATTCTAGTTAAATTCGTTGCATTCAAGTACAAATACCCTTCAGTTAAGTGCCATACGTGATACACACTTGGGCGATCATGTCTCGAAAGAGACATTACTGACTGGGCAGAAGATTGTTCCGCAGTAGGTTGCCATTGCTTTCTGTGGTAGACTGGTTGCCAGCCAAGGCTACAGAACCCAATCTGTCCTATTAATATCTGTTTCAAGGGAAGTTGTGCATAAGTGAATGCAAGGAATTCAACTGGAATTCGAACTCGGCTCCCTGATTTATCGTTCCGAGTCGATATCTACTGCACCACAATGCACATCCTTAGGAAAGGTATTAATCTGTCTCTCTCCTCCAGCTATGGGTCAAATAAGAGAACAGAACTTGTTCTGTTGCCATTGTTGGCAACCAGTCTACCGTAGAAAGCAATAGCAACCTACGGCATGAAAATCTTTTGCGCAGTCAGTCATGTCTCTTTCGAGACATGATCTCCAAACGTGTATTAGCTATGCCATTTAACTGACTAATTTAATCTTACAGCATATTCATTAGTCGGACTATTGTCCTCATCGTCGCTGCCCTTTCCATGACGTTTTGGCCATTGTACGCTCCGGCCTTCTTCAGGTGCTAGGAATTTCGAACCAATCTCTTTATTAGTGATCACTGGGGTATATCAGTTTCACTTCTTATAAACTGCTTCTGTTAGTCATGAGTTATCTCCCTTTAAGCCAACTCTCTATATTTTGTTAGCCACTGCTGTAGCCGGGTTTTGAGCTCACTACTCTTTGGGTCAAGAGGAAGATAACTTATGACTATCAGAAGCGGCTCACATGGAATGTGAATGATCTGACCGAGTGATTGTAATAAAGGGTTCTGCTCGAAATTCCTAGCACCCGAAGAAGGCCGGAGCGTACAACGACCGTAACATCGTGGAAATGGCAACAACGATGAGAACAATAGTCCGAATAATGTAAATAATATAAATACTACCTCATCTCAGAGATATAAACAAATACTAAATTAATATTACCGTTAAGCGCTCTACTTTAATGAGTGGGCCGGTGTTTGCTTTTATATCATTTTTTTCTGCATTGTCCATTTAATCTATATCTACGATATGTTATATATATATATATATATATATATATATATATATATATATATATATATAAGTGAATACTGAAGTCAAAACTCAGAGGCGACATAATATTACATGTTAGCATGAAAAAGTCTGTCGCCTCTGAGTTTTGACTTTAATGTTCACTTTTATAATTACATACGTTCTATCTCTTATATTGTGTACTTTATTCTATATATATAGCACATCCGAAATCTTTTCAGTAATGAATTTGAACACTCTCGGTTACTGGCGTGTGTTTTCATTGTATATAACATGTCTTTTGATCGTTTTGACAAAGCTAAATTATTTGTTGGTGATGTCCTCAGACTGAACACGGAGACGCACGTAATGCTGAGGAATTAGTGCTACCCTGGATCAAGAGGGTGGCTGCTGGTCGACACGGTGTCTGGCAACAGGATTCTGCACCATACTACACAAGCAGAAGACTCTAGTCATGGCTCTCAGCTCTGGTTCACTCCTGAATGCGCTGCATCTCTAGCCCACCAGAACCTCTAATTCAACATCGCAGGGAACGGTAAAATCGAGCCCTTAATTCTTTCAAAACCACCAGCAATCACCGTAAAAGAATTCTGAAAAACGCAGAACGCAGTTACGCGCAAACTGTCCAGGCCAAGGTTGTAAAGAAACAAATTGTATTTCGCAAGTTCTGGAAGATCACTAACCAAATTCTGAACAGAGGCAGGGCGGATGTTTCAACCATTATAACTTTAACCTTGGTCTTATCCCCCCCTCAACATATATTTACCTCAAAATCATCGTAAGGTAACAAAAGCCATCTCCTCTCCAACTTTCCACGTCTCTCAGATCACAATGTCAGTAATATATTCATTTCAGTAAAAGAAATCTCTAGAATTATCTAAAGCCTCAACCCACAAAAGCTACTGTCTTGAATAAAATTCCAATGGCTGTCCTTAAGAATATCAACCCGGAATTATCCCCTATTCTAGTAAAATTATTTAACAGCAGTTTGAAGAAATTTTCCCAATCATGCGGAAGGTGACAAGCGTATGTCCGGTCTTCAAGAACGTGGGCAACCGATCCTCCATCGCCCAATAAAAACTCATTAGTCTCTTCAGTGTCATCAAATTTTTGAGTCTATTATTAGAAAGGTCGTCGATCACTTGGATATATACAATATTTAGCGCGACGAGCAGTATAGGTTTCGATCAGCCCAATCTACTGCTGATGTCTTTACTATGCCTTATACACATTTAAAAACCCTTAAAAATACTAGAAGCTTAAAAAGAAAAAAGAAAAAAGCCGACGCTCAATAGCATCAACTATCAACACGGCCGGAATGTGCTGACCGTATTTAGAAAGAAAATTCTCATCACTATAGATATATATATGTATTTATTTATTTATTTTTCTTTAATCCGAAATGGAAAAGTAGGAAGGTAAATTCCAAGAACCTGATCCTAATTAATACTAAAAATAATTAATATTAAAAATGATACCGGAGGAGAGCTCAATGTACTTAAGATTACAGAGCCAATATAAATTAAAGAAAATTTTCAAAATGTCGAATGCATATTTCGACATAAAATCTCTAATAGAGAATTCACGTCTTCTCAGCGACAGAGTTCTATCTCAAAATGAAGAAACAAATGGGGTAAAAAAAGAGCACCATGACGCAATTCTCTCCACCAGAAATTTGAAAACGAAAACTTTACTGCTTGGCATTCGCGCCAGAAGCTCTGATACGAACATTTCAGAGTGTTTGGTTCATATGATTTGGAAAGAGTTGAAAGAGTCTAATGGTGATTCGCGTGATGACTAATGATAACGACGTTATGCCTCCATTCATATTCCCACAGGGCCTCAGGCCAGAATCAACACGAAGACTTAGTCAAGTGCCTTGAGGAGGTAGTGCTACCCTGAGTCAAAGGGCTGCCGTTGAAAGAGCTCGTGTCTAACAACAGGACTCTCGGCCGTGTCGCATAAGGAGGAGAACGCAGCGATGGCTGCCAGACATCAAATAAATATAACCACCTAAAATCCCAGACTGCTATGTGTGTTGTAGTTGAGGATTATTTGTTAACCAAAGTAAATAAGGAGATCGTTTGAAAGAACTGCAGGAGATTCTGAAAAAGTCTGGAAACCAGGGTTGAAACCAAAGGCGATTTTATTAAATAAATTTACTCTTTAGTATTTCAAGATATTTTTGTGTAATTTTGGTAAATATATTTGTTAATATGAGAAGTCATATGCATTAGTTTATGCCCCTACAATACTAGCAGTATAGCCCGGCGTTGCTCGGGTGTAATGAAAGCTTTAAAACTAATCCATGGTCCTGGAGCTCAGGCTCTTTGGACGAAAGACTAAAAAGCAATAGTTGTTTCCAGTTAAAGTGAAACCGTAGAATGAAAGAAAAATGAATGGATGTGAGTTAAATTTTGATTTCCTATCGATATCAAATAAGTTTCTTTCGTCGTAAACTGAATTTTGAAGACTAAATAAGTCCTCTGAGTAAATGGTATCATGGATGAGAGTAAAAATTACAATTATGCCTACTTAGAGCCAAACCCGAAGCAAAAACTAAAATAAAAGGGCTGAAGAAATACAGACATACAGGCAGATAAACAGACACACACACAAACATCTTGCCTTTTATGTATATATATATATATTATCAATTTTCTGCACTATTGTAAGAACTGCAACCTTGAAACTTCTGAATATCGTTTCTTATGTCTTTTTATCTATGAGTGTATGAAATTTGATTAAAATCGGACCACTCCTTCTATAACCAGATTTTTTCGATTATCGATTTTCGATATTTATTGTGGGTACCTCGACACAAAACCTAGCTAAGAACACTCGCAGGCGCTTATAGTACATCTGTGTAAATTTTCAAGAAAATCGGTCAGCCGTTTTGGAGTCTATAGGTAACGGACACAGGCATATACAGACAAAGTTCTATTTATAAATAAGTTTAGATTATTGTTATAATAATGACATATGTGACTGCAACATAAAAGTTCCAGGTTTTGGTGCAAAGATTTTGTACCGAAACCTGAAAGCTTCTCATGTGCCATTTTTATAAAACTAATAATAACACTAATAACAATATAGTAGATAAAATATTACATAGCAGTTCAATACGCTTTTCTTTAGATCTTACGAGATTTTTTAAGCATAATTCTTTACTTAGTTTCTTGAAGGCACTTTCGCAGTTTCCACGTGCCTTTTGGGTCTTAAATTTTCCATCATCTTTAAGGTGCTGCGTTTGAATTAGGATTTTCTGATTTTAAGTTCTAGTATAATGCGTACGCCAAAGCGGCAAGGTAAGCGTGTAGCAGAAATGCTAGGTGTAGAGCAATGTTTTCGCCAGGTAATCTCGTAAGTAGAAAACACTTAAGAAATAAAATAAGATGAATTTTTTTATAATGCATCAAGATGCGAAAATTCTTAAATATGGTCTTTCATAACCTTTTGCAGTAATGGCATTCTTTTTAATATGTGAAAATCCATTTCGGTTTCTCATGCTAGATCATGTCAACAAATGTAACACTGAAAAGGTTTTTAAGAAAAACAAATTCTGTGGGACATTTTCCATGTACTCCTAAAGTATTAATCCGTCTCTTCCCTCCAGTTATGGATTAAATAAAAGGACAGATTGGGTTCTAAAGATTTGGTTGGCAACCAGTCTACCGCAGAAACTAATGGCAACCTACTGCGGGATAATCTTCTGCCTAGTCAGTCATGTCTCGGAAGAGACATGATCGCCCAAGGGTGTATCACGTATAACAATTAACTGACTGTCTGAATATAATAGTTGGAATCATGATTAAGGATTCTACTGGACATAAAGTGGGGGATCAGTTTTATATTTTTTGAAATAATAACCTGACCCTCCACTGATTACTACTTAATAATATAATACATCTCTTTCCCCTCTAGCTATGAGTCAAATAACCAGGACAGTTTGGGTTCTATAGCTTTGGCTGGAAAACAGTTTACCGCAGAAAGTAATGGTAACCTACTGCGGGATAATCTTCTGCCCAGTCAGTCATGTCTCTTTCGAGACATGATCGCCCAAAGCGTGTATCACGTATGGCACTTAACAGATTAAGTAGTATTTTACTACATACGTGTTCTACTACTTGGTCACACAACATTCTTTCATATATTACACTACTAATGTTTTGTTTTCAATTTTCTCAAACGTTTCAATCAGTTAGTCAGTTATGTGCCATACGTGATCCACGATTGGGCGATCATGTCTCGAAAGAGACATGACTGACTGGGCAGAAGATTATCCCACAGTTGGTTGCCATTGCCTTCTGTGGTAGAACTGGTTGCCGACCAAGGCTATAGAACCAAATCTGTTCTATTATTTAACCCGTAGCTGGATGGAAGAGACGGATTAATATCTTTCCCAAGGGTATTTGTGCGTAAGTGAATGCAAGGAATTCAACTGGAATTTGAACTCGGCTCCCCGATTTCTTGTTACAAGCCGATATCCACTGCATCACAGCGCACGACATCCTCAGACATTTACTCTATCGAAAGTTTGGAATTATACTGATCTACTTTCGTTTTTAAAAGAATCCCATTTTCGTAATTATCTATAATAATAGTTAATTATTCTTCTGCTCTAAGAAATATTTGGCATCAAATGGGTGGAAAATTACACTCAATCTTAAGTTATTACCGAAGTTTGAATTTACTTGTCTCATCCGCTACTTAGTGTCGCATATTTTCGCCTTTTCCTATTGCCAAAACAACATCTTGCTGCAAAGCCTTTGATCGAGTGAGTGGGTGTTTTGAGGAGCATCACTTTTTAATTGCTGTTGTTCCAAAGTCCAACCAGACTCGAGGTGTTAGCACCTGTTAGGGTCCAATCTGTCGGCAAATAGCGAAACACTATAAAAGTATAAAATAGATCTTTATTGTAAAAATACCAGTAAAACCTTTTTATGCAAAAAAAATAAAAAAAAAATAGCAACAATACATTTTTCAAGCAACATAATCGGCGATACATTTTATCTTTAGTTGAAGGCATACAATTGCGTTTGAATTATATTTATTTGAATCCATAGTGGCAGATTTCGGCATTAAATAACCCAAAGAGGTGGATAAGCAACTAAACGAAATCAATTAACCAACCATTTATGGCATTAACCCATATTACACCTGACAATTTCTTAAATCAAAATGGATTCCAAAATATAATTTCGACAAAACTATAACATAAAACAAAACATTTCACCGGCTCTAGAAAATACGTTCACACAGACATGTATTTGAACAAAAGCTGATTATCATCTACTATGTATTAAATTGTGAAAGCAGAATAACGTATCACGTTTTGATTGATTCAAACATCTCAAGAAAATTAAATTCTTGCCATGACCCATAAGGTGTTGATATGTCGTTAACCAAAATAATCAATAAACTTTTCGCAAAAAAGCAGAAAAGTGGAAAATCGTAGGGATTAAATTAGTAAGAGATTTCTAAAATGATTTTTAAAATGCTTTTTGGCCGATTCACTATCTAAGATTCTCGACTAAAAGTCTCTTCCGTAGAAAAGCAAAGCGTAATTCTGAGATGTCAAGAAGCCTCGAGGCAAAAATTATTTTTCTATTTTCAGAAAGGTTTTCAAGGGAAAATAACATCCATTCCGGATTTTATTTTTCTGCAGGGGAAAATAACTTTTATATTTCAGAATATGCATTAATATAATTAAAATGTGAGTGAAGCCAAATAGTTATAGGTAACAAGTTTGAATAACAAAGATTCTAGATAAAAGTGATATTTTCACTCATTGCCTTAAACCTTGTACCAGTCAGTTAAATGCCATAGGTGATACATGTTTTGGGTGATCATGTCTCGAAAGAGACATGACTGACTGGGCAGAAGATTATCGCGCAGTAGTTTGCCATTGCTTTCTGCAGTAGACTAGTTGCCAGTCAAGGCTATAGAACCCAATCTCTCCTGTTATTTGACTCATAGCTAGAGTGGGAAGAGATGTATGATATTATTAAGTAGTAATTAGCGGGAGATCAGTTTACTACTTCATAAGAATATAAAACTGATCCCTCACTTTATGATCAGTAGAAACCTTAATTATGTTTTCAACTATTATATTCCGTCAGTGAGTTAAGTGAAATACGTGATACACGCTTGGGCGATCATGTCTCTTTCGGGACATGACTGACTGGGTGGAAGATTACTCCGCAGTAGGTTGCCATTGCTTTCTGCGATAGACTGGTTACCAGCCAAGACTATAGAACCAAATCTGTTCTATTATTTAACCCATGACTGAATGGAAGAGACGGATTAATACCTTTCCCAAGGGTATTTGTGTGTAAGTGAATACAAGGAATTCAACTGGAATTCGAACTTGGCATTCCAATCTCTCGTTCTGTGTCGATGTCCACTGCACTACAACGCACATCCTTGGACCAGACTAGTCTCAAAATACAATTACAAGAGATTCTTACAGCAATGTAGTTCTAAATAAGCTTGCACAATACAATAGGTCTATTGTATAATATCGTATCATCTTTAGATGATCAAAAGCTATAAAGTTTTCATTAGCCAAACAAAAAGAATGGAGTAGCCATTTCGTCAAACTGGATTTTCATCTTAATACAAGTCACAATTTCGATCCGCATGGAGTGTCCTATACATATAGTCTTGTACCAAACCTGACTAAGTTAAGTAAACAAAATCATTGTTCATAAGCAATGGTCTACAAGCAAGATTTATAGAACGATATCAAATTCTTGTTGAATTCTTTGCATTCACTTACGCACAAGTACCATTGAGAAAGGTATTAATCCGTAACAGTTATGGGTAAAATAATAGGACAGATTAAGTTCTATAGCCTTGGCTGTCAACCAGTTTACCGCAGAAAGCAATGGCAACCTACTGCGGGGTAATCTTCTGCTTAGTCAAAGCGTGTATTACGTATGGCACTTAACTGATCATCGTTCTAATTCATCGTCAATTCATCAACATTGTGTAGCGTTAATGTATCTTCCTAACGTTCCATGTTATCCGTCACAGTCTTTTCATATCTATCTATCTATCTATCTATCTATCTATCTATCTATCTATCTATCTATCTATCTATCTATCTATTCCAGCCTGTTCATATCTATCTATCTATCTATCTATCTATCTATCTATCTATCTATCTGTTGCATTCTGTTCACATCTATCTATCTATCTATCTATCTATCTATCTATCTATCTATCTATCTATCTATCTATCTATCTCAGTCTGTTCATTATCTATCTATCTATCTATCTGTTGCATTCTGTTCATTATCTATCTATCTATCTATCTATCTATCTATCTATCTATCTATCTCAGTCTGTTCATTATCTATCTATCTATCTATCTATCTATCTATCTATCTATCTATCTATCTATCTATCTATCTATCTATCTCAGTCTGTTCATTATCTATCTATCTATCTATCTATCTATCTATCTATCTATCTATCTATCTCAATCTAATAACATCTATCTATCTCAAGGTGAGTCTTTCTATCCAACTGTATAATAAAATTGGTCCTTTTTTTAATTCTTTTTTATATTTCTCTCTTCTTACTTTTTCCTGGGTTAAACTCGCCATTTTCCATTATTCTTTACTCCCTGCTTTTTTCTTTTTTTCTTTTTTTTATCTTGTCCCTTCCTCACCATCACTCATTGTTCTCCTTTTTCTCAACTCTCTGCTTTTCTTTATTGTTTTTACACAAAACCTTTTACAGATTATCAGGAAATGCAATGGATTGTAATAAAAAGGAGTCGGAAAAATCAATGTCAAAAAGTAGGTAATAAAAGATTGACCTTAACAAGCTTTAAGTCGCAGTAAAAGTCCCTAAAAATGTCTCTTATGAGGCAAATTCTATTCAGAATCTCAAAATCATTTCATTTTTCATTTTTTTATAGGCGTTAATAGCGTTAAACTGTGGTGAGCCACGTTATATTGTTATTGGTAACATGTTTGAATAAAAAAAACTAGGACTATGATAAAACACTCAGCGCACAACGCTTAAGAATGAGAAGACATCACCTTATCATTTTTGATTATCTAAAAAGTAAATCTATTATAATCTTTCGTATCATTTTTGATTATCTAAAAAGTAAATCTATTATAATCTTTCGTATCATCTTTGATTATCTAAAATCTATCACCTAAACCCATGACTATGTACCTCTACTATAAGTACAACAAAGGGCTTGAACTGGAGGCCTAT
Organism: Ascarosepion bandense; assembly: GCA_037127315.1. NCBI lineage: Eukaryota > Metazoa > Mollusca > Cephalopoda > Sepiida > Sepiidae > Ascarosepion > Ascarosepion bandense. The sequence continues at coordinate 1,119,349 of JBBBDQ010001634.1, read as the reverse complement.
TCCAAAAGGTCCTCGTTCAGCCGGGATCAACACAAATCAGTTTCGTTTTGTCTTTGCAGTTGTTCGTAGCTTTTGTTGGATTAATATATTCGAAGAATTTTTGCGTCTACATTTGGAATTGCTTTCTTTATTGAATTCCTTTTTGAGTATGATGATAAAATGCATCCGGCAGCAAGGACTTAAATCAGGAGGATTTGAGGAGCATGGGATTACTCCCTGCTGTTGTTTCCAGGTCCAACTTAACTCTGGGATATAGCACCTGCTAATATCTCAGGTCTGAGCAAATAGTTCACCTAAAAACTGGAGTCAACACACTATATATGTATAAAAATAGATTTTTATATTAAAAATACCAATAATGTATTTAAGAAGAAAAATAATTGCCACTAATCAGTCAGTCAAGTGCCATACTTGATACACGCTTGGGCGATCATGTCTCGAAAGAGACATGACTGACTTGGCAGAAGATTATCCCGCAGTGAGTTGCCATTACTTTCTGCGGTAGACTGGTTGTCAGCCAAGGCTATAGAACCCAATCTGTTCTATTATTTAACCCATAATTGGAGAGAATAGACGGATTAATACCTTTCCCATGAATATTTGTGCGTAAGTGAATGCAGGGAATTCAACTGGAATTTGAACTCGGATCCCTGATTTCTCGTTCCGAGCCAATAACCACTGCACCACAACGCGCATCCTGTATGACAAACATTTCTGAAAAAAATTCTACCAGCAATACATTTGGCTCGCGACAAAATAAACAAGAAACGAAACATTATTTGCCTCAACCCACCTTTTAATTTAGTTGGTTGTTTTGTTTTTATGGCATATCAACACCTCGGCGGGTCATTTATTGCCAACTAAATTTTATTTAGTTATTGCTGGTAATACCTTTCCTTCAACAATTTATTGTTGTTTTTATATAAGTTTTGTGTCTAGTAATACTTTTCTCTTTTCGAGTATCAAGATTCATTGGGGTTTGTTTTTTTTTAAAGGCAGGGTCCCCAAGTCCTACCCTGTTATTTAACCCATAACTGAAGGGAAGGGACGGATTAATACCTTTCTCAAGGGTACCAGTGCTTAAGTGAATGCAGGGTATTTAACTGGAATTCGAACTCGGCTCACCTATTTCTCTTTCAGAGCCGATATCCACTGCACCACAACGCAAATCCGTCAATATACGCTTACAGCACCTGGTATTCCCAAGCGGTCACCCATCTAAGTACTGACTAGGCTCAATGTTGATTGACTTCGGTGAGTGAGCGAAAACCGGTGTATTCAATGTGATAGGCGGTCAGGGCTTTTAATTTAGAAATAGAATCTAAAATAGGGCAAATATTTTTCAACTTAATTAATAAACACTTTCGTAAAAACTAATTACATAAAATGTTCAATAGAAATACAGTTACCTTAAATTACCGCTGTATTTATAATTTAGAAATATAATTAAATATAATTAAATTAAATATAATTAAATATAATTAAATATAATTTTATTACATAAAAAAACAAAACGTCAACAATTTAAAAAATAACACGCAGGATAAAAATCATTGATGAAAAACGTAACTGTAGGGACAAAAATAAATGCCCAGTTGACTGAGTTTGTAAAACAGAAAATGTTATTTCTTCTTTTATGTGCCCTGTCCCTTCAGGACGTAGACGATCATGGCCTTCAACGTCTCCCGATCCCTGGTGGCTCTGATCACACTTTCTCCTGTGACGTCTCGCAGCCCCCGTTCTATCATCCACCTGATCAGGTCCTTCAAATATGTTATCCGCTGCTTTCCTCTGTCTCATTTCCCCTCTGTCTGGCCTATTTATTATTCAACTCTTACATTAGAACATGTGAGTTAAAACTACAAAATTGTACATTTTGTTTCCACATTGAAAAAAACAATGTCTAATATACAATATGAAATACATAAAGGAAAATCTCAAGGCATCGTATTAGGCGGTTATAAAGTATAATTTATTTCGATGAGAAGGTTTTTGGTACCTATCTCATCAGGTCACAAATTTCATATACCAAAATGGGTAGCTAAACTTAACTGTCGAAATAAATTATTATGTATAAACTTTCTTATATCATGCATTAATTTTTTTCTTTATATATATATATAAATACCTAATGTGCCAGACGGACCTACCTAGGTTTCACCTAAACAGATCATTAGGGAAAGCTGGCTTTCCCTGACGATCCGTTTAGGCGAAACCTAGGTAGGTCCGTCTGGCTCATTAGATGTTTATTTATTTATTTCTATCTACTTCTGTATTGAGCACTTTCTGTTAGTTGATTACTCGTATCGGTTTTTTTCTTTGGGCTTGGTGCTGATCTCAGTCCAAACACTTTTGACTGACGTTCATGTATTTAGCTCTTTCTTTTTTTTTAAAACCATTTTTTTGCTTCTTTCTATAGTTTTCGAGGAAGGTTTTTCGACACGAGTATAATTCTTACAATCTCATACACACACACACACACACACACACACACACACACACACACACACATATAGATAGATAGATAGATAGATAGATAGATAGATAGATAGATAGATAGATAGATGCACAAATATATACACATGGCTCTTTATTATATTAGAGAAAATTTTATTTTCTTAAGACTCGCTACATTGTTTTGTTTCTTTCAAAAATAAATTTTATTTTTGCTAAATTCATTAAAAATTTTAATTTAGTCTTTGTTACTTGCATTTTTTTCCCGTAAAGTTAGTTCAACTTTCTTCTCAATGAAAATTTATTTATAAAAATAAACAATAATTATAAACTTTCATTTATTTGTGCAAATTATATTACTGCTTCTGATAGGAAGAAAATTAGTTTTTAAACTTTACCACAGTTCTGATATTGTAATATAACTTTTACGCCGCATTAAAGAAAATAATTTATTGATCTCGACAAGTTAGAAAGGCTCTGGCCAAAAATGTGACATTTTACTTGATTTGAAGAAATAAAGAAATAATTTATTAATTCAATCATTCAAGTCTTTTTTCTTAGAAAAGTTACAAAAACCTTCTCAACAGAATTAATCTTATAAATTCTTTGTATTGTTTGATCTTTACGGAATTCTTTCTTCCGAAGAGTTTTTTTTAATTCAATTCTACTTTTACACTGTGAAAATTATTTAAAAATACCATTGTCCCAGAAAGTTAATTTAATGTTAGTTCTATTTTTGTTTTAATCATTTCACCCCGGGCAAGGCGGAAACGCCACTGATGTGCAGGGGGCTACATAAATGTAAAAAGATTAATTAGAAAAGAGTGAGGAGTACAAACTAGTTAGAAGGGAACAATAGAAAGCTGAGAAAGCAGGTGCGATGACAGATACATAGGTGGAGAGAAAGGGAAGGTTATACAGTGGTGGGGAGAGAGCTAGAGTCCAGTGGTTCAGTAGATGAGTATTGACTTTGCATTTAAATTTCTGGAGGTTGTAGCCGTCAGGAAAGCAAGAATATAGGAGCGAGTTCCACAGGCGGGAAGTGCGAGAGAATAAGCTGCAGGAGTAGAATTGTCGTCTGCATTTGGCTAACTTGACTGTGAATGGGTGGGACCCAGATGCCAGTCTGGTTGCACGAGTAAACACCTGTTGAGGAGGCATCAGTGACTTAAGTTCGTCTGAGCAGAAGCCATGAAAGTATTTATAGAACAGACAAAGGGAGGCCACCTTTCGACGATGGGGAAGTGGCTGCAGTCGAGCCACCAGATCAGTACCTATCACATTACAGACTCACCTTTGGAGCCTGTCAAGAACACTGAGGAGAACAGCAGGGGCACCTGACCATAAATGGCAGCAGTACTCCATACACGGACGGATGGTTGACTTGTATATATGCAGGATGGATTCAGGTGGAAAAAACATCCTGGATCGACATAGTGACCCAACCTTCTTAGCAGTAGATATGGATTCCACATAGTAGTTCCATTTAAGGTCTGAGGACAGGGTAAGTCCGAGGAGGGGTAGTGTATGACTCTCCGGGAGAATCGCTTGGTCCATGATTATGGGAGGCAGGAGAGGTTGCCTGTAATGGTTGACAGACAATAGTATAACAAAATATATTGATTGTTTAATTACTTAGTTTTTGGTCATAATAAAATCAGACCAGTGCACATCTGTATTAAAAGGTGTTCAATACAATTATATTGTAAACATAATTTTAATTTTAAAAATTGTAAATATAATTTTAAATTGTAAACATAATTTTTAATTTAAATATAAAATTTCAATATTATTTGTAAATACAATTTTAAAATTTAAATATTAAATTATAAATATAATATTAAATTGTAAATATAATTTACATATTAAATATTGCAAATATAATTTTAATTTTAAAGATTGCGCGTTCAAAAATTCCCTGCTACGTGAAAGAAAAAACAGACACCGTTACGTGAGCGTTCTTAAAAAACCCTGGTAAAATCAGTTATTGAAAATCATCTGAAAACACCACTCATATTAAAAACCTAGGTCGCGTAATAACCTCGTTTACAAATAGAAAAAGTATAAATGTATATCAGTTAATGATAAAATTTACTTTTTGTAAGTAATTTGTGTTTTCTTTCTGAAAGGTATTAAAGTATGTTATCGTTACAAAACTCAAATAGTTTTATAAAAAACAGTTTTAAAAAATTGTTTGTTAAGAATGTTGTTTGAATTTTATTTTTTCTACCAAAACTTCTGAAATTCCAGTTCACTAATTCTGACATTTAGTTGTACCATAATTAGGTCTGTAGTTTAGAACGCAATGAAATAATCAAAATTAATAAAAACTAAGCTGGCTTTTCATATTATTAGTATCGCAAGTTCGATTCTTATTGAGTAAGCTATACATGTAACCTTCTATGTAACCTTCTATGTAACCTTCTTCTAATGCTAAACGTAGCTACGCCTACTAAAAATAGATTATTGAAACTCAATAGTTAATAAAGTAAAACATTATGCGTTCCGTTGCACAAACTTGTTGGACTCACATTCTAAAGTTACCGTTAATAAACTAGTTTTGCCGACTATTAAAAAGGTGGAAAATTGAATCCTCTGTAGGTGATTCTCAGGTAGAATTGAATGGAACTTCAGCTTAGTAAATATCATTTGCATTAAATCGTTTGGATTTTCTTACAATAAGCAGCTATTCTATTTGCAGCATAGTGAAATATTCGAGTTTGATCGCTTAAAAACGCACGCCTTAGACAAATTTACGCATTTGTGTAACTTGAAATAGCAGTGCAATTGCGATCAAGTAATGGAGAGCATAATTCTAAACTTCTACGTCAGTTATTTATAACGTTCCTTTTTTTTTTCATGGAAGCACTAGAACATTCTTTAATAGAAGAAATTTATGCTCCCAATGGAAGCAGTGAATCGATGTTTTTCAACTCAGAAAAACTGCTTAATCGGAAATAGCAAAAAAAAAAAAAAAGTAGGCGTATTTAGAAAAGAGGAAAACATATTTTATACGCACTCTGTGACAGTAGCAGACATATTCTGCCTGCAATGGAGACGATATGGATTAAAATAACTGACGTCTGATATTTGAATAAGGAAAAGAATCTGTCGTTGATTTTAGTAATATCTGTCACCTTATTTCATTAAAATTGCTAAGATTATCTAAATTTAATCGAAAAAACTTGTTAAATTGCAAGCTGAGTGATTTTGATTCTCATTGAATGTCCTGTCTAGTCCCTTCTACTGCAGTAATGTAAGTTCCTGCCTGAGTCAATGAAACGAATATCGCTACGATTGTTAAATCATTTAGTATAAACGTGTTTTATTTGTCTATATTACTGAGATAAGTTATTGCAATTATTTCCATTGTTCGTAGTGTTGTCCTCATCTTTGTTGCAATATTCACGACGTTGTACGCTACGGCATTTCCTAAGTGATAGATAGATAGATAGATAGATAGATAGATAGATAGGTAGATAGGTAGATAGATTAAAAAATATATAATTTTCTAAACACTGGGGTGGCCTAATAATTATGGCCGGTAGAGTCGAGTAGAATACAATAGAATAGAATAGAATAGAATAGATAGATAGATAGATAGATAGATAGATAGATAGATAGATAGATAATGAAAAGAATGAGATAGATAGATAGATAGATAGATAGATAGATAGATAGATAGATAGATAGATAGAGATGCAAAAATCGATGGACATGAAAAGACAGTTATATAAATAAATAAATAAATAAATAGGAAGATTGATAAATTCATATATATGAAAAAACTGATATATATATATATATATATATATATATATATATATATATATATAGATAGATAGATATAAACAAAATCTTACAAATCTGTTATATATTCTTGAGGGTTGAATTGTCAAAATCGCGTTTAAGCTGTTTTGTCATAAATAGATTTAAATTTTTAATTCGTAGATTTTGCTACACTAGGCTAAGAAGAACTAACCTAATATATTTCAAAGCTTCATGATTTATTTATTGATAATTTCCTTTCCTTTTCCAAATATCTGTAAAATGGTTGCTATTTATCAATTCCAGCAAAGACCTTCAGTTCATAAGCGACCTGCTCTATATTAGCTGTCAGGTTTTTGACAGGCTATCCTTAAGTGGTATTCAACTATTGATGAAAGTTGCTTGTTGTTGGTAATCATATGCTCATATTTTAATGTGCCAACCCTCATAGAAGCCATTGTGCATTTGATTCGATGACGTACACTGGCAAAGATCAACGTAGCTTTTTATACGAAAACTACATTAGATAATCGCCTCATAAAATCAGTTTTCCACAGTATAAATATGCGATAAAAGATTACATATATATTATCGCATGCAGCTGGAGTATTAAAGAAATATAGTCGAAATACTTTCTTCTTCTTCTTCTTCTTCTTCTTCTTCTTCTTCTTCTTCTTCTTCTTCTTCTTCTATGTTCCTTGTTCATTCAGGATATAGGCGATCATGGCTTTCCAAGACTCCCTATTCCTGTTGGCTCTTAGCATGCTTTCTCCTGTTATACCACGCAACCCCCGTTCTGTCATCCACCTGCTCAGGCCCTCCAGATAAATTATCCGCTGCTTTCCCTCTATCTGGGCTGTTAGTATCAGGTTTTCCAACCCCTCTTTCCTCATTGCATGCCCCAGGAACTTTAGTTAATTCTTCCTGATGCCCACTATTAGCTTTCTTTTCGTTTCCATCCTTCCCAAAACCTCCTCATTGCTCACATGCATGGTCCATGATATCCGCATCATCCTTCTGTAGAATCACATTTCAGTTGCTTCAAGTTTTTCCTTCATCTTCGATGATATTGTCCAGCATTCACTGCCATATTGAAGAACTGACATCACATAGCAATCTAGTACCCTCTCCTTTGTTTCTAGTGAAAGTTACCTGTGTCTTAATACTCAGCTTCTGGAACGCGTCCTTCGCCATATTAATTCGCCATCGGATCTCTGTGTCGCACTTTCCATTTGTTAGAACGCTTCCCAGATATTTGAATTTTTGTACCTGCTTGATTTTAGTATCACTCGTCTGTATTGGGAATTTTGGGCTGCTCTTTTTGCTGATGACCATGCATTCGGTTTTCTTGCAGTTTATTTGTAGTCTTTTTTTTGTCACTCTCCTCAGCTACCTTCTGTAGGGGGTCTTGTAATTTCCTTTCCGTGTCTGCAATCAGCACTGTATCATCAACGATGCCGATCGTCTATACAGACAACGACGAACACAAATTACGTATATATAAAAAATTAAACTTCTATTCTTTATTCTTCGTCGGTGGTAGTTGTGTGGCGGGGGATGTAACCAGAGTGAATCACGCACACGTAGAAGTTGTCGGGAGTCGTTAGCCAGTGGGTGTTTTCTTTTCTTATTCTCTCTTTTCTGCGTTCTCTCTACGTTCTGTTTTCGGCAAGAAAATCCTAAACTTATATAAACCGAATTTCCACGCAGTTTTTGCTTTCTCGGATTTTCGCTTGTTTGTTTTATCTATAGCTAAGCACATGTGTCAATCATCTTCACCAGTTATTGCATTTCAAGCTGGCTGCCTTTGATGTCAATCACAGCCCCGTCGGCTATTGCCACGTTTATCACCTTTGATGTCAATCATATTGCTTTCTGTATTTTGATGTCAATCACATCTCTGTCGGGACAAGGTAATATATTACAAGGTCACTTGTTTTCTATTTATAAAAAGTTGATATTCATTTTAAAGAACGGTTCCTCACATCATCTTTTATAAAAAAAAAAGTAAAAACAATGGCTTTGAAATTTCCTTAGAGTTTTGGCGTTCCTCTAATCAGTAAATTGGTTTACAAAGGAGAAAATTAAGATGAGGTTTTCAAGAGAAGAAATATTTAAATGCTTATAAAGTTATAAAGACAGTTTTTGATGTACCGTGTTCTTTCAGGACGAAGGTGATCATGGAATTTTAATTGCCCCTGTTCCTTGTCGCGTTTAACATTTTTGCTCTTGGTATCTCTCCCAAAAATGCGTTCTGCTAGCCACTTGCTCAAGGTCATCAAATATGTCTCGCGATGCTTTCCCCTCTATCCACCCCGTGAGTATCAGATTTTTCAAGCCCTTTTTATCACGTTACGTGCCCTAGAAACTTCGAATGTCTCTTCCTGGTGTTAAATAGTTATACGTTTCCTTTTCGTTTCCATTCTTTTCAAAACCTCGTCGTTAGTCACATGTCCGGTCCAAGGTATCTTCATCATCCTTCTGTAGAACCACATTTTTTATTGTTTTATGTCTCACCTCGATCCTTGAGGAAATTGTCCAGGTCCAGCATTCGCTGCAATACAAGTGGATATATCACAGTTCAGTGCCCGTTTCTTTGTTTTTAATAAAAACTTCCTGTCTCTCAATACTTTAGTCAGCTTTTGAAATGCGTCCTTGGCCATGCCAATACAACTTCGTATCTCAGTGTCGCAATTTCCGTCTTTTCTTAGAACGCTACCCAGGTAATTAAATTTCTGTACTAGCTTGATTTCAGTGCACCCGACTCATAGTTGGCCTTTTGGATTCTTTTTTTCAATTATGACCTTGCATTCAGTTTTCTTGTAGTTTATGTTTCATCCTTTTTTTTTAGCTGCTCATTTTGCTGATGACCATGCATTCGGTTTTCTTGCAGTTTATTTGTAGTCCTATTTTGTCACTCTCTTCAGCTACCTTCTGTATGAGGTCTTGTAGTTTCCTTTCTTAGGCCATCCAATCCAGTTTCCTGTTTAGGTTGTGGTTTCCGGTTTTTCTCTTTTCCAATCTTTTCACTCTTACATAGCCCCCTGCGCATCAGTGGCGTTTTCGCCTTGCTTGGGGTGATATGATTAAAAAAAAATGGTATTCGCATTGCCCGCTGTGTAGTTTGAATAGATCTGGTAAGAAGACACATCCTTGTTTTACAACACTTTTTATTTTTGTACACCTGTTGATCTCATTTTCTGGCCCGTATGCAGGCGGCTTGCTGCCAGTACAGGTTCTTCATGACCCTGATGTTCTTCCCGATTATGTCTATGTTGCCGGGTTTCTCTGTGTTTGTGGCGTACTTTGTCGAACGCCTTTGCGTGAAACGCAGGTCCACGTCCGCTGCATTGTATTGCCATAGCTCATCAAAATGATGTTTTGGCTATATTCTAAAAACATTCCCCTCCCCAGAATGGTGATAATGCATCGAAACTCGAGGCAATGAAAGAGGATGGAAAGTGAGAAAACAGACAATAAAGGAACAGAGTTCAGGAAAACAGGAGACGGTGTTTGACGTTGCATTTAAAATTTGGAAGAGTGTAGTTTGCAGGGAAGCAAGTAATCGGAATTGCGGTCCATAGACGGAAGTGTGAGAAGAGAAACTATTAGAATAGAACTGGCGGTTGCATCTCACGTGTTCGAAATCAAAACTATGAGACCTAACTGCTAATCTAATAGCACGCTTAAACTCATTAATTCAAAACTTTAACGAGAAAAGTTCATCAGAAGAACTGCCAATGGAAGCTACTTTACGCCGATGAGAAAGTGAGTGATGTAACGATGCCAGATCAAAATCAATTCTTCCTCCTGCTTTCCTGCCTGTTGGAAGTCTTCTTCTGTGGTTCCAATATTCAAGAACACTGGTGAATCCTCGGACCCCGCAAATTACCGCCCTATCATCCTTCTTCCGATTTTCGGCAAAGTGTTCGAAGCCATTATCAATGCCGAGGTCGTTCAGCATCTCACGGCCCACGGGCTCCTAAACAGTATGGCTTCCGCTTCACCAGGTCTACTGCTGATATGCCAACGACCATTACCGAGTATATATACCAGGCTCTTGACAAGAATGGTGAAGCCCGAACTGTCGCCCTGGGTATCTCTAAAGCATTCGACAGAATATGGCATGCCGGCCTTCTACGGAAACTGCGAAGCTACGGCATTACTGAATTTTTTTGGACTTAATCCAGTCATTCCTCTCCAACCACACACTGAAGGTGGTTTTAAACGGACATGCCTCCCAGAACTACCCTACAAACGTGGGTGTCCCCCAAGGCTCTATCCTAGGTGCTACGCTCTTTCTAATCTACATCAATGATCTCCCCGATGCCATAAGATCACAAGTAGGCATTTACGCCGATGATACCACAGTATACGCTCGCCTCGATCAAAAATCTGGTGTTGATGATAAGGTGAACCTCGCGGCTGAGCTTGAAAAGAACCTCGAATCCGTGGTGGATTGGGGTAGGAAATGGCTCGTAAAATTCAATTCTTCCAAAACGAAGCTACTGTCAATTAACCACCACAGACGACCACACCTCCCTCTCATTAGCATCAGAGAGTAAAACACTACGCCTGTTTGGCCTGACACTCTCAGCGGTCCTCAAGTGGAATGACTACGTCGAATCCATTGCTATATCCGCTACTATGAAAATTGGCTCTCTGTGCAGGGCCCGGAAATTCTTTCCGCCTGAATCTATCCTGCAAATACAAATCTACCATCCGCCAGTGTTTTGAATACTGTTGCCACATCTGGTCGGGTGCCCCTGCTATTCTCCTCGGGCTTATTGACAAAATACAGCAAAGAATCTGTAACGTGATTGATACCGACTTAGCTGACCGCTTGCAGTCACTCTCCCACCGACGTGACGTCGCTTCCCTGTGCCTCTTCTATAAATACTTTCATGGCTTCTGCTCTGGTGAACTTAAATCACTGGTGCCCCCGAGGTGTCAGTTTGCACGAGATACTAGATTGGCAACTAGGTCCCACCCTTTTACAGTGAAAACGATGAAATGTAACCGCAATTTCTACTCCAACAGCTTCTTTTCTCGCACTTCCCGCCTGTGGAATTCCCTTCCGCATGCTTGCTTCCCCGACGGCTATAACCTCCAGGAGTTTAAATGTAAGGTCAATAGACACCTCCTAACACACTAACCCTCCCATTCTCTCCAACTCTCCCCTTATGTACATCCTAACTCGTCTATCGCCCTGTGTAACACCCTACGCTATAGTGGCAGTGGAATGCCTTGTTTGGGGTGACATGTTTAAAAAAAACAAAAAAACAAACTACATAATCTTCTTCGGATTTTGTCAAGAATCTCAAGTTACATAACAGGTACATCGTATCAAATATGGCAGCCATATCTAAACTTATTTATAAATAGAACTTTGTCTCTGTGTGTGTGTGTGTGTGTGTGTCCGTTAACTATAGACTCCGAAACGCTGAACCGATATTTCTTGAAAATTTACACAGTTGTACTATAAGCGTCTGCGAGTGTTCTTAGCTAGGTTTTGTGTCGAGGTACCCCCGATAAATATCGAAAATCGATAATCGAAAAAATTGGGTTATAGAAGGAGTGGTCCGATTTTAATCAAATTTCATACACTTATAGACAAAGACATAAGAAACGATATTCAGAAGTTTCAAGGTTGAAGTTCTTACAATAGTGCAGAAAATCGATAATATATATGTATATAAAAGGCAAGATGTTTGTGTGTGTGTGTGTGTGTGTGTCTGGTTATCTGCCTGTATATATTTTTTCAGCCCTTTTATTTTAGTTTTTGTTTCGGGTTTGGCTCTAAGTAGGTATAATTGTAGTTCTCAGTCTCAGCTATGATACCATTTACTCAGAGGACTTATTTAGCCTTCAAAATTCAGTTTTACGACGAAAAAAACGTATTTGATATCGATACCAGGAAATCAAAATTTGACTTCCATCCATTCATTTTTCTTTTAGTCTACGGTTTCGCTTTAACTGGAAACAACTATTGATTTTTCGTCTTTCGTGCCAACGTCCAAAGAGTCTGAGCTCCAGGACCATGGATTAGTTTTAAAGCTTTCATTACACCTGAGCAACGCCGGGCTATACTGCTAGTTTTTCATAAGTACCTGGTTGAGAACTGATGACACAGAAAGACCGTTGATGAAGATCCTATTATGTCTACTGTAGAGCCCCGAAAGATTGACTGAGTTAGAAGCTTGTCTGTTCAGCTTTGTGATACGATTTGTTAGAAATTGATTGAATAAGACAAATATTTGTCTTGATACCCCGTGGCCTTTGAGTTTGTGCAGAAGAACAGCATAATAAACCATATCGAACGCCTTTGAGATCTATAGAGCCACAACCTGAACTCCGTCGTTCTTATCTGAAAATAATTACTTATTAGCACATCGGCAATAGACATGAAGCAACGGAAGCCAGATTGTTCATTCAAAAGTTGGTCGCGTGTACCACTTCTCCCACTTGTCACTCAGTCAGTTAAGTGCCATACGTGATACACGCTTTGAGCGATCATGTATCGAAAGAGACATGACTGACTGGGCAGAAGATTATCTCGCAGTAGATTGCCATTGCTTTCTGTGGTAGACTGGTTGCCAACCAAGGCTGTAGAACCCAATCTGTCCTATTATTTAACTCATAGCTGGAAGGAAGAGAAGGATTAATACCTTTCCCAAGGGTATTTGTGCGTAAGTGAATGCAAGGAATTCAGCTGAAATACGAACTCGGCTCCCCGATTTGTCGTTCCGAGTCGATACCCACTGCATCACAAGGCACATCCATTGCATCACAAAGCACTTTGCCAAAAATAAGTAAGAGACTAATAAGAAGATAAACGGAGGCGTTCCTATATCACGGGTGAGTCGAAAGAAATGTCTATAGATACTACCACATTGTTTTTGACAAAAGGAACGGAGCTCAGAGCACGACATGGTCCCCCAGGGAGGTGGTAAAGATGAGATCAAGTAGGCAACCATATTCTTCAGTTTCTATTCAACCTATACATACGGCCATATCACATTAAATACACCGGTTCTCGCTCGATCACCGAAGTTAAACAACGTTGAGCCTGGTCAGTACTTAAATGGGTGACCGCTTGGGAATACCAGGTGCTGTAAGCGTTTAGTGACGGATGTGCGTTGTGGTGCATTAGATATCGGTTCGGAAAGAGAAATCGGTGAGCCGAGTTCGAATTCTAGTTGAATACCCTGCATTCACTTAAACACTGGTACCTTTGGAAAAGGTATTAATCCGTCCCTTCCATGCAGCTATGGGTTAAATAACAGGGTAAGACATGGGGACCCTGCCCTTTAAAACAAATCCCAATGAATCTTGGTACTCGAAAAGAAAAAAGTATTGCTAGATACAAAACTTATATAAAAACAACAATAAATTGTTTAAAGAAAAAGGTATTACTAGCAATATATAAATAAAGTTTAGTTGGCAATAAATGACCAACTGAGGTTGATATGCCATAAAATAAAAACAACCAACCAACAAAAATCAACCTATACAGCGAGATTATTCTGAGAGATGTAGTAGTTTTGCCAGGTATCGTCATTAATGTCCGCAATCTGGATGATATAAGATTCGCAGATCATACAGTGGCGATCACAGATGCATGAACTAAACTACAAGACCTCCTAGAGGAAGTAGTTAAAGAAAACGGAAAGAAAGGACTACAAATGAACTACAAAAAACTGAATGCACGGTAATCAGTAAAAGGAAGAGCTTAAAATGCCAACTACAACAGAGGACAGAAAGTGCAATACAGAGATCCGGCGGCAATTGACATGGCCAGAGATGCATTCCAGAAGCTCAGTAGAGTATTAAGATATAGGAAAATTTCGCTGGAAACGAAGAGAACAATACTAGGTTGTTATGTAATGTTTCCCCTTCAATATGGCGAATGCTGGATAATATCCTCATAGATGAAATAAAGGCTTGAAGCAACCAAAATGTGGTTCTACAGAAGGATGCTGAGGATACCATGGACAAAGCACACGAGCAGTGACAAGGTTTTCGAGGAGTTAGACACAAAAGGAGACTTATACTTACCATCAGGAAAAGACAGCTGCAGTTTTTGGAACATGTAATGAGGAAGGAAGGCTTGGAGAACCTGATATTCACGGGACGGATAGGGGGAAGAAGGACAAGGAAAAGCATCGCACGACATATCTGATGGACTTGAACAGACGAATGGAAGAGCAGGGATTGAATGAAATAAGAGAAGCGGTATTGAGAGCAACAAATGATAGGAAAAGTGGAGGGCTATAATCACTTATGTTCTAAAAGAACATGGCACACAAGAAAATAAGAAGAAGAAAAAGACTAGGGTTATGCCCGGGTAAGTCGTCTAACCATTGATCTTTTATTTATTTATTTATTTATTTGCTAAAATTTTACCGAAAAAAAGTTTGTTTTCGATTGGAGCAAATTGACATTAATTGAATTTTAATTCAGAATTTTAATTGGAGTTAGTTATGATTTTAAAATAGTCGGTGAAATTAAATCGAACAATTTGAAACATTTCTCATCATTTTTCCAGTATAGTATATAGTTTACAAAAATTATGACAGATATTTTTCTTGTTCGAGTTATGAATTGGATGAAAGCAATTTGACTTGTGGCAAAAAATGAAACTTGCCAATTTACTACTGAAATTTCAGGAATCACAAAATGTATTTTATTCGAACGATTTAAAAATTATTTAATTTAGAAAAATACCTGAGTTCAATAAATTATTAGTTTCCCTATCGTTAAATCCATAAATGTGCGTCATGTGCTAACTTCTTTTAATTTTGTTATGCTTTTGAAATCTGTAATAAGCAAAGTTCTAGCAATGATGAAAAATAAACTCAATCTATGCTCAGAGAAAATATAAATCTCAGACTGAAACAAAATAAGATTATGTTTTGGGGGCAATTTTTATTTAAAAATATAAATCTTATTTTAAATTCTGAAATGAAATGCATTCTGTCCATACATTTCTAATATTGCACGAATTTTATCGGCTAAATCTTGATTAAAACAAACTCATAGGTTTAACTTCAGGCTTTTAACAAGAGGCTTTTAACTACTTTAAATGCTTAACGAGTTCTGTATTGAATGATTTTTGGTATAGAAATGTGAAAAGGATGCAATGATCAAAAAGGATATTCGTTTCTGTGACATTATTTTCGTAAGATTTGTTGACATTCAGAAAGAACCAGATTTTTCGTGTTGCTTACCACTGAGCTACATCTGTAGATGCAAATACAGAGGGAGAAGCTTAAACGTGATTTAGAAGTGCGAAGCATTTTCTTCTACTGGCATTTTGCTTCCCTTCACCTTTTTCGTTAAAGATTATAAAACGTGTCAGATTGAGTCGTGTTCTTTCTTTCGTTTTTAGTCTTGTTTTCTTTCTTTTTTTCCTTTTATTTATTTATTTATTTATTTATTTATTTTTTTTTTTTTGCTAACTGCCAAAATTGAATTGAACTGGGCTTTTTTTTTGTTTTTTTTATTGCCGTTCTCTTTTCTTAAAGAATCAGTGTCAAGTACATTTTGGAGGTCAAAAAAACAAAAAAACAAAAAAAAAACATTGAAATCACTTCATCCGCTGACCAACGGCCATTTTTTCAAGATGAATGGCATACATTTGACAAAAGAACGTATTCGAGTCGATACAAAAAAGAACAGAAATTGAGAACAAATGTACTAGAATTTGTTATTTTGAGCTTTAATATTTAAAATGTAATTTTCACTCGTAAATTTGTAAAAATTAAAAAAATAAAAAATGCAAAAATATTTTTCATAAAAACAAAGAAAACATTTACACTAGTTTGATTTAGTGATGTACTAATCTCGGTTTAGTTAGGTATAAGTTTATAAAAGTTCAAAAAACAATAAGGCTCAAACTCTCTAACCATGCATATTATAGTCTTTGTAATCAAGTGTATGGCACGGCATGCAAATTTAAACCCCTAGCAAACTGACTTGCAGTTCCCTCTAAACAGCAATTACAAAACTAACAAGAATGGGTATCGTGTGTATGGATCAAAACAGCCACTAGTGCTAAGCACACAATAAACAAATGCTTCTCCTTGTTAGAGCTATGAAGTTTCAATCGTTATACGCTTTTGTTTTCATCAGTAGTCATACTTGGTAAACTTCTTTGAATTTTGAGCCGAATTGAATATATATTGTGATTTCTTAAAGTATTTACTACTTGAATCAAATCCAGGAATCGAACTCAGAAGAGACAGAGAATTATATATAAATATTTAACCAAGACTTTCATTCAATAGAACATGTGTTTCTTAGAATATCCACTGGTGGAATTCTACTAACATAACCTTATCAAAAAGCATCTAATAATGCTAAATCATTGCATAAAGGAATGTTCTGTAAGACTAGAGAATTAGAATTATTTCATATTTTTAAAGTCTAAAACTAACAACTCCACCAATGAGTTCGCTACATATTGAGTGATCTACATTTTCAGATTATCAACTAATTTGTTATTTAAAACCATAATATATTTCAAATTGTAAGGTTTTTTTAATAATCTGTTAAGTGTTACACGTTTACTAATTAACCCATAGCTGGGAGGAAAACGGTGGATTCATTACTTTCTCAAAAGTGTTTTCGCGTAAGTAAATATAACGAAACCATCAGGAATTGGAATTCGGTACCTGATTAACAATTCCAAGAATTCCATCCCTTATATCACCCGCACATACAAGTTTACAGCTCTTATTGTTACCAATTGTTCATATGTTTAGGTAGGGATCTTATTGTTACCAATTGTTCATATGTTTAGGTAGGGATCTTATTGTTACCAATTGTTCATATGTTTAGGTTGGGATCTTATTGTTACCAATTGTTCGTATGTTTAGGTAGGGATCTTATTGTTACCAATTGTTCATATGTTTAGGTAGGGATCTTATTGTTACCAATTGTTCATATGTTTAGGTAGGGATCTTATTGTTACCAATTGTTCATATGTTTAGGTAGGGATCTTATTGTTACCAATTGTTCATATGTTTAGGTAGGGATCTTATTGTTACCAATTGTTCATATGTTTAGGTAGGGATCTTATTGTTACCAATTGTTCATATGTTTAGGTAGGGATCTTATTGTTACCAGTTGTTCATATGTTTAGGTAAGGATCTTATTGTTACCAATTGTTCATATGTTTAGGTAGGGATCTTATTGTTACCAATTGTTCATATGTTTAGGTTGGGATCTTATTGTTACCAATTGTTCATATGTTTAGGTAGGGATCTTATTGTTACCAATTGTTCATATGTTTAGGTTGGGATCTTATTGTTACCAATTGTTCATATGTTTAGGTTGGGATCTTATTGTGACCAATTGTTCATATGTTTAGGTAGGGATCTTATTGTTACCAATTGTTCATATGTTTAGGTAGGGATCTTATTGTTACCAATTGTTCATATGTTTAGGTTGGGATCTTATTGTTGCCAATTGTTCATATGTTTAGGTAGGGATCTTATTGTTACCAATTGTTCATATGTTTAGGTAGGGATCTTATTGTTACCAATTGTTCATATGTTTAGGTAGGGATCTTATTGTTACCAATTGTTCATATGTTTAGGTAGGGATCGTATTGTTACCAATTGTTCATATGTTTAGGTTGGGATCTTATTGTTACCAATTGTTCATATGTTTAGGTAGGGATCTTATTGTTACCAATTGTTCATATGTTTAGGTAGGGATCTTATTGTTACCAATTGTTCATATGTTTAGGTTGGGATCTTATTGTTACCAATTGTTCATATGTTTAGGTTGGGATCTTATTGTTACCAATTGTTCATATGTTTAGGTAGGGATCTTATTGTTACCAATTGTTCATATGTTTAGGTAGGGATCTTATTGTTACCAATTGTTCATATGTTTAGGTAGGGATCTTATTGTTACCAGTTGTTCATATGTTTAGGTAGGGATCTTATTGTTACCAATTGTTCATATGTTTAGGTAGGGATCTTATTGTTACCAATTGTTCATATGTTTAGGTAGGGATCTTATTGTTACCAATTGTTCATATGTTTAGGTAGGGATCTTATTGTTACCAATTGTTCATATGTTTAGGTAGGGATCATTTACAACGTTGCTTAACTTCGGTGATCCTACGTGGCCTTGTAAGACTAGTTCTGTACAAGAGAAGAACAATAAACTTTCGAATGAAATGATTTCCTAATAAAAAATAGACACCGAATCTTAGCAAGTTAGATATAATCTGAGATTATATATATATATATATATATATATATATATATAATCTCCCAGCATTGTAAGTAATTTAATTTATTTTGCCTTGTCCTTTTCCTTAATTCCCTTAAAATTAAAGCCAACGTGAACCCCTTGATAAGAGTTGGCCGAAAGGTTCCTCGGGTTTAAATAATATGACGTCTATTGTTTTTAAAGATATATATATATATATATATATATATATATATATATATATATATATATTTGTTTGGAAACAAAAGTTCAAGGCGTGTTTTATTATATATATATATATAGATGTGTGTGTGTGTGTGTGTGAAAAATCGGCAGGGAAAGCAGATAGATAGATAGATAGATAGATAGATAGATAGATAGATATTGAATAGATAGATAGATAGATAGATAGATAGATAGATAGATAGATAGATAGATAGATAGATAGATCAGGCGATTACGCTAACATGATTTCGACCATTCTTTTCGGTTTCGTCAGGGCCCTAACCGGCTGATCTTTCCAATTTAAATAACTAAATGCACTGCATGTTGAATCTCTGTCTTTCATTAAGCGTATATTGAGCATTTTCTAATGCGCTTGTTTATTGGTGTAATTTAATTTAAATCTGACATATATAAATGAAATATTTCAACAGAAAGGAGTACCGACTCTTCGATCAGTGAATGCCAAATATTTCCTTGTAGCGAAATAACTAATGTTACGATTAATACTATGGAGACGGTGTCATCACTGAGAGCACTGCTTCTTAGTAGTTCTGGGGTGGCAATTTAGATCTAGAAGGCTGATAACGTCGCAGCAAGCCTACAGTCGTTGATAATCAAATCAAAACGCTAATTAAAATGAATCCTCCTCACAAGATACGGGACATCGCCGAGATACTTCACATACCTCATATGAGAGTTGTAAATCATCAAAGAAAAAAATTTGATGCATGGATCACTAAGATGACTGGATGTCTCACGATTTAACAGAAACAATATAGACGGCATTTTCATCTATGGCTCTGGACTTAAGTCAGTCATTCAGTTAAGTGCCATACGTGATACACGCTTTGGGCGATCATCTCTCAAAAGAGACATCACTGACTGAACAGATAATATCCCCAAGTAGGTTGCCATTGCTTTCTGCGGTAGAATGGTTGCTAGACAAGACTATAGAACCCAATCTGTCCTGTTATTTAACACATAACTGGAGGGAAGAGACAGATTAATACCTTTTCTAAGAGTATTTGTGCGTAAGTGAATTCAAGGAATTCAACTGAAATTTGAACTCGGCTCCCCGATTTCTTGTTTAAACGAGGCAAAAATGGTCCATTTTTAAATGAATGATCTTGAATGATTTTTACAACAATGTACCAAGAGAAAAATATATTTACAACAAAAAGATCCGAGAGAGACAAGTCTAAAAGCCAGTCTGCAAATAAAGAATTTGATCGTGTGTAACTGGTGGGATCGACAGGGCATTTTGTATTACGGGCTCAAAATCAGTTGTTAAATTCAAACAAGTACTGTTACCCATCAGACCGACTAAACACTGTAATCGATGCAATAATGTGCAGTCTTTTTGCAAATTCTTTGCAGAAAATGTCATGCGACACCCGATGTACTTATCTGACCTTAGTCGTCGTTTGGATAACAACTTATTTCAATCACGATAAAATCAAATTCTTTGATGAGAACTTCAATTGAAAAATTGAATGTAAATATTTTTCCTAGCAATTTTTTAACCGTTATATTTGAACCAGAAAAAAAATTATAGTAATTTTTAGCAACACAGTTGAAAGTACTTGGGTACCTTGATAAATGAATGATAACATCTGTCAACGTTACAGCTCATTTCTGACACTTTCAATTGTAATACGCAAAAGATTATCCGTGAGTAAGAACTGATTTTATTAAAAATAATCAGACACAATGTTTGTAATTTATTTAATCTGACATGTGTATATATATGTATATGTGTGTGTGAGTGCGTATGTGTATGTGTATGTATACAGAGATAGAAAGAGTGATTTATTTTGCAGTTGAAGTAATTTTAGCAACGTCAATGCACACACACACACACACACACACACACACACACACACATATATATATATATATATATATATATATATAAGTATACAAACACACACACACATACATTACTGACCATAATTATTAGGGGCCCCACTTTTAAAAAAGAAATGATGCATTTCATACTATTTTTTAGTATTTATTGCCAAGTGAATAATTGTAAATGAAAATCGAATGGTTCTTTTGTTATTATTATTTTGCAAAATTTTACAAAGCAGCCACGAAGCCTTTGCTTCGGCCATCCAATAAGAAGAGACTAACTAGCATGGGGAAGAGATTACAAAAACTGGATACCAGAACAGTTCATTTGAAGCACATGTTATTGTGCAGTATTAACAAAGAACAATTCTATTTTCATTTAGAAATATTCACTTGGTAATAAATACTAAAAATAGTATGAAATACATCATTTCTGTTAAAAATATGGGGTTGCCTAATAATTATGGCAGGTAGTGTAGATATACCATAGATTACATCCAAACATGAAAAGAACTGACGCTTCTTCATCTTGACCTTAGTGTGCACTTTCATCTCACCTAAAAATGTAGCATAACTTGAAGGAATATTTTTGTCAGATATATATATATATATATATATATATATATATATATATATATATATATATCCGCAGACAGAGCTGTTTCGCTGTATCACAGCTCATCAGTACGATTGCTTTTTACCCGGGATTGAAACCCGACCGAAGTGGTGTCAGTCAGCGATTCTAACTCTGGGCTAGGGGTGTTCGGTAGAAGGAAGCAGACTTAATGTGTGTGTGTGTGTGTGTGTGTGTGTGTGTGTATAGTCATCTGCAGACAGATCTGTTTCGCTGTATCACAGCTCATCAGTACAGTTAGACTGCGATTGCTTTTAACCCAGGATTGAAACTCGACCGAATTGGCGTCAGTTGGCGATTCTACCTCTGAGCTATGGGGGCTCAGTAGAAGGAAGCAGACTTAATGTGTGCGTGTGTGTGTGTGTGTATATATATATATATATATATATATATATAATTACAAAATTTAACGCAAATCCAAGAAATTGGCATTAGCCGACACATTTGAATTTGTATTTGTTTAAGATCGTTATTTTTTAATGATTACTCCTATTTCTTATATATACATATATAGTTGAACCAAACATTATAATTTTTACTTGGCCTTAATCGTTTGAAAAATCGTTTACAAAATATCTATCTTACTGCAAGAATCCAATCTTCAAACTCCCACACCAGGGTGATACCGTCTTTAGATCAAATGTGTCATTACCAATCGATCCACGGAAGATTTCATGAAAGACAGAGTTCAGTTTCACCTTTATATTCGATTACAGTCTAAGTAGATAGTAATCGTTCGATGAAAATCAGGAGAATACCGATAAAAAGGTGAAACTGAACTTTCCATGAAATCTTATTATGATTATTTACGATAAATTGTTATTAGGAAAAGGCCGGTAGATATAAAAATATATAATACTGCTTAATTAAAAAACAGTGTATCTACTTAAATACGAGTATCGATAAAAAATAATGTTCAAACAATTCATTTCAAATTGTCGGTTTTTTATAACCAAGTTTCGTTAAAATTCGTTAATTTCCGTAATATATATATATATATTAAATTAATTTGTAAGTCGACCGGGTTTGATTCTCTGGGGCTCTCTCTCTCTCTCTCTCTCTCTATATATATATATATATATATATATATATAAGGAGATAGTTGTTACATAAAAAAAACGTTGGCTTTTCTATTAAACCAATGTAAGACGTAAATTTTTAAGCTCTTTATAACAAATACTTACTGACATTATCACAGATTTCGTGATCAATCAATACTTACTCTCTTTTAGTATCATTATTTTTAAATAAACCGCGTTTCGCAGAACTGACAAACACTCATGCCTTGTTTGCATTGAAAGCATAAATCAATTTTACTGAAAGGTAGTGCGTGATTAAAAACTTAGTCTCCTTGAGACCTATGACCGGCTATTTATTGCACACCAGATCTGCTAAGATTTCTTAGGTGGCTGCCAATGTTTTCACCGCTGAAAACTGCTCTTTCGTTTCCGGATTGCAACTCATTCGTGATAGTTTGAAAAGAAAAGTTGTGGCGTCTTTACTCGAATCTGAAATCACATATCAAAGTTGTTGCTGCATTGAATCATTGCTCTTGAGCCGGGGACAACGTTCGTTCAGCGACGTATTCAATGTTACATTTTTCGAAGAGGATCGCCTTGCTGGATTTCTTAACATCCTTGGCTGGATTTCATAGCATAATTACGCAAGACAAACAATTCACTGTTCAACGATGCTCATTATATATAAGCTATTCATTTTTTCAGTTTTCTGTTCCCAAACTGGTAATTGGTTGCTTTGAACGCTCATCATCCTGAACCAAAATATAGTTCTTAAAACTCAAAACACCGTGTTCAGCCTGAAGAATATCAAAAGCCTGTCGAAACATTCACAGTCTCGATAGCAGATTTACCGATATTTATGCTAACTTTGATAAAGATCAGTCAGTTAAGTGCCATACGTGAAACACGCTTGGGCGATCATGTCTCGAAAGAGGCATGGCTGACTGGGCAGAGGATTATTATGTTGCCATTGCTTTCTGTAGTAGACTGGTTGCCAATCAAGGCTATAGAACCCAATCTGTCCTGTTATTTAACCCATAACTGGAGGGAAGAGACGGATTAATACCTTTCCCAAGGGTATTTGAGCGTAAGTGAATGCACTGAATTCAACCGGAATTCGAACTCGGCTCTCCGATTTCTCGTTCCGAGCTGATATCCAATGCACCACAACGCACATCCCTTGATAAAGGTACCTGGTTTATAAGAAATCATAAAGATTGCATTTTCATTTCAGCTCAATACTACGAAGCCAAGCTTAATAATTAAAAACAAGTAAACTAGCACTAATCCGATTTAGTAACTAGCACTAATCTGATTTAGCCGACTGATTCAATTGGCTACGAACCAACAGGCATTCGCTGGAAGCACGTATCCGGTGAACAATACCAGCGTAGCTTATACTATTATGAAACTTTCTGATCATCTTAAAAAATAAACGCATTTGCTGCCTTCCTGAATTCTGCACAGTCTTCTCTGTTTTTCTCACTATGATCTTCACATTCTATATCACGCCTAATAAACTCTTGAAAGTATTAAGAAACAGGACAATTTTGGGGGATCAGTTCCATATTACAATCAATATATAAAATGACCCCTTACTTTGTGACCACAGCAGTTTCTATACATTTATTCCTGAGATCCAAAAGCACAAGGATGCATTCCAGGAGCCGAGTAGATTATTAAGAAACAGGACAATTTCGCTAGAAACAAAGAAGAGAGTACTGGATTGCTTCTTCAATATGGCAGTGAATCCTGGACAATACCATCAAAGATGAAGACAAAACTTGAAGCAACTCAACTATGGTTCTACAGAAGAATGCAGCGAATATCATGGACCGAGCATGTGAGCAATGACGAGGTTTTGGAAAGGATGGAAACGAAAAAGAAATTAATGCTGAGAATCAGGAAGAGACAGCTAAAGTTCCTGGGACATGCAATGAGGAAGGAAGGCTTGGAGAACCTGATACTAACGGGCTAGATAGAGGGAAAAAGAGACAGGGCAAAGTAGCGGATAACATATTTGAATGACCTGATCAGGTGAATGACAGAACGAGGGTTGCGTGGTGTAACAGGAAAAAGCGTTCTAGGAACCACCAGGGATAGGGAGATGTAGAAAACCATGATCGACTACGTCCTGAAAGAACAGGGCACATAGAAGAAGAAACCCTTGCGCCATAACGGTATTTCGCCTTAAGTAGAGAGAAATGATTTTAAAATGTATTTCGTATATAGAAGAAGGCCAACTAAATAGTGTAGTTGCAAAGCGCTACGTTTGTCACTGTCAGCTCTCTGCCTTCGGGCGGAGAGCACTAACCCAGTCGTGGCTCCGCCGAAGGGTAGAGTCACGACTGGGGAACGATAGACAGATATATTTGGCCAGGCTATATGGCCCGGAAGACCCACATATAAATGACCTTGCGCCACATGTTACCTTAAGTGGGAAGGCCAACTAAATACTGTAATTTCTTGTACTATCAACACTTTCAAATATTTTCGCAGATACTGCACTTTGATACAAATTGTTGTGAGGTAAATAAGACACCCCGGGTAACACAAATGAAACAGGCAAGGCGCCTGAAACAAAGAACTCAAAAAAAGTTCAGGGACAGCGTTCTGATAAAGTGCTTGCTAGAATAACGTTGGGGTCAAATTATTAACGAGCTGTGACAGTATCGACGAGGAATCGAAACCCCACCACTGAGTAGAAAAAATACCTTTTTTCTTCTGTGCGCATAATGACAATGACTAGAAATTAGAACCACGTCGATGTAATTATTTTTGCTGTGCGTAAAGAAAAAATAGATATTTTTAAATATAAAAGAACTTTTAGCTCAAGAGGTAAAAATACAACAACAGCAACAACAGCGATTGTTGGAACTCCAAAAAAACAAAAATTGAAATAATTCAAAAGAAAACAGAAATATTTCCAATTTCTTTCACTCCTGACGCAATGGCAAATACGAGAGCATATGATTAAGAAGATAAAATGACCTTTTCAGCTTATTAGAAGATACGATCAAATTTACCAAGAATGCAACAGTTTGACTCAATAGGGCTCGGTCTATGTATTGAGACTCGACTTAGAAAAAATAGACACGTTTAGTATCCGATACTTCGTATGTGAGGGCTTAGTTAATTTTAACCCTTTGCCTGAGTGTTTCGGTTCGGGTACCAACGTTAACTAGATTTTGTGTCACAACTCGTCTCTTACAATTTGAGTAAATACTCAGGAGTTCTGCGCTCTAGTCAAAATCTCTGTCTTCAAGCAGGGAGCCACTCAGTCGGGGTTATATCTACGGGCAGAGAATCGACTGTTAATAATAGGCAATGCAATGTGTTTGATTCGCGTTTGCAAGGGCATGGTAAATTTGGCTCGAATGTACGCGCTTGGCTTTCTCAAATAAACCCCACCTTGTGTCACATCTAGTGTGGAGACTTGGGTAAATATCCAGAGTTCACACAGATGGAGTGCTCGCTCGCTACAGTATCGTTGGAGTCGGTTGAGAGATAATATTATAACCGTTAGTAACCTTTTATAGGTATGATGTGCGTTGTGGTGCAGTGGATATCGACTCGGAGCGACAAATCGGGTAGCCGAGTTCGAATTCCAGTTGAATTCCTTGCATTCACATATGCAAAAATACTCTTGGGAAAGGTATTAATCCGTCTCTTCCTTCCACTTATGGGTTAAATAATAGGACAGATTGGGTTCTATATCCTTGGATGGCAACCAGTCTACCGCAAAATGTATTGGCAACCTACTGCGGGATAATCTTCTGCCCAGTCAGTCATGTCTCAAAAGCGTGTATTACATGTGGCACTTAACTACAAAATCGAAATTGACGTATATACAAACAAGCAGGATAATATATATATATATATATATATATATATATATATATATATAGGAGATTTACTAAGCGTCGCTTAGATGTGGCACCAAGGATCGAACTCACAACTCAGTCATAATTGGTTCTAGCGAGACGAATTTGCTAACCATTACATCACGCAGTATAATATAGATAGCAATTAAAACAAAAATTACAATTCTAATTCAATCCATGGAGGTTAATTTCTGTCCGTTCTGCTATTCATCCTGGGGCATAGCCCTTATCACTTAATACGGGACACTGTTGCTTTGGTTAAGGAAATCTAGTTTTCAGACGGTCATGAGTTTGATTCATGTATTGGGTAGTACAATCGGTACAAAATAAAGAATCTGTCTGAATTCACAAAATCACAAAAGAAAAGCAAAAATAAAATTCAAAAAAACTATCACGTAATTTAAACAATCGAATTGCCATTAATTCTCTTTTGAGAACTGAGTTTTAATCTTGTATACTGAGCACGATTGTCGCAGTGGCGATCACATCTGTTTCCTCACCTGATCGGGTAACTTGGCATGGAAGTGATACAATTATCATCTTCATGATTTAAAATACTTAATAATATATATATATATATATATATATATATATATATATATATAATTTTTTTTAAATATTAAATTATATATTTTTTGTTTCCCAGTAAACGCCTTAAATATGTTTGCCGAGGATGTCCTTTACAAAAGATTTCTTTATTTTGCCAGTTTTACATCCGTTTTAGTTATTCAATCTATTGTTGTTATTCTAGACAATTTTATTTGACAAAAGTTACATCTTCTTTTCTTAACCTGAAGATGAAGTGACTGCAGGTTTCTACTATGATCCAGAACTTTCCTCGGTATCAAAGTTGTTTAGAAATCATTGTCTGGATGCTTTCAGTTATTTCACTAATTTCTTTAGTTTAATTTTTGTATAATTTTTAGATTCATTGGAATCCTTCTCAGCACTTCAATTTTGGCTGCAATGACCGTCATCTTTTTAATCGTTTCACCCCAAGTAAGGCAGTAACGCCACTGATGCGCAGGGTGGGGGGAACATAAGAGAAAAATATTAGATACGAGTTGAGTAAAGACGAACCAGTTAGAGGAAGTGTCAGAGAAAGGAGCAAGAAAAAGATGGGAATACAGGTGCGATGACAGTTGCAAAGGTAGAGAGAAAGGAAAAGATATACAGGGTGTTGTAGAAAGAACTGGAGTCAAGTGGTTAAGAGATGGGTATTGATATTGCATTTAAATTCCTAGAGGTTGTAGCCGTCAGGAAAGCAAGAATATGGAAGAAAGTCCCACAGGTCGGAAGCTGATGGAGTAGAATTGTCGGCTGCATTTGCTTGATCTTACTGTGAAAGGGTGGGACCCAGTTGCCATTCTGGATGCCCGAGTAAACTCATGTGGCAGTGGCACCAGTCACTTAAGTTCGTCGGAGGAGAAATCATGAAAATATTTTGTCATACTTTCTAACATTCTTTTGCAAGTTTGCGATATTTATCTATTATTATTATTATTAATAGTATTAGTAGTAGTATTATTCGTAGTAGTATTACTATTTTCTTTTATTTCTGTTGTTTCCACATTCATTCTAAGTCCTGGCCAGAGGCATAAGGCCTAAAAATGACTAGTGACTCTCCTCCTTTAATGAATCTATCAGAATATTTTCCAATTAAATCCAGTATCCCAAACACGACTGACATTATTGATGTCGTCATGTGCCACATTTAAAAAAATTCAGCTTCATTTTCTTCGTATTTCGATCATTTTTTTTAAATCTTCAGATCTATTTTTACAGTCTTCCGTAATTGTCTTGTCAATAAGAAATCATATTCTGTTTTTGTTCTCTTTGATCACATTGTTTAGTCGATTTGCTTTGAATGCTGAATATCTGTGTGAATTGTAAGATCCCGTAAAATAATTACAAATCCTGTATTTATAACAGGGTTCATAGCAATTTTTTTTACAGATTCTATTGTATAAAGTTTGTAGAGTTCTCAGTGAAGAAACTGGCCTACCTTCCCAAACCGAGTTTAATATCCGCTGGATTCTAATACCGTCCAACCTAATTGAAGATAGTTTTTCTGTGTTATATAATACCACTGAAAAACAACGAAGAACGAGTATATATAAAATATTTTTTTATTCTTCGACGGTGACGGTTGTATGGAACATGAAAGTAGCCGCAGAGAAATCGCACATACGAAGAAGCTGTCGGGAGACGTTAGCCAGTCTCTGTCTCTTCAGAAAAAAATTCTAGACTTTACATAGTCTTAAAACTCCCACGCTATGCTTGTTTTTTCCGTTGTACTTTGCTGACAGCATCTACAGCCGGATATATTTGTCAACCACATACTTACCGGCCATCCCCTTTTAAGCCGGTTGTCACTTTTGTTGAACTTGCCTACTGTTGGATGTATCTGTCACTCAAATCCCTACGGGCTATATTCTTTCAAGCCGGCTGTCTTTTTGTTGACCTTATCTACAGGTTATATATTACATCTGGATATTCGTCACAAAATCTGTATTTACGTGTCAACACAATTCATAATTATTATTAAGATGTAAGATCATATCTGAAAAAAAAAGCGCTTGATATCGACAGATTTCAGTAAAAGGTGAGTAAATGTAGCAAGCCTGGTCCGCGTGGATGGGGCAGTCTGGATTTTCTTTTTTAAAGTTCCTTTGGCACAACGGTGCAGTTTCCTGTAAACCCCTCCTCTGGTTAAGTTAGTCGTCTTTTGTGTAACTAGTTAATGTGATTGAATGGTTATCCAGCCTGTTTCTGGCTTTCTCTATTGGTATGATCCAAGTCAAGATTCCCAACCTCCCCAGTTTGTTTTTGGTCAGTCTTTGATTGGGTCAGTCTTTGATTGGGTCAGTCTTTGATTGGGTCAGTCTTTGATTTTCCTATTCCATTAATTATTTTATCCTCCTCCGCTTCATTAGGGCTTCGTTAGTGCTTCTTGATTTCGCCTCATGGCAGAATACAGCTTCAAATCTCTTTTTGTGGGGTGGACGGGTTTTACCTTATTTCATTAAAAAAAATGTATTTTATTTCGTTTTGGATATGTAGTCCCCCTCCCCTCATTTCATTTTTCTTTAAATTCTTAATTATATTTTATATTATTGCATATAGTAGCAAATTTTTATGTCATGGGTTCCTTTTCCCCGATTGATGTGCCCCTAGTAAATATGTGGTATTGTGGTGTGTGAAGGATTGGAAGGTGATGGATGGATTCTTGTAGTGAATGTGCGCATTGTTAATCAGTGACAGGGTCGTGAAAGTGTTTAGCTAGGCATAGGTATAGTTAATGAGTACCACCCTCTACCCCACTATTTCGAGCTTCTGACACATTTTGTACTTTTGTGCAAATAATTATACAGTTCATAATTATTATCATTTTATAGCTGAAGAAGACCAAAGAGTAAGACGAAACTTGGTAATTATATGAAACAAAATCGAGTTTATTTTCTAACAAATGTGCGTTGTGATGTAATGGATATCAGCTCGGATTCCAGTTGAATTCGGCAGGGTTCGCTTACGTTCAAATACCATTTGAAAAAGTATTAATCCATCTCTTCTTCCTCCAGCTATGGGTTGAATAGCAGGACAGCGTGGGTTCTATAGCCTTGGTTGGCAACCAGTCTATCGCAGAAAGGAAATGACAATCTCTCCCAAACATGCATTACGTACGACATTTAGCTGATTGACTAATATGCTTATTAATTATTGGTAAGAATTACTTTTTTATAACAACTTGAAAAATATGTTGTTTTTATTAACATCAATCAAAGGCCACAAAGACCACACTTCAAACAGACGCACTTTCTGATTTTATGTCAATTCATGCAGAATGCATTTTTTCAATATACAGTGGAACCTGTCGTATGCGACCACTCCTACTGCCATACGGCAGGTGCTTGCTCACTAAAGGCTCATAGTCATGACCTATTTACGCCAGGAACGTATATTCCGCTCATCACAATGTACATATTAGACTTTAACCATGTAATCTGGCAATAAATAAATGAGAACATGAGAAAATGGCCTAACTTTAAAGAAATTTATTCAGCATAATTCATTTAAAATTAAAAAAAACGTATTTACAACTGTCAACAAGAGACCAAAATATTTATTCACAAAAAATATCTATTAAGTGGACTTAAAAAAGTATACGGTTTCAGTTTTTTTCTTAGAAGTGAGTGATAACAAAAGAGAATCTGCGATAGTACATGGTAAAACATACAAAAGACTGACAGCGATCGTGGGTGACGATAGAGAAACAGAGAGATAGATATAGATATAGATATACCCAGATAGAAATGGAGTAGATAGATACACAAAATTATAAAAAAACAACAGAGATAGACATTTGAGAAAGGGATATAATTGTGATTTTCCCAATCCCTGAATTTATCCAAGTCAGTACAGAGACTGCGATAAATCCTTCGAGCATGTCAAATGCAATACATGTACAAAACAGCCGATCTTTGACCGTGAGGTGAACTCAGGCAATGTACATTTCAACAAGAAATAACAGTTTGATACAACACTACAATAACAAAACAATGAGGAAGTGTTCCTGGTTTAGATTAAATCAAAATGAAATAGATTACTCATTTAGTTTCTCCTAATTTAAAACTTCGCAGTGTACGACCAAAATAGACTTTTTTAAAAGTGGTCGCTTGATCAGTGATTTTCACTCGTTCATCTTAGTCACTGGTAGCATTCTGGCTGTGGTCGCTCATTAAGGGTCAATTAACATTAGCAAATCGTCAGTGCACAGAAACAGGTCGTTGACAACAGGTGGTCGCTGACGACAGGTTACATTGTATTTCAAATTTCATATCATAAACACAGTCGATCGGTTAAGTGCCGTACCTGATACGCACTTGGGTAACCATGTTTCCAAAACTGGAGGGAAGACAGGATAAATACTTTTTTCTCAAGGGTATTTGTGCGTAATATCTAAATCTAAACTTATTTATAAATGGAACTTTGTCTCTGTGTGTGTTTGTGTGTGTGTGTGTGTGTCCGTTACCTATAGACTCCGAAACGGCTGAATCGATTTTCTTGAAAGTTTATACAGTTGTCCTATAAGCTAGGTTTTGTGTCGAGGTACCTCCGATAAATATCGAAAATCGATAATCGAAAAAATCGGGTTATAGAAGGAGTGGCCCGATTTTAATCAAATTTGATGCACTCATAGACAAAGACATAAGAAACGATATTCAGAAGTTTCAAGGTTGCAGTTCTTACAATAGTGCGAAAAATCGATAAAATATATATAAAAGACAAGATGTTTGTGTGTGTGTCTGTTTATCTGCCTGTATGTCTGTATTTTTTTCATCCCTTTTATTTTAGTTTTTGCTTCGGGTTTGGATCTAAGTAGGTATAATTGTAGTTCTTAATCTCAGCCATGATACCATTTACTCAGAGGACTTATTTAGCCTTCAAAATTCAGTTTACGACGAAAAAAAACTTATTTGATATCGATAGCAGGAAATCAAAATTTGACTTTCATCCATTCATTTTTCTTTCAGTCTCCGGTTTCGCTTTCAATGGAAACAACTATTGCTTTTTAGTCTTTCGTGCCAACGTCAAAAGAGTCTGAGCTCCAGGACGATTGATTAGTTTTAAAGCTTTCATTACAACCCGAGCAACGCCGGGCTATACAGCTAGTTACTTAATAGTTCAAAGTGTCTTTTTACGGTTATAATCTTTCCTGACTAGTCGTTATGAATGATATTTTCATCGAGGTTCATTCTGAACATTTTTTCTTCCAGAGAAAAACATTTTAAAAACCAACTTTGTAATGTGTGCCAGTCCGTAGCTATTTTTCGAATGTCAAATAATGCTTCTGGCTGATTTCGTTGCACTGCGTCAAAACAACTCTACATAAAAAAGATATTTTAAAAACATAAAACATTTATTATGAACGTACTATCTAAACAAATAGAAAAAGAGAGTAGTCTCATACGAATTCGTAATCCCAAAAGAGACAATATGACACATAGTAAATCGTAGCTGAAGGTTCATCGTTTTATGATCTACAAGCTAATGAAATAACTTAATTAGAAAAAAGGAAAATAACCCATGTCAATATTTCATTTTTCAATTTCAACTCTTCTTGATAGCAACAAGTCATAATTTATCATCAATTCAACACTTCATATGAAACATTCTAATACGATCATATATTAGTCAGATGCATATCTGACTAATATATGATCATATAATATCAAATGATACAATATTATATAAATCTATTCCCTTGTGATGATACCAAACCCTGAATCATCGTCAATCTGATACTCTCAATACGGCGGTATAATAGCCAAATTAATAATAGCAAATTCTACAATAAATTATTTGTCTCTAGGGATCACACACCAATTCAAGAATTGTTCTTAATTTGATACTTTATGTGGAACAACTTAAGCCATTCAGTCACGTTTTTGATGAGATAAGAGTATTGACTAATGCGAAGTAACCAATATCTGTGGCTTGAAGTAAAAGTGCCGATCTATGAATAAATAATCGCTGTGATGTACGACATGAACAGATTCGTTTGAGTTCAAACGCCTAGCCACATATGATCGTATACTACCAATAGATCTGTGACAATTGATGCGGCCTGTAACTTGTTGTTTCTGGCTAAGTTGTTGGAACAGAGCAAATCGACTTCCCGTCAATCGAAACAATGTTCTTCAAGCCGCACAGATCACAGGTTCAGTCTATTTGAAGAATTCAACGATAGAGAGACCACGGTGCGAACCATCCAATTCAGGAATTAGCCTCAGGTAGAAACTGTCATACGCCATGAGTGCCGAAATAGTTTGTTATAATTTACAGCAAGAGTGTGCTGAGGGTTAGGTGAAATACCTAACCGATTGCTCTCCCAACAACTACGTAGTAGGGGGTAGCAGGTATAGAGAGAAAGAGACGGGGTGGTTAACAAAATAACTTTAAGAACAAAATGCCCACGCGATCGACTTTACACGACAGTGTCTTAGCAAATACTGACAGCTGGTTTTCCTGTTACTTTTATTAGCATAAAGCATCTTACAAAGATCTTGACCAGTTACAGAGAGGCCTGTATCTAGATATGCTAAGTTATCTTACTGCCAACGGAGAAGTTATGCATTTAACTATTAACGACAGATATCTCCGCATGCGATCCACAGATTCTTTCGCCTCTGTAGTAACGTGGGTTTACCGCAATAATTCTGTTATTTTAGAAGGGTGCTAAGCTAGTTGCTTGTTTAATCTACAGATAACAATCGTCTGTTTCATTATCTGTCCTCATAAGAAGAAATCGATTATATTTTGTTTTCATTTCCTTTTTTTTTTTTAAATATGTTATCTTTATGGTAAAAATCGTCTTTTCGATAAAACACTGTCAATAATTTGATAGTAAAGCGTTGAAAGTGGGTACCGCACGAAAGGTCACGTGCTTCTGAAATTAGTCAGACAGGCGACTGGGCTTATGACCATGTCATGTTGAAATACCGGTTCTCGTATTAAGCAACGTCAAGCCTGGTCAGAACCCAGATGAGTGACAGCCTGGGAATACCAGGTGCTGTGAGCTTGAATGTCCGGATGGTGCGATGGATAATGGCTCGGAAATTGTTAATTGGAGAGCCGAGTTCTAATCCCTGTTGGGTTCGTTATATTTACCAATTTGTAGAAAACACATGAATTAACTTCTTCTTCACCAGCTAAGACTTATATCAGTAAGTTATTATTATTATTCTTACAATCTCAAAATATTTTCTGGCTTTAAATAACCTTCAATGTGTTGATAAGCCGTAAGAAATAAATCAATCAAACATGCACCTAGAAAATAATTTAAGGTATGGAGTGGTGTTGTATAACAGATATTGTGACCATAAACAATAACGCTTTAAAAATAAATTTTATTACAATAGATTAAGTCTGCAAGATAACGAGTATTAAAAAATAATAATAAATTTTATAAAAGAAATTTGGGAATTGTTTGTTGTGTAAATAATTCTACCTACGGAAGCCCAAACAAATAGTGTCGTAATTTTTGAGAATGTAAAAAAATAAAAATGAAATTCGATTTTTTCATATATTACTATCGATTAACAATTTATTTAACCGTAAGTTCTATGTAAATAGTTTCTTCCCTTGCACTTCCTTACTTGTAAAACTACTCCTCAGCTTTCTTACTTTGCAGTCAACGCTTGATCTTTATTCCTACGCTTTTTTCTTCTCTCTCATTAATAAGGTTTTCTTTCGCCAATAAACTTGTGCACTTTAGTGGCATTATTGCCTTGTTTTGGCTGAAATGAAAAAAAAAAAAAAAAAAAAAGAACAACCCCAAAACAAACGGATTAAACGCTCCAAACACAAATTAAAAAAAATATTTTTGCATTTTAAGAAACCTTGTTCTATGACAATGTTTGTTTTGGTTTGCGAATCTTCTAGAATCAATTTTTCCAATAAATTCACATAGCAAAATAGATCGTCGTACCATCTTTTATAAAATTTAACATAACCAACAACAGTAATAATAATAGAAATTCGTGTTTTGTTAAAAAAAGAAGAAAACAAAATATAAACTAAGTTTATTCCAGGCTGGCTCAAGGCAAGTTGAAAGAGAACATTTAAAGATTTTCCAACAGTAGATTGCAAATTCTTTCTGTTGTAGGCCGGTTACCAATTAAGGATATAGTACCCAGCTATTCAACCCATAGCAGGAGAGAGGGTTCATACCTTTCACGTAAGTGAATGTAACGAACTCGACGGAAATTTGATCTTCGTCTCCACGATTTCTCATTCCGACCCGATATCCATTACATCACGGTGAATATCCACACATGAATGTTTAATCTATAGTGAAAGTGGAAAAAAACGAAAAAATGATTAATTCTGGTCGTAGTGCCTATCGTAAAACACCAGCAGATATGTCCAAAGAACAATGTGAATGATCAGCTGATGAAATATTTATGTCTTTTCGTGTGTGTAACAAAAAAAAAAAAATTAGATGAAAAATAATGGCACTGTGAAAAGAAAGTCAGTAACGCGGTTTATGAGAAATGTAAGGTTGTTCCTATCCATGTCTTGCTTAAAGAAAAAACAGATTCTATTTTGCGTGGGTGAGAAACCTCTTTTAAAGGCGATAGTTTTTAATATGATGCCTGGAAGATAAATTTCAATAAATATTTCATATTTTCATACTTTGTTGTGTCGTGTTTGGGGAAATGCTCCAACTTTAGTATTTCTAAAAACCAAAGTAAAATGAATAAATCACTTATCAGTTTTTTTTTCCTGCGGGACTTTCTTAACAAAGCCGCATTTTTATTTTTATCTTTCAAAGACACAAGCACCTGTCCCTTAGGAGTTTCAGACTGGCACTGTACTTAGAGACATGCCGGAAAAGACGTTGTTTGAAAACAACTCGTTTATTTGCTTCGTTTTTTTTCTTTTTTTTTTTTTACCGCACCATGCTATTGGTAAAAAAAAAAAATATTAGGAGTTAGTTCCATTTGTCTGTTGATTGGTTGCTTGTCCGTGAATGGTTTGTCAGCAAAACAGTCTAAATAACTAAATGTTAACGTTTAAAAAAAGAAAAAGAAAAACATTTCAACGTCTGGTGTAAATTTCCGTTGCAAACGGCACAAGTAAGTAAAAATAAAACATGGTACTGGTACATATATATATGTATGTGTGTGTGTGTGTGTGTGTGTGTGTGTGTGTGTGCAACAGAATCTCAGGACAGGAATATTTGCTGACACTTTTCACCGTTGTTATTCGTCTCTTACCTGGACAATACGACTGATTAAAAAAAAAAGGGGTCTCAACAGAAGATTGAGGATTTAGCCCTGACGAATGAAAACCTCGTAACGGTGTCTTCATAATCTTCGAAATATGCATGAGTTAAGTGACAATCTTCTTTGCATTAATTCTATCAATGTTCTATCTCTACCCGATATCAAGCCCTTTGCGAAAAAAATGTTTGCTAAAATATCTCTTTATCAATAAACAATTGAAAAACAACAATTTTGGCGCTAAGCATTATCACAACTCACTTAATACTCTCTCTCTCTCTCTCTCTCTATTATATATCTCTATTATATATATATATATATATATATATATATATAGTCATCCGCAGACAGATCTGTTTCGCTGTATCACAGCTCATCAGTACGGTTAGACTCCGATTGCTTTAAACCCAGGATTGAAACCCGACCGAATTGGCTTCAGTCGGCCTTTCTACCTCTGGGATGACTTTTTAGCGTGTATATATTGTCATTATACCCGCCCAACCATACACTATCTATCTATCTATCTATCTATCTATCTATCTATCTATCTATCTATCTATCTATCTACTTATATTGCATGGTTAGGTTTTGAAGGCTATCACAATGCGTTCAGTAAAATAAAGGAAGGTAAATAGGTGTTGGGTATTACCTATTTATTATTCATTAATATTTCGAGATCAAAACCTCATCTTCAGAATGGTAGAAGAACTTGTTTTCACGTCCGCTGACTATTCGTGCAAAAGCACAGTCTACAAGCGGACGTGAAAACATGCCCTCCTACCATTCTGAAGATGAAGCAAACACTCCCTTTATTTACAAAGAGAAGGTCGCCTGAACCTGATAAACAGCGTATCCAACATCTTCAGTGTGTTCTGGCCAAAACAGAAAAAAGTTCACACTAAAATTCGCAGCATAACTCGGACTATTTATCAAATGATCTGCAATAGAAGATCCGTATGTATTTCGAATGGTATCACCAGACGAAAAATTCTTATTGAGTATTTTAGCAGGCACATCATACTGTTTGATCCTAACATCCAAACACTGCGTCGTTCTACCTATGTAGTAGAGTCTACAACTACATTTAAAATAATAAATAATAGAATTAATGTGGGAGTGAGTAGAACGTATTCACGCATAGATAGAAGAACAGGCTTAGTTAGAAAAACAACACGAACGTTAGTTGCATAATAACACTCACGTGAACTAGATGAAATCCGCTTGTCGAAGGTCCCACTAACCCTATCCTATAATAAATATACATATTGTCTTACATTGATGGCCCCTGAATTTTAATTAATTTTAATTTTTTGTTATATTTTTTACTTAAGTTTAAATTTAAATTGTTATCTACTTGTAATCTTTAATCTTGTTATTAAAAAACAGTAACTCACCTTTATAACATTTTATAATTGCAGTGAACATCGAGTGAAGTTAAATTCAAATCTATTTAAAAAAAAAATGAGTTTCAATGAGTGAAAACATCATAATGGCGCCCTCACAAAACTTCAAAGTTGGCATGAACCTGCCTGTTAAAGTGTCAAATTCTTTTTATTAAGACTATATATATATATACACGACAAGATCGTCAAGACCTACCGCGGTTTCGCACAACGGCTTAATGTGACTCCAGAAATTTGTTTTTTTTTTTGTTTTTTTTCTTCGAACACCCCCTTCCCCAGATGGGTTAGTCTTTGATAGGTGTCTATTTATTTGATTATTCCTTGGTCTGCCTTTGCCCTGACGAGCCGTTGTGCGAAACCGCGGTAGGTCTTGGCGATCTTGCGATTTTTTCTCGTGTGTTTTTGCTCTACGTCACTGCCTCTTGGTTAATCCTTTTTGGTTAGTTTTGTATCGAGCACTTTTCTTTCTTTGTGGTTCGTTCCGTTTGAAGGGTTTTTTTTCTTTGCTGTGAAGTACTGTATGTATTGTCGGTGCTCCGCAGTTTTCTTTTTTTCCCCCTCATTGTCCAAAGCTTTATAGCGGCGGACAATAACGGAGTTAGATTCTGCCGGTTATTCGTGGTCCTTAAAAATTACTTGTGTAAGATTTTAAGATTTGGATACGTACAGAGTCGATTTTATTATTAATATATATATATATATATATATATATAGTTTTAAGGTGTGCTATATTTATAGGATAAAGTGCTCAATATCAGAGATAGAGCGTATGTAAATTTAAAAGAGTGAACATTGAAGTCAACACTTAAGTGCGACAGACTGTTTCATGCTAAGCGCAATCATCAGGCCACCTGATATATATATATATATATATATATATATACTTTAGAACATGTACAAATTACAATCAACTACAAAACTGTACATTTTGTAGTAGATTGTAGTTTGTACATGTTCTAGAGTATAATTTATAATACATATTCACTGCTTTATTTTTTTTATTGAGCACTGTTTTAACTTTTTGTAAACGTATCACCCCGAGCAAGGCGGTAACGCCATTGATGTGCAGGGGGCTACATAAGCGTAAAAAGATTAGATAGGAGGAGAGTAGAGAGAATGACGAACCAGTTAAGGATGGGAATACAAATGTGATAACAGTTGCAATGGTAGAGAGAAATGAAAAGATATGCAGAGTAATGTAGAAAGAACTAGAGTCAAGTGGTTAAGAGATGGGTATTGACATTGCATTTAAAGTCCTGGAGGTTGTAGCTGTCGGGAAAGCAAAAATATGGAAGAGAGTTATACAGGCAGGAAGTGCGAGAAAAGAAGCTGCAGGAGTAGAATTGTCGTCTGCATTTAGTTGATCTAACTGTGAAAAGGTGGGACCCAGTTTCCAGTCTGGTTGCACGAGTAAACACCTGTGACAGGGGCACCAGTAACTTAAGTTCGTTGGAACAGAAGCCATGAAAATATTTATAGAACAAACAGAGGGAAGCCACATCCCGTCGGTGAGAAAGTGGCTGGAGTCGAGCCGCCAAGTCGGTACCTATCACATTACTGATTCTCCTTAGGAGCCTGTCTAGAACCCTGAGATTAACACCGAGTGCGTCTGACCATATATGACAGCAGTGTTCCATGCACGGACGGATGGCTGATTTGTATATATGCAAGATGGATTCAGGAGGAAAAAAGCATCCTGGCCCGACACAGTCCAAACCTTCCTAGCAGTGGATTTAACGTTTTTAACGTTGCAAATATGTTTTCTTCCTTATTCATTTAGACGTATATATATATAAGTTTCATTGAAGGCGACTGATATGAAACTGCGATTAAGGTTTTTAATAATTTTTTCTTAGATTGGTGCAATCAATTTCTTTTTCTGAATGCGTCCGCTTTGTTTGCGATAGAACGACGTACCGTATAGTCTCTAAAAATTTTGATACTGGTGATTACTGGCGGTTGTGTAACAGTGATTTAAATAAAAGTTTTCTAACCATCCCGTCTTTGCTAAATTTGTGGTGTTAAACAGAACAGAATGTCTTGGTCGTAAACATCAAAACTACATGAAAATAAAAACATGAAATAAATTACATGAAAATAAACACTTAATCTTAGATTTTTACGTATAATCTAGTAATAATCTATTCATCACATCGTCATAAAAAATGTCGAAACTCCTTAATTTTATTCCCACTTAAATACAAAACAGATGCCATGAAATAGTTAAACGCCATATTAACCAGAGAATTCATCCTCGTGCGTGTTATTCCTTAAAGAGCCTAGCAACGTGAAACAGATGCTGGTTAATAACATTTTCCGAACCACCTTATGGGTGATTAAATTAGATTATTTCCCTCTAAGGTAAGTGAATAGTAAGAGTGAATATACAAGGAAAAAAAAATCAATAATACTAACATATTTCTATAAAACTCAGATACACGTTAATTATAAGCAGGGCGAATTTGTCTATAGAAACATTCCTAAGAAATACACATTATCAATCGACCAGAACTAGGAGATTAATTTAATTATCTCTGATAAAACATTTAAAACAACCAAAACCAACAATAACAAGTCACAAGCAAAATCTAAACAACATTATTTATGAATTTATATGCCCATTACGGGACTGAGTTCCTGACGAAAACAAATTCATGAGTAATAATTACATTGGACATACCACCACATTCTTATCAGGAAGAATTACTTTTCATCACTTAGATCATAGCTCCGTAAGGACACATTTAAATACACACATAGAACTATCAACTGTACGCAACATACTTGTGAAAAATACAAACATAACAGACCCACTCATATGCAAAAACAGTTAAAAATAGCCGAAGTGATTCAAATAAAGAAGAAGCAGTCAAATCTTAATAATATCAGTTATGAACACCACCATAACGTGTTAACCGTGTTGGGAATTTTGTAATCTCTATATATACATGTAAAAATTCTACATATAATGTTAAACAAAAAAGATCCTTCATAATGGCTAATCAGTCGAAGACACTTTTTAACTTAAATTGACGTCAACGACGGAAACAAAATCAAATTAATTTGTACGAGTGATGGTATTTCAGTATTCTCAGATCAAAAATAAAATAACTTTCAGGTTTTCACAATGTTTGATGGTGATTTAATGATCACAAAAATTTACGACTATTTCTCAGAGGAAACATAAATTTAATTTGATATTTTGCGCACCTCCAATCAACTTCATAATGGGAAAATATGTGAGGCAAAGCGATAATTTGAATGCAAACATTATATAAAAAAAAGTTTTATTACATGACGAAAAGATTTCTTAGTCTGTTGTGCGATGTGTGAAGAGCTAATTTAACAAATCATTAATGCTGTAGTGAGTTCGAATCCCACAGGTCAAATCGTAAGGATGGAACTCACTATATAATATGTCTAAGCAATTATCTCTTGCTAACCTTCGTGTGGTATTAGGCAGGGCCATGCTTAGGGCTTCCGAAGACACCGAAAATGCGGTGGGGGGAGGGCGAAAGTTCCCTAGGGGTCGCAAGGCTCTGGGAAGCCGCAAGGCTCTTTAGCTCCGCAGATCTATTGTAATGAAAAAATATTAACAAAATAATTATTATGATTAACTGGAAAATTATTATCATACATGTATGTTGAATAGACATCTATCAACCCGTCTCACTCGCTCCCTCTCTCTCTCTCTCTCTCTCTCTCTCTATATATATATATATATATATATGTATAACATAGTGATGATCCACGTATACTGTCTGAGGAAAAACTACTAAAAAGTTGTAAGTTTAAAAATGTATTTTTTTGACAGTATTTGTTTCTGATGAAAGGCCGAGGACGGTCTGAAATATCAAATATAATAATAGAAATAAATAAATACTGTCAAAAAATACATTTTTAAACTTACAACGTTTTAGTAGTTTTTATATATATATATATATATATATATATATATATATATATATATATATATATAAATTATATTTTAGAACATGTACATAACTTCTCTATATATAATCGCTATGAAGGCGCATTCGTTTCTGCATCGGAGTACCAATGCTTTGTCAGGCGATGTGGTACTGGGAATCCTTTTCATTTTTATTTATTTAGTTTTGTTAGGGGTGTTGGCTGGGGGTTATGATATTGTGATATTTCGTTGACAGTTGGAATTTTTTGTGGAGAGTGTCAGTGTGTGTTGGTGGTTGTTGATAACCCGCTGCTACATTAAGTTGAGCACTCTTACCATTTCGATAAAAATTGAACATGGAAAAAGTAAGTTTCGACATTTCGCTGAAAAAGATTCCTATCCCAAACA
This sequence comes from Ascarosepion bandense, assembly GCA_037127315.1. Taxonomy (NCBI): domain Eukaryota; kingdom Metazoa; phylum Mollusca; class Cephalopoda; order Sepiida; family Sepiidae; genus Ascarosepion; species Ascarosepion bandense. Next base: position 1,077,777 of record JBBBDQ010001634.1, on the reverse strand, counting down.
AACAGGAATACTTTCAAAAGCTGGTCCAAAAAACTGAAGACCTAATACGAAGGATGAGATGGAAAGCGTTTTTCTTCATCAAGAGCCAGGAAACTACTGAAAACAAGGAAACATTCGAATTTAGAAACCTAAAAAACCGCCCCTCTCGTAGACAAACTCCAAAACTTCGAGAACGACTTGTTCGAGATAGTAAATAAAATCACTTTTCACAAACGCAAAAACAAATTCCTCAACCACTTGGACACACTAGTCAACAACATAAACAAATCCAATAAGGTCTTTGTCAAATCTGACAAAACTTCAAACTTCTACAAAATAGATCCCAAAGACTACAAAGAACTGATTATAAAAAACTTAACTATGAAATACAGAAAAATCGACACGGAGCACCAAAACCACATAGACAGGATTAACCAAGCAGACAAAAAAATTACCGACAAACTAAATATTAGCGACAGGGTCCCCAAAATGACAACAAAGGGGGAGGCATATGTGCTCTTAAATGACCACAAACCGGATTTTTAACGTAGATTACCAACAAGAATAATTAACCCTACAAAATCTGAAATCGGTTGGATTAGCAAAGTAATATTAGAAAGAATCAACCAGCAAATAAAAGAAAAAATTAAACTAACGCAGTGGAATGGTACAATGGACGTCATCAAATGGTTTTAAAACCTTGGGGAAAAAAATAATGCCACCTTCTTACAGTTCGACATCGTGGATTTTACCCATCGATTTCTAAGGACCTCTTTAACCTCGCCCTTGAGTTCGCCGAATTCTACTCGGACATCACTAAGGAGGAAATCAAAATAATCCTGAACTGTAGAAAATCAGTTCTCTTCCACGACAACCAACAGTGGACAAAATATTCAACGGATAATTTTGATTTATCTATGGGAGCCCTGGATTCAGCAGGTCTGGTGGGGCTATTCCTGCTGTACAACCTCACTGCGCATAAAGAAATAGATACGAATAATATAGGACTATACAGAGACGACGGACTCATGATAATTAATGAATCTAATGGAGGTAAGATCGATAAAACCAGGAAACTAATTCATAAAGTCTTTAAATCCTTCGGTCTTAACGTAGTGATTAACCCCAACGTCAAACGAGTAGACTTCTTAGACATAACATTAGCCTTAGTATCGAACACTTTCCAACTTTACATGAAGAACAATTCGAACCCAATATATATAAACCCCAACTCTAACCACCCACCATTCATTATCAAACACATCCTATCATCAATAGAACGCCGCATTAACACACACTCATCCAGGAAAGAAATATTCAATGAACACAAGATAACTTGCGATAAAATCCTAAAGGATAGCGGATATCAATCATCAAAAATCAATTTTGTGGAAAACTTCAGAAGTTCAAAGAGCAAAAATAGAAACCGAAAAATCATATGGTATAACAATCCTTTTAATCAATCAATTAACTTCAAACTGGGACATAAATTTCTTCAACTAATAGATAAGCATTTCCCCCAAAAATAACCCTCTAAATAAAATATTCAATAAAAATACAATTAAACTAAGCTATTGCTGCTCCAATAATCTAGAAAAAATAATTAAAGTACCTAACAACAAAATATTAAAAACACACAACAAAAATAACTCCAACACTAATACAAATCCGACACATAATTACAACCCCTGTAACTATAGAAACTCTTTAACTAATGCCCCATGAACAACAAATGTCAAACGAAATCCCTGATATATATGTGTTCGATCTCATCCATGGAGAATCCTAAGGATGAAAAAATGTATATCGGAAATACCATGAACGTATTTAAAAAGCGATTTTATAATCACCTGTCATCCTTCAATAACAAAGAAAAACAAAACATGACATCTCTCTCCAAATATTTTTGGAATTAAAAAACGAAAATAAAACACCTAAAGTTAAATGGAAAATCCTTAAGCAAGCAAGAACACCTAAATCAATAAAGGAACCATGTTTCCTCTGTCTTCAAGAAAAAATGAGATACTTAAATATATGAACAGTAACAAGCTTTTAAACCAGAGGCATGAAATAAATACAGTAAACTGCAAGCACATCAGAGAGCTAACATTACAATCTTCCTAAAAAAACACTACAAGAGCCAAGAATAGGACTTATATATATATATATATATATATATATATATATATATATATATGTGTGTGTGTGTGTGTGTGTGTGTGTAAAGATAGAGATATAGGTGTATAAAATTTTCACAAGGTTTAATATTAACTACAAACAAGGTGTATAACCATAATTAGTACTGACTAAAAGAGTAAGGTTGGTAACCATAATCGGTATTAATTAAGATTAATTAGAATTAGTAAAGTTAATAACAATAATTAGAGTAAGGTTAATAATCAATATTAGAATAGGATCAATAAAGGTTAATAACCATAACCAAAATAAGATGAATTATATATGGAATAGATATGAAAATAGAAGTTAAGAATTAAAATAAGGTGTCGAATCATTATTAGATTTAACTAATAAGGTAAGGTTAATAACCGCAATTGATGTTGATCAATATTAATTATAAAGTAAGGTTAAAGACCATAATTAGGAAGGTCAATAACCATAATTAGAGTAAGGCCAATAACCATAACCATAATTAGAGCGAGGTTAATAACCATAACCATAATTAGAGTAAGATTTATAACCATAAATATAATTAGACTAAGGTTAATAACCATAACCATAACCATAATAAATCGAATCATATAGAGACTAGACATGAGAATAGAAATTTATATGAGAATAGAAAATTAAAAATTACAAATTTAATAGTGAAAATGGTTTCCAAAAAATCATCTAATTTAAAAATCAAAGATTTAAAATTAAAAATTGAATCGAGAAAACGATTCCCAAACAATGATATAAAAAATCAAAAATTAAAAATGTAAGACAAATAACACATTCCCTAAACCCAATATTAAGATTAAACACGCAAACTTACACCGATTGTAAAAACTCTGCAAAAATAAAAATAAACAAAAAAAAAATATCCGCACCAACTGTCACCAACGGTCACAGACTGACTCCATTATCTTGCTAACACCCACCAACACACACTAACACTCTCCACTAAAAATTCCAACTGTCAACGAAATATCACAATATCAAAAGCCCCCCTCCCCCAGCCAATACCCCTAACAAAACGACATAAATGAAAATGAAAAGGATTCCCAGTACCACATCGCCTGACGAAGCATCGGTACTCGGATGCAGAAACGGACGCGCCTTCCTAGCGATTATATATAGAGAAGTTATGGACATGTTCTAAAATATAATTTATAATAAATATTCACAGCTCTATATAGAAAAGTATATATCGAGCACTGTTTTAAATTAATGTTTTGGACGTGGAAAGAATTCTTCGTTCTGTATTCACTCGGATATATATATATATATATATATATATATATATCGCTCATTCAGTAATGAATTAGATCACTTTGGCTATTGGGCGAGTATGATGATAATATACACGCTAAAAAGTCTGCCTTCTTCTACCAAGCGCCCATAGCCCAGAGATGGAATCGCCGACTGACGCCAATTCGGTTGGGTTTCAATCCTGGGTTAAAAGCAATCGGAGTCTAACCGTACTGATGAGCTGTGATACAGCGAAACAGATCTGTCTGCGGATGACTATATATATATATATATATATATATATATATATATATAATCTTTGATAGAAGCCTTCCGGACCCGAAGAGGCCGCAAATGATTTGTAATTAAAAAATGAACTTGAGAGAGAAATAGATTATAGATATTCGTTTCAACATACATAAAAAGTTGTGAAAATGTTCGTAATATATAGCTTCAAAACGCCAATTCCGCGATTTCTTCCGTTTTTTCGTGATCACGGAATATCTGCGTTCGGAGAGTATGTCATTTTGTTTAAAGTACCAGTTATTGTGGGTTCAGTGTGTTCGAGGGAGGCGCAAGTTGCATTCTGCGGGTAGAGGGGCCACAAGGCGCATTTTTCGGGGTGCGTCATGTTGCTAAGCACGGCACTGGTACTAGGTTAATTTGCTTGAAGCAAGTACACAATGACTGTCTGCCAAGTGGGAATCAAACTGGTGACATTAGCAAAAGACTGATGCCGAATAGCTTGTTCGTGTTAATTTAACTATCCTATCAGGTATTTCGTAAGTTAAGCGTACACCGAGTGTGAAGCAGCCAGTATCCTCCCAACTCGTTGCAGTTTTGACCCAATTTCTGAACATTGCACAAACGAAAATACGGAAGAAACTTGATATTTCGTCTTGTATTGCGATTCAATGAAGTTTCAAATTCAGCTTCGTTTTCCCGGCGTGAAAAGTGAATTTGATCGCTGATTCGCAATGATATGAACATCGAATACATTTCCTGATATCAGAATCGGACATCTTTTTTTCCTTCATTGAAAGATTGAAAAAAGGATAGACAGATGAATTAAAGAGATAATTAATCAATGCTCGACATTTAATTCGTAGATAAAAGATCGAATTTTGGATTCGTATTTCTAAACCTGAATATTTTGTATTTCTTTAAAAACGGAAATACGAATTTTAAATGAAAAATGAAAACAAAAAACCATTCAAAAAGACTAAAAAACACCGTTTAAATGTCAACCATGCTCAGCACTGAAGCTGCTGTATTCGACCAAGAAAATGAGAAAAATGGAGTCAAAATAGTATTGTTTATTTCTAGAAACTTATTTGAATCGATATTTTAGCTGAAACACACAACAGACGAATAAAAATATGATGGGATAATTTTGGCATTTCGTCAAGACAGATTAAGAAACATGTACTTGGAGAAAAGCATTAAGACTTAAATCTATATCTTTCTTCCATTTGTATCTAAGAAGTTTCTGGGGAATCTATCACTTAAGTGCTATACGTGATACAAGCTTGGGCGATCATGTCTTGAAAGAGACATGACTGACTGGGCAGAAAGTTTTCCTGTAGTATGTTGCCATTACTTTCTGCGTTAAGCTGGTTGCCAACCAAGGCTATAAAACTCAATCTGGCTTGCTATTTAACACATAGCTGGAAGGAGAAGAGACGGATTTGTACCTTTCCCATAGGTATTTACACATATGTGAATGCAACTAATTTAACTGGAATTTGAACTCGGATCTCCGATTTATCGTTCCGAGCTGATATTCACTCTACAACAACGCAAAATCTATATGAAGCAGGAACATCATTTGTTAAAAACACTGATTTCTTTTAGGGCAATGTTTTGAGAGAAGCTGCCTTTATCAATACGACGTGATCTTATTTCATATAGATTGTGCCAATAGATTCCGTATTTAACTGGGACAGAATCACCAATTTAACCCTTTTTAAAAGTTAAATCACGCTCTTTTACATTGTGCCATGCTCCGTTATCATAAACAGATATTATTTTAAACGTAAGAAAAAAAAAGTGAGATACTGATTTTCAGGAAATAAAAGTCTCTGAAAAAAAAATCTAGATTTATTTCCGAATGAGTTTAAATTGCAAATCTAAGCTGGGGAAAAAACGCGGTGGGAAGCCCGACCCCAACTCATCAATAAAATACATTGAAATTGTTTGTTTTGTTGTACTTCCTGTCAGTCTCACTCATTCATTGGTGTTTGGCCTTCATTTTATCAATAACGTGAATCCTCTTGACAAAATACAACGGAGAATCTGTAAAGTGATCGATCCTGACTTGGCGGACCGGCTGCAACCACTCTCTCACCGGATGAACTTAGGTCATTGGTGCCGCCTAGGTACGAATTTACACGAGATACTGGATTAGCAACTAGGTCCCACCCTTTTACAGTGAAACAGATAAGATGTTACCGTAATTTCTACTCCAACAGCTTCTTTTCTTGCCTGTGGAATTCTCTTCCACATGCCTGCTTCCCCGACAGCTACAATCTCCAGGGGTTTAAATGTAAGGTCAATAGACACCTCCTAACACACTAACTTGCATCTATTCTCTCAAACACTCTCACCATCTACCCAACTCTCATTCTCGGTATCTTTACCCGTCTATCACCATCCTTCTGGCATTTCCTATATCTAACCATCCTTTCTCATCATTTCCCCGACCCTATGTAACCCTCTGCGCAATAGTGGCAGTGGAATGCCTTGCTCGGGGTGAAACGATTAAAAAAAATAAAATAAAACCTTAAATTCTGTGTGAGCTGTTATGGATTTTCTATCCCCATCTGGTTTAGCTTAGAAGTTTTCATGAGAACTGTATTTGGACTGAGCACAATCCCACAATATATTAATCAATTTTCTTCTTCTTCTTCTTCTTCTTCTTCTTCTTCTTCTTCTTCTTATTATTATTATTATTATTATTATTATTATTATTGTGTCATTTTCATCAGATTTCTATTTCTGCTATGGTCGCACTACCTACGAAGTCTGCGAGAGTTATGACTCCATTTAATGTTTTTTCTATCTCCCCTAACATCCCCAGCGTTACATAGACAAAGTTCTCCTTAGTGTGTAGGCTGTACTCAACAAGACAATTTTTTGTATATCTCTTAAGCTGGGGTTTCCAGGGATTCTTTCAATGTGTTGTTTTGTTCTGTTTTTTATCATTCCAAGTGCACCTATTATCACTGGCATGATTCTTGTTTTCTGTTTCCACATTTTTTCTATTTCAATTTCCAGGTCTTTATATTTTGACAGTTTTTCGATTTTTCTGTCTGTGTAGATGGTGTCATCTCATAGAATGGTGACATCTTCTATTTCTGTAACCGGTGCTGGGTGATGTTCATACCAGTGTTTGTTTACATACTTTCCATAATGTTTGCACATTGTCCAATGTAAATATTGCTCCTCTCTATCGTGACAATTTTTATATTTATTTGGGGCGAGTACAGAACATCCTGAGATTAGATAGTCTACTGTTTCTTGGTATTTATCACAGAACCTGCATTTTGCATCCACATTATTATGGATAATATTTGCCTGAAAGTTCCTAGTGAAAAAAACTTTGGTCTTGCGCTGCAAGAATAAATGCATTATTATTATTATTATTATTATTATTATTATTTCCTTGACCCCTGTTGCATAGACATATCATTCTGGGTTCTAACCAAAGTTAAAAAATGGCTTCATTACATTTTGCACTGATCATTTTACTAGTAAAAGAAAACCCAAAGTTCCCAACCAATTAACAAGAATGAAACTCTTGAGGATAAGTCAGCTGTACTTGTGAGCACAGTATTTTGTATATTGTTATGGTGCCCTATCTACAGAAATGGACTCTTCTTCCGTCAATAAAGACTAAGCTTTGTGAGTTAAAGGAACGCAGCTAGAGACAGTCATATGACAGTCTGGAAACAGACAAGACGCAGCGTAATTATATGCGTAGTTACGATAGATTCGGAAGAAATGATTCCGGTGGGCAATGGCAGTCGAGCAAGCAGGTGAGAACCATGGAGACGAATGAGATTTAAGCTGAAATTTCCTAACAGGGATGAAAGGCATCGATGCCAGCCTTAACCCAGGAGGAGACCTTGGATGCACATTCTTCGAAGGGAAGACTAAAGACGTTGTTCCAAGGGATGTCACAGAGGAAGTCTCGGAACGAATCCCAGTCTGCTCTTTGATAGCAGTAGGATATTCTACTTGTCTGGGTTTCATGGGTCGGGCGGGAGTGGAATGAAATATTGACGGACACTACAGTGTGGTCAGAGTTTCCGAGTGGGCAGAGTTGTCTGGTATTGCAAGAGTCTGGGATGGAAGTGAAGCAGAGGTCTAGAAGTGAGTCCATTCCGTTAGGGTTGTCGGAGAAACGCGTGGGGAAGTCCACTACTTGCGTAAGGGATTGGGTGATTGAAAAGTTCATGGTGTGGACACCAGCAGGGTCAGTGACAGCGTTCTTCAGCCATTTGGTGTGGTGGGCGTTAAAGTCACCAAACACGAATACATGGGCAGAGGGATGGGAAGAAATGGCTTTGTCAATATTGTCAGAAATGATGTCAAGTAACGAACAGTCAGGGGAGGAAGGAGAGCGGTAGAGAAAGAAGAGATAGCTAATCGAGCTGAGAAGTGAGAGGCGGAAGAAAGAATGATCTGGGGATTCAAGAGATGACACCCTAGCTAAGGGAAGGTGTTCGCTGACATAGACACAAAGCCCATGCATATGAACATTGGAGTCCTTCCTGAAGAGGGGAAGGTAGCCAGGAACGTAGAACTCAGATGAGGGGACAGAAGGGTTAAGATTAGTTTCACATAGGGCTAATATATCAGGTGATTTATTATGGAGGAAAGAATCTACGCTAGGGAAGTTGGTGCGGATGCCGCGTATGTTAGTGAAAGAGATGCAGACAGGTTTGGGCGTTCGGACTTAGCCTTCTATATGCTGATTACTAACACATATTATAGTATATATATATATATGTCCTGACATTTTAATAATCTGTTTGTACCTACCTTCTTGTTTCCGTGATTTACTTCCGGGCACCAAACAGGTCACAACAACTTGGCGACAAAGATTTCGCCACAACAACTCCCCAACATATATCATTAGGGTATGACCTACCTATCAGTGACTCTATCGAAATATTTTTACAATCATTTCGAGGGCTTCAACTACACACTGAATTATTGGGGTATTTATGTGCTATTTTTTAGATTTCCATTTCAGGATCCTAGTAATCGAACAGTTTTTTGAATATCTTTACGGGTGCATTATAATCTGCATTGTCAGCCATATTAAATTAGCATAATTTTTATTATCATTCCTGCTTTTCAGAGAGTCTTTTGTTATAATAGTATCGCCCCAAGCAGGCATTTTACTGCCACTGTTGTGCAGAGGGTTTACACCGGAGGAAAGTTATGAGAAATAGTGACAGGATACAGGGTGTGTCAGGATGTGGATAAGAGAAAGATGGGAATACTTATGAGAGTGGAGTGGATGGAGAAAGGAGCATGAGAGAGAAGATGCAGATAAGTGAGATAGGGGACGAGTAAGGCATTTACATTTAACTTCTTGGAGAGTGTAGATTTTGGGGAAGCAAGTAAAGACGGGAAGTGCGAGAAAAGAAGGCTAATGGAGTAGAATTTGCGTTTACATTTTATTGGTTTCACAGTAAAAGGGTGGGACCTAGTTGCTAATCTTGTAGCTCGAGTAAATTTGTATATAGGGGCACGAGTGAGCTAAGCTAATCGAATCAGAAGTCGTGAAAGTATTTGTAGAAGAGACAGAGGGAAGCCACACTGCGCTGGTGAGAAAGTGACTGTATCCGAGCTGCCAAGTCGGGATCGATCACATTACAGATTCTCCGTTGGATGTTTTCAAGGACTCCTAGGTGGATAGCAGGAGCACCCGACCAAATATGGAGCAGTAGTCAATGCACGGGCGGATGGTAGATGTGTATATCTGCAGGATTATTTCAGAAGGGAAAAATTTCCTGGCCCTGCCCAGAAAAACTCTTAGCAGCGGAGGGGAGATCATTAATGCAGATAAGGAAAAGCGTGGGACCTAAAATAGAGCCTTGAAGGACACCCGCGTTTATTTCAGTTATTATCTCTGTCATAACTCACCTGTTATCTTAGCCCTATGTGAAACTAACCATAGCCCTTCTATCCCCTCTTCTGGGTTTTACGTTCCTGGCTACCTTCCCCTCTTCAGGAAGGACTCCAATGTCCATATGCATGGGCTTGGTGTCTATGTCAGCGAACACCTTCCCTTAGCTAGGGCGTCATCTCTTGAATCCCCAGATCATTCTTTCATGTGCTTCCGCCTCTCACTTCTCAGCTCGATTAGCTATCTCTTCTTTCTCTACCGCTCTCCTTCCTCCCCTGACTGTTCGTTACTTGACATCATTTCTGACAATATTGACAAAGCATTTCTTCCCATCCCTCTGCCCATGTATTCGTGTTTGGTGACTTTAACGCCCACCACACCAAATGGCTGAAGAACGCTGTCACTGACCCTGCTGGTGTCCACACCATGAACTTTTCAATCACCCAATCCCTTACGCAAGTAGTGGACTTCCCCACGCGTTTCTCCGACAACCCTAAACGGAATGGACTCACTTCTAGACCTCTGCTTCACTTCCATCCCAGACTCTTGCATACCAGACAACTCTGCCCACTCGGAAACTCTGACCACACTGTAGTGTCCGTCAATATTTCATTCCACTCCCGCCCGACCCATGAAACCCAGACAAGTAGAATATCCTACTGCTATCAAAGAGCAGACTGGGATTCGTTCCGAGACTTCCTCTGTGACATCCCTTGGAACAACGTTTTTAGTCTTCCCATCCTAGAATGTGCATCCGAGGTCTCCTCCTGGGTTAAGGCTGGCATCGATGCCTTCATCCCTGCTAGGAAATTTCAGCTCAAATCTGATTCGTCTCCTTGGTTCTCACCCGCTTGCTCGGCTGCCATTGCCCACCGGAATCATTTCTTCCGACTCCATCGTAGCTACGCGTCGGACCAAAACAGGCGCCTTTTCACTCCAGCTCGTAATAAGTGTAAAAAGATACTTAACGAAGCTAAGATGTTGTTTGCTGCCAGAATGAAGCAACGCATAGCATCCTCTAAATTCGGCACCAAAGACTACTGGCGATTCTGTAAAAGAGTACTTAACAAGAGCAAGTCCACAATACCCCCACTAATCAACAAATTTGAGGTCCTCACCTCCCCAGCGGATAAGGCTAAATTCTTTGCCCGCAGATTCTCGAATAATTAGAGTCTGGACTCATCTGGAGTTTTTACACCCGACTTCTCACCTAGAACCGAGGCACAACTGAATGATGTCCACATTACACCCTCGCTTGTCTCTAAGATAATCTTAAAACTTGACCCTCACAAAGCGAGCGGTGGAGACGGAATCCCAACCATAGTCTTACAGAAATGTGCCCCTGAACTCTCCTCTGTCCTTTCTAAGCTCTACAACCTCTGTCTATCTGCTTCCTGCTTTCTTGCGTGTTGGAAATCTTCCTCTGTAGTTCCTATATTTAAAAACACTGGAGAACCCTCGGACCCTGCAAATTACCGCCCTATCAGCCTTCTTCAGATCTTTGGCAAAGTGTTCGAAGCCATTATCCACGCCGAGGTGGTTCAGCATCTCACAGCACACAGGCTCCTCCCGGACAAGCAATATGGTTTCCGCTTCACCAGGTCTACTGCTGATATGCTAACGACCATCACCGAGTACATATACCAGGCACTCGACAGGAATGGCGAAGCCCGAACCGTTGCATTGGATATATCTAAGGCATTCGACAGAGTTTAACATGCTGGCCTTCTATGCAAACTGCGGAGCTATGGTAGGACTGGACATTTGTTTGAAGTAATCCAGTCATTTCTCTCTAACCGCACAATGAAGGTGGTATTAAACGGACATGCCTCCCAGAACTACCATACAAACGCAGGTGTCCCCCAAGGCTATCTCTTAGGTCCTACACTCTTTCTGATATACATTAATGATCTCCCTGATTCCATAAGATCCCAAGTAGGTTTGCACGCCGATGACACCACAGTTTACTCTCGCCTTCGACCAAAAATCTGGTGTAAGCGTCAAAGTTAACCTCGCAGCCGAGATTGAAAAAGACCTCCAATCCATAGTGGACTGGGGTAAGAAATGGCTAGTAAATTTTAATGCTTCTAAAACGAAGCTACTATCAATTAACCATCATAGACAATCGCACCTACCTCTCATTAGCATGGACCAAGCTTGCCTCCCAGAGAGTAAAACACTGCGCCTCCTTGGTCTCACATTTTCAGCGGACCTCAAATGGAATGACTATATCGAATCCATTGCTAAATCCGCTGCTATGAAAGTTGGTTCTCTGTGTAGGGCCCGGAAGTTTTTTCCGTCTAAATCTATCCTGCACGTATATAAATCTACCATCCGCCCGTGCATTGAATACTGCTGCCATATCTGGTCGGGTGCTCCTGATATTCTCCTCGGGCTTCTCGATAAGGTACAGAGGAGGGTCTGCAATGTGATAGATACCGACTTGGCAGACCGCCTGCAGTCTCTCTCGCACAGGCGCGACGTGGCTTCCCTGTGTCTCTTCTATAAATACATTCACGGCTTCTGCTCCGATGAACTTAGATCACTGGTGCCCCCTAGATACGAATTTGCACGAGATACCAGATTAGCAACTAGATCCCACCCTTTTACAGTGAAACCGATAAAATACAACCGCGACTTCTACTCCAACAGTTTCTTTCCTCGCACTTCCCGACTGTGGAATTCCCTTCCACATGATTGCTTCCCCGACGGATACAATCTCCAGGAGTTTAAATGTAAGGTCAATAGACACCTCCTAACACACTATCTTGCTCCCATTCTATGAAACACTCTTCCCATTTGCCCAACCCTCATCCTCGGTATCTATCCTTACCCATATATCACCTTCCTCCTGACATTCCCTATGTCTAAACACTCCTTCCCTTTACCTTCTCCTCTGTAGCCCCATGCGCAATAGTGGCAGTGGAATGCCTTGCTTAAAAAAAAAGTGTCGTCCTAGCCTCACTTTTTCAACCAATCCGAAGTGGAACGAATATATCGGATTTATAGACGCATCTACTGATACAAAGGTTGGGCCTTTGCTTTGCCTTCTTCACTCTTTCTTTTCTCTTAGACTGTACAATTGAAAGGAATAAAAAAGGAACTGCCTTTAATAATAGCAGCAAATGAAATCATTGTAGTTGTAATTGAAGTTTAAATAGCAGATGAATTTTCCACACGCCACCCCATATAATAAGCTAACATTTTATCGAAAACAATTACTCCTTTCCGAAATGTGGCAAGACTGTAAAAAGCTTATTGCATTAAAATCTATAGGATGGCTGACGCCCAGCCAGCAACTGTTACTCTTAACAAAGGAAGTAGGTATTTTGTATTTTCCAATGGTCAGTGTATGTAAAAAGTTCGGTTCGGGACTAAAACGAAATCGAATCCGCGGGGAAGAAACATGAAATAGTCACTCTCTATAAGGAGTTGACTACCATCATATGTACAAACAGACAGACAGACAGACAGATAGACAGATAGACAGATAGATAGATTGTGCATGTTATACCTTCCATCAGTTATGATCTGAAGCCATAGGGACCATGATAGCCATGGGAGTGAGGACAACGATAGATCAGAATATTATTACTATTATTATTACTAGTAATTGTAGTAGTACTAGTAGTAGCAGTGTTGTGTCATTTTTATCATAATTCGATTTTTACCATAGTCACACTACTTAACAAGTTTCTAGAATGATCTAAGGGAGGTAATGGTGTGTTATTAAGGCTACTTTTCATTTGTTTTTCATTCTCCTATAACAGCATTAGCATTACATGGTTCTTTTGAGTGTGTGAGCTGTACTTATTATTATTATCTAATCTATCTAAATTTATTTATAAATGGATCTTTGTCTGTGTGTGTGTGTATGTGTGTCTCTGTGTGTGTGTCTGTGTATGTGTGTATCCGTTAACTATAGACTCCGAAACGGCTGAACCGATTTTCTTGAAAATTTACACAATTGTACTATAAGCGTCTACGAGTGTTTTTAGCTAGGTTTTGTGTCGAGGTACCCCCGATAAATATCGAAAATCGATAATCGAAAAAATCGGGTTATAGAAGGAATGGTCCGATTTTAATCAAATTTGATACACTCATAGACAAAGACATAAGAAACGATATTCAGAAGTTTCAAGGTTGTAGTTTTTACAATAGTGCAGAAAATCGATAATATATATATATATATATATATATATATATATATATAATGGCTTCTGCTCGGATGAGCTTAAGTCACTGATGCCTCCTCAACAGGTGTTTACCCGTGCAATCAGAATGGCAACTGGGTCCCACCCATTCACAGTCAGGTTAGCCAAATGCAGACGACAATTCTACTCCTGCAGCTTCCTCTCTCGCACTTCCCGCCTGTGGAACTCGCTCCCATATTCTTGCTTTCCTGACGGCTACAACCTCCAGAAATTTAAATGCAAAGTCAATACTCATCTACTAACCACTGGACTCTAGCTCTCTCCCCACCCCCGTATAACCTTCCCTTTCTCTCCACCTATGTATCTGTCATTGCACCTGCTTTCTCAGCTTTCTATTGTTCCTTTCTAACTAGCTTGTACTCCTCACTCTTTTCTAATTCATCTTTTTACATTTATGTAACCCCCTGCTCATCAGTGGCGTTTCTGCCTTGCTCGGGGTGAAATGATTAAAAAAAAAAAAAAGGCAAGATGTTTATGTGTGTGTCTGTTTATCTGTCTGTATGTTCTTTATACAAATCCACAATTTTTATCCGATTCTCACCAAACTTCACACAAATATTTTTTAGACTAAGTCTGAGCTCCAGGGCCATGGATTAGTTTTAAAGCTTTCATTACACACGATCAATGCCGTGCTATACTGCTAGTTATTATTATTTGAATCGCTGGCGAGTGGTTAGAATGTTTGCTTTCTGGCCATCAGACCGGGGCTCGAATCTCATTATGATTTTGACAGGAATGAGATTTCTTCATTTTGTTGGTGATTCCCTTGGAATGTTCATAAATAGAAAAAACAGACCTAAAAACCTAGTCACAGGTTGACACGGGACTTGCGAGAGAATTTGGGTAGAACTACTTGGGAGCTGTTGATAGTTCTGCTAGCACAAAGTTATTAATCAGCGTGACTGAGGTTTTGAGTGTATTGGCTTTGTTCAGATCTCTTGTTGATCTCTTCATATAAGGCGCTCTCTCCCAGAATCGGTGACTAACTGCTCAGCATTGTATCTGTATAAACCACATCAGTCCGCAAATCTTCATTGTTGGTACAACTTGTAAGAAACAATAGTAGGTCACATTGCAGGCATCATTTTTCTTATATATATATATATATATTGATCGATTGGTGGCTTCCTCTATGTTGATAGGGGTCGAAGTTTCGAATCTGATGAATAACACATTTTCGTAACAAAATTTATCGAAAATAATCAAACCGGTAGAAATAAATATACCGTTTGATTAAAAACAGAATATCTACTCAAATATGAATATCGATTAAAAATAATGTTCAAACAAATAATTTTGAGGTAGACTCCATTTATAATTGAAATTGAATATAAGTCGTAATTTGTTTCAATTTGTCTATAACTATATTTACTTTTCTTTGCCCAATTGAACATTCTCCTAAGTTGGTTTATTTATTTAACTTGTCAGAAAATTTTGTTGCGGGTAGTCTTAGTTAAAACTTGTATTTTAATTTTAATTTTAATTTTTTAATTTTTTTAATTGGAGTAGATAGAACTTTCTATCGCCCGGTTCATACTCCTCCCATATCTATTGAACAGGTGTAGAGGCTCATCCCTTGTTCCCTGTTTAGGAAGTGGTGTCCGGCTCTCATTATCTCCTCAGATATCAGTTATGGTGTTACTGCGATTTTCGTGCGATGTGTACTGGGTTGGCAGTTTTACATTTAACTATTTTAATAGTAAAGGTGTGAAACTTAGACGCTAATCTAGTAGCACGTGGTCACGTGGTCACGTGGTCAGTGAACTGGGGGAAAAACTCGTCAGGGAAACTGCAATGAAATAATTTGCAGAAAAGACGGAGGGAAGTCACGTCACCTCGTTGAGAAAGAGTTGAAATGCCAAGGCTAGATCGGTTGCATGAAGATCATTCTTTGGATTTTTTCGAGAATCTCGTGATGAATAGCAGGATCACTTGACCAGATTTAGTAACAATGTTCAATACACGGACGAATGGCTGATTTATAAGTGTGTAAAATGGATTCTGACGAGAAAAAACTTTCTAGTCTGACACAGAAACCCAACCTTCCTAGCAGTAGATCCAGCTTTTGATCCGATACATTCGTTCCACCTGAGGTCGGTTGAGAGAGCGAGGCCAAGGAGACACAGTGTGTTGCTCTCCAGGAGACTATCATCAGCCATGTTGATGGAGGGCAGAAAAGTTTCTCTCTGGTGGTTAATAGAAAACAGTTTTGTTTTGGAGGCATTATATATAAAAACCATTTCCTGTCCCAGTTAACCTCTGATCGGAGGTCTGTTTCAAGAGCAGCAGCAAGTTTTACTTTGTCTAGGTGACGGAGCTTCCTTCTATAAGTCCATCAAAAAGAACAAAGCAGTTTCTTTCTCCAAGAGGCAGTGGAAACTTCTAGTGACATGAATCAGCAGGTACTCAAAAATAACTGTTGTTCTCGCAACTCTTTATATCCTGTTAAGGCCAAGAGTGTGATCTACCTGAAAACCAGTCTTTCCCTGCGGTTCCGAGTGATAGTGAGAAACTCCACACTGGTCAGACGTATCAACCTGCAAAAATTCTGGAAGCTAAGTTACTCGCTCAACATTATACCATGATATAATGCTGTTACTATTGATGGGTCCTCATTTGTGTATTCATTGGCGCCAAAGACATCAAAGATCTTGAAGAATATGCTGTGCTAATATGTTTCCAGAGATTCAGATTTATGAATTTTGCGAGCACATACATAGTTTTTTGATGTTTATTGGACTTCCAGTCTGAAGACTGAAACAAGATCAAAGAGTGGCAAAAGAAAACGGGGCCGAATGATGGAAGAAAACAAGCTGCCACCTAAATGAAAAAGTTTCTCGCGAGACGAACACAACAGAGCAGAGCTCTTTGGATTCCTTGCTGATATGTGTCCTTACAATGTCGTTGTGACCAAAGGAGACCACGTGCTTCCCAAAAGATCTTTCAGTCTTGATGGCTTAAGTCTTTGCAACCGCGAGGAAGTTGAGTCCAGAAACTTCACTCATGCTCTTCATGCAACCAAGCAACGGATGACGTCTGTGTTGATTAAAGAGTAAGATACACAGGTGTTCTCGTTATTGCAGTCAGTTTTTTGCTACCCTCCAAGACGCAGGAGGCATGGAAATAATGTGGTTTAAATTTGGCCAGGGTCAGTTCAATAAGTGGTTGCCAATTCATAACGCAAGTAATCCTCATCCTTTTCTATCGCTATTTTCAGTGAAAAATGTTTTAGCAGATTGCGTTCCTTAGTTTCACTACTTCTGACTTTTACAGATAAGAGTCGTTGATCCATGTATACAGGGGCGGTACATATTATCTATTTCATATTCCATTGGCAGAAGGCGAGTTCCATTTGTACAGATTTTTTCCAAGAATTACTACTTTGCAGGACATACTCCCGAGAGGATGCTTCCCCGATTACTATAATCTTAATTTCTTCAAGCTGAAGGTCAACTGTTATCTATCCTATATATCTTTATTATCTATTATTCTTAGCTTTTCTTATGTCCATAAAGTAAACTAATTCAGTAATCATCTAGCTTCAGTGGCCTTTGGGCCTTGTATCGGGTGAAGAATTGCGTGTTTTTAGCAGCAATGATGACAAGAAAATAATAAAACACAAGGAAAGATTAGGTAAGTCATTAAATAAGATCTCTCGGCTGCTTGAGTCGATCAGATTAGAAAGAGGTGGGCAGAGGCTATTGCTTAATCAACCTGGCATTTGGAGTTTTAAAAAAAATCGGCTACATGTGTCGAGTGCATCAACGTAATTGCTAATTTTTCCTCACATTCATAAAAACTGACGATAGCTTTTTTTTTTCAATTCCAGAAGACCCTCAAGAAAAGATAAAAACAAAAGTGGTTCCTCGTTCACTTGAATCTACTTTCGTGTAAACTTACGAAATCTTTTTTATTTTATGCAAAAATACGAATATTTTGACCCTCTCAATTGATGACATTTCTTCCTGAATACATTTAATGCTAAAAACTTCGATGTGTTAACATGCAGTATTTGACTCCATTCACAAATTATTGTCTGTCAGCTGAGGGAATTTTATACATCAACCTATTTGTTAGCGGTATCCATAGTTTTACGGCCATAAGTTGGTTAATATCTACAGGTTCTTTCTCATTTTTACAGGAATGCGATAACACCTTGCATTAAACAAAAGTAAAATGGTCCAAAGCAATTAAAAAAAAATGAATGTATTTAACCACTCACAGTTTTATCTTGCTTTTTTTCCTCGAATTGTTTCAAAATTTACATAAGAGAATGTGAATAAGAGAAGACGACGGTATCATAAAGTTTGTTCGTTAAAAAGAAGTTTATTGACTTCTAATTTATTTGTACAGATGTTTCTCATGTTAGGTCTGCATTCAAGTCTCAAGTCAAGTCTGCACCCGTTTCTCATGTCAGGTTTGCGTAGATGCATATATATATATATATATATATATATATATATATGTCACACTCATGTAGAGAGAGAGAGAGAGAGAGAGAGAGAGAGAGAGAGAGATAGCGAAGCAGCTTCGAGTCAGTTCACTCTCTTTACAATGTCCATTTATTAAATATTATTACCAGTTACCAAACGCGCCACGTGTTTGCTCCTTAATAGTGATTTAATATTTTATTTTTTTGCAATAATTACACCGTTAACCAGTAAAGAATATATATTATAATAACGACCTTTTTATATTTATTAGCATATATATATATATATATATATATATATATATATATATATATATATATATATATATATATATATATATATTAATACAGGTTTCATTGAATAATATAGACAAGTTCTGTCTATTTATTTTGTGTAAGATCCGTTCGTATGATCCGATTAGCTTGATAGTGTTGTCATAGAAAGACGACAAGAGATCGCAATAATTGTTGATTTTTTTATCAGGTCTGAGCTTTACATAAGCCATTATCAAAGGATGAACATTTAATGTTCAGTGAACATAGAACATTTAAATTATTTTTAACAGAGTGGAGTTATACAGAAAAAATAAGACAGGTCCATTTTTTGTGTCGCACATGGCTGTAAGCCGAAAGTTCAGACCTGATAAAAAAAATCAACAATTATTGCGATTTCTTGTCGTCTTTCCATGACAACACTATCAAGCTAATCAGATCATCTGAACGGATCTTACACAAAATAAATAGACAGAACTTGTCTATATTATTCAATGAAACCTGTATTAATGAAAAAAGGCTGCCAAAATACACACAATATCAATATATATATATATATATATATATGGCCTGCCCCCTGCTACCAAGCGCCTGTAGCTCACAGGTAAAATCGCTGACTGTCGCTAATGCGGTTGGGTTTCAATCCTGGGTAAAAGGCAATCGGCTGTCTAACGTACTGATGAGGTGTGATACAGCAAAACAGATCTTTCTGCGGATGACTCTATATATTTATATCCGGCCTAAATAAACCAGAATTTTTTTATTTTTAACTACCACTCATGATAATAATACTATTTAAAAGAATAAAATATTTAAAATTAATTATTATTATCATCATGAGTGGCAATATAAAAAGAAATATTTTTATGTCGGTTATAAAAATTTGTACCATTAGCCATATTTTCTTATATATATATATATGACTAAAAAATGGTCATCCATAGACAAATATCCTGGTATGACGAGGCAAAATTGACGTTATATTCAGAATGAGTAAAGCAGAATTAATAAATTTGATCTAAAATAATTCACTGACCATGAAAAAATTACTTTTGTAGATCAGTGTAACGTTACTATGCAGAAGAATTTCTTTATTAGATGCCACACCCCTCCCTCAGAATGTTGGCGATCATGGCCCTCCACAATTTTAATAAACTTTGTCTTTTTGTTTAATTCGTCTTAACCTTGTTCTGTCATCCATTTTCTAACTTCATTAAATATGTTATGCGTTGTTTTCGTCTGTCCCTCTTGCCTTCAGTCTGCCCTGTGAATATCAATATCAGGTGATCATGACCCTCAGCAATTTTCTGCTCTTTTTAGCTCTTTATAAATTTTATCTTTTTTTTATTTCTTCTAAACCTTGATTCGCCATCCATTTACTCAATCTCATTAAATATGTTATGCAGTTTTTTTTCCTCTGTCCTTCTTGCCTTCAATATGTCCTGAGAGTATCAGATTTTCCAAGCCTTCCTTCTCCATTGTGTAGCCCCGAAATTTAAACTATTTCTGATGTTAAATATAAGTTTTCTTTTTCGTTTCCATTGTCTCTAAAACCTTGTCATTACTCGCATGTTCGGTCCATGGCATCCTCAGCATCCTTCTGTAGAACCACATTTCTGTTGCTTCGAGTTCATCCTTTCATTTCTGAGGTGATTTTTCAGCATTTGCTACCATTTAAGAGGACAGATATTCCGTAAAAATTCAGTACACTCTTCTTTGTTTCTAACAAAACTTTTCTGTCTCTTAATACTCTGCTTACTTTTTGGAATGTATTTTTCGATATCCGAATACGTTTTAGGATTATATTGTCACCGTTTTAGTCTTCCGATAAAACACTTCAGATATATTTAAATTCTTGTCATTGTTTGGTTTTGGCTTCATCGATTTTTAATTTGCATTTTAAGGTCCTCTTTTTTGCTAACAATCATGCATTCTGTCTTCTTACAGTTGATGCTTAGTCCTTTCTTCTCACTTTCCTTCACTCCCAACTCTTGCTTTTCCCAAAAATTAACATAGAGTTAAGCTGCTTGGTAAATTTGAATTTGAAGAACAGACCATAGAGATTTCACAGGGGAGGGGTAACAAGTGGCTGCTGATACCTTGGCCAGGATAGCTTCGCATAACAGAATAAATAAATAAATAAATAAATAAATAAAAACTCCAATTTCTTTTTCTTTCCAAATGAAGCATGAACGCCAATATGCTTCATTTGGACTTTAACTAAGTTAAAACTTAGTTAACTCTCCACCCTTGGATTTTTTTAAAATAGAAGTAGATAGATCACACTATCGCCCGGTCCATACTCCTCCCATGTCTATTGAACTGGAGTAGAGGCTGGCCCCTTGTTTCCTGTTTAGGATGTGGTTTCCGGCTTTCTCTTCTCTCTCTTCAGACCTTGGTATTGGTGCTTCCGTGAGTTTCCTGCGATCTGGCCGGTTGGCGGCAGCGGCTCATCACTGTGAGGGTACCGGGTTGGCAGTTTCCTGGTTGCTGTTCCGACTGGTAGTTAGGAGCCCTAACTCTTTTGTAGCGTTAAGAGCGGCTGCTCTGATCAACAGTTGTATAATATCGGGGTTTTTGTAGTGCCATGTCGCGCATGGATAGGTGTCCCTACAAGCGCTTTCGGTGGGCAACCCCGAGGCCACACCTTGTTGCAGCCCTAGCCAGTTTCCCTCCCAGCACAGATCGTGGATAATGACCGCCTGTATCCTCTACCCTAGGCCCCTTTCTATAAACAAAAACATGACGAAACAAATCAGAAACCACCCTAAACCAGTTAAATTCAAACCACCTAAACCCATTAACCTTTCTTTCACTAATATCCGGGGCATTCGTACTAACTTTCCTAGTGTAGAAGCGTTCCTATATGAAAAGTCCCCTGACATCCTTGCGCTCTGCGAAACTAACCTCAACTCAGCTATTCCCTCCTCTGACCTCTCCATCCCTGGTTATCTTCCCCTCTTAAGGAAGGATTCCACTGTCCACATGCATGGGCTGGGTGTCTACGTCAGCGAACACCTCCCAATAGCTAGGGTGACTTCACTCGAATCTACTGACCACCAATACATATGTCTCCGCCTGTCTCTCCTCAGTTCGGTTAGTTACCTATTCTTTCTTTACCGTTCTCCCTCCTCTCCTGACTGCTCCCTACTAGATAGCATTGCTGACGACATAGATAAGGTTTTTTCCTATCACCCAAATATTTGTATTTGGAGACCTCAATGCCCATCACTCTGAGTGGCTTGAAAACGCCGTTACTGATCCAGCGGGCATTCACACCATGAACTTCGCTATTTCCCAATCCCTTACGCAAGTGTTGGACTTCCCCACTCGCTTCCCAAGCACTCCCTCGGGTCAGTCCTCACTACTAGATATGTTTCACCTCTGCGCCAGACGCCTGTCAAGTCTCACAGCTTTGCCCTCTCGGCAACTCCGATCACGCTGTAGTCTCTCTCAGTATTTCTTTCCAATCTCACTCCCCTCTGGAGCCCCCTACCTATAGGACCTCCTACCTCTACCAAAAAGCTGACTGGGATGCCTTTCGCGATTTCCTCTGCGACGTCCCTTGGGGAAAAGTGTTCGACCTATCAGTTGATGACTGTGCCTCTGAGGTTTCGTCATGGGTGAAAGCTGGCATTGATGCCTTCATACCTACCAGAAAGTATTGCTTAAAACCTCATTCCTCTCCGTGGTTCTCTCCGGCGTGCTCAGCCGCCATTGCCCACAGGAACCATTACTTCCGTTTATTCCGGGGACAGTCATCTGATCACAATAGGCGCCTGTTCATGTCTGCTCGCAATGAGTACAAGAGAACCCTAAATGACGCCAAACGGTTGTTTGCTGAGAGAATGGGAGACAGCGCATAGCTGACCGTAAGTTTGGCTCCAAGGACTATTGGAGGATTAGCAAACGAGTGCTCAACAATAGGAAATCCTCAATACCTCCTTTAATCCATGAATTTGAGGTTCTCACGTCATCTGCGTACAAAGCTGAGTACTTTGCCCGCAGATTCTCATCCAACTCCACATTTGACTCGTCAGGAGTACACCCACCCGACTTCCCTATTAGAACTGAGGCCAAACTGCACGACAGTAGTATCCCGAGTAATTTCAAAACTCGACCCCCATAAGGCGTGTGGAGACGATAGAATCCCGGTGATAGTCCTTAAGAGGTGTGCTCTTGAACTTTCCCCTGTCCTCTCTAAACTGTTTAACTACTGCCTTTCTGCTTCCTGCTTTCCTGCATGCTGGAAGTTCTCTTCAGTCGTTCCTGTCTTTAAGAATTGTGGTGAACCCTCGGACCCATCCATCTATCGCCCTATCAGTCTTCTACCAATATTCGGGAAAGTATTCGAGGCCATAATCAATGCTGAAATAGTTCATCATCTTACTGCCCACAAACTCTTCTCTGACAGGCAATATGGCTTCCGCTTTGCCAGGTCCAAGGCCGACCTGCTAACAACCGTAATGGAGTACATGCTACAGGCCCTTGATGAGTGTGACGAGGCTCGCGCGGTTGCTCTGGACATCTCCAAGGCTTTCGACAGGGTTTGGCACTCTGGCCTCCTATGTAAACTACGGGGTTACGGTATTACCGGCCGCCTGATTGACCTAATCCAATCTTTTTTAAATAACCGCAAAATGAGGTCGTTTTGAATGGGCGTGCCTCTTCATCCTACTGCACGAATGCTGGTGTCCCTACAGGGCTCTATCCTGGGCCCGACGCTCTTATTTTCATCAACGACCTCCCAGATGAGATCAAGTCCCAAGTAGGCATCTACGCAGATGACACTACAATATACTCCCGCACCAGTAAGAAACCTCTCCGTGGCGGACAGACATAATATCGCTGCTGACCTTGAACGGGATCTACACTCTGTGGTAAACTGGGATAAGAAGTGGCTTGTCAACTTCAATTCATCTAAGACCGAGCTGTTGTCTGTCAACCATTACAGGCAACCTCTCCTGCCTCCCATAAGCATGGACCAAGCGATTCTCCCGGAGAGTAATACACTACGCCTCCTCGGACTTACCCTGTCCTCAGACCTCAAATGGAACCACTATATTGAATCCATAGCAAAATCTACTGCTAAGAAGGTTGGGTCACTATGTCGATCCAGGATGTTTTTTCCGCCTGAATCCATCCTGCATATATACAAGTCAACCATCCGTCCGTGCATGGAGTATTGCTGCCATTTATGGTCAGGCGCCCCTGTCGTCCTCCTCAGTGTTATTGACAGGCTCCAAAGGAGAGTCTGTAATGTGATAGGTACTGATCTGGCGGCTCGACTGCAGCCACTTCCCCACCGACGAAATGTGGCCTCCCTTTGTCTGTTCTATAAATACTTTCATGGCTTCTGCTCGGATGAGCTTAAGTTACTGGTGCTTCCTCAACAGGTGTTTACTCGTGCAACCAGACTGGCAACTGGGTCCCACCCATTCACAGTCAGGTTAGCCAAATGCAGACAATTCTACTCCTGCAGCTTCTTCTCTCGCACTTCCCGCTGTGGAACTCGCTCCCATATTCTTGCTTTCCTGACGGCTACAACCTCCAGAAATTTACAAATGCAAAGTCAATACTCATCTACTAACCACTGGACTCTAGCTCTCTCCCCACCCCCGTATAACCTTCCCTTTCTCTCCACCTAGGTATCTGTCATCGCACTTGCTTTCTCAGCTTTCTATTGTTCCTTTCTAACTAGTTTGTACTCCTCACTCTTTTCTAATTAATCTTTTTACATTTATGTAGCCCCCTGCACATCAGTGGCATTTCCTCCTTGCTCGAGGTGAAATGATTAAAAAAAATCTTACAAACGCAAAGAACTTCATTGGTAATTTTCTATTTCAAAATTTTGAATAAATGAGTGCGTCTGTATAGGTTTGTGAATTGACTCTAATCAAAAGCTGATTTCACACTTTTAACAAAAAGCGCTATCTTTCTTTTCATAGACCCTAACCAATAGTTTATGGTGAAACGAAATAAAATATTAAGTATTAAAATATATCGTTGCTTAACTTGAGAAATTACGAGACACTTTCTCCTTTTTCGCAAGTCTGAAGAAGACGACACGCCACCTCCTGATTTGACTGTTATAGAAAAGTGACAAATGACGAGACACAGCAAGTAACACTTACCTCACCAAGTGGACTGCAAAATGGTTATATTTCTTTCGACATCTTCTAATGCGTGAATCAATCATTTGATGTTTGTCATCCATCTTTTTTAACAACACGAGATACAAAAGTACTATATATCCATTCGTCAAGATGGGATTGTTCAGTTGAAATGGAAATGGAAGCGAAGACCGTAAAGTCTCTGTCTGCGAACAAAAGCTTCGCTAGTCAAAAATTGCTGATGGAGAAGAGATATAAATAAATAATAAAACCTGAGACTTATTTTTTTATCTTCATGTTTTCTTTGTATTTAACGCATGCGCGAACAGACACGCAAATATCTGTTTCTACTTTTGTGCGTGAGACTGACTTTGCAAAATTGCGAGACGTTTATCGATTAATTGCTTTTTTTGACGATTTGATACCAAGCTAATGGCAGATTCAAATTTTTATAAAAATAACTGCAGGTTTTCATTTCGTTCCTTTAACATCAGTGGATATTAGAGTTAATACTCAGAGGCAATATTCTGTTTCATGCTAAGCACAATAATCAGGCCATGATGATTGCGTTTAGCATGTAGAAGACTGTCGCCTCTAGGCATTTACAATGTCCACTTTTTTATTTACACACACTCTCTTCCCGATTCTTTTAAGCACTTTAACCCGTAAATATAGCATACCTTACAACTATATATATATATATATATATATATATATATATATATATATATATATATATATATATATATATGCCCTTGGATGAAAAGTTAAATATATATTTAAACGTGTGGGACCTAGTTGCTAGTCTAGTAGCTTGAGTAAATTCATACATAGAGGGGTACCAGTGAGCTACGTTCATCGCAGCAGAAGCCGTAAAAGTATTTGTACATAGGGAAGCCACATTAAGCCGGTGAGAAAGTGACTGTATCTGAGCCGCCGAATATCACATTATAGATTCTCTGTTAGATTTTGTCAAGAACCCCTAGGTGAATAGCGGGGCCAACCGACTAGATGTGGCAGCAGTATTCAATACACGGGTGGATGGTAGATTTATATATGTGCAGGATGGATTCAGACGAGAAAAACTTCCTGGCCCTACACAGTGAACCGACCTTCTTAGCAGCGGATTTAGCTATGCATTCGATATAGTCATTCCACTTGTGGTCTGCTTACAGAGTTAACCACGAGGCGGCGCAGTTTTTTGCTTTCAGGGAGGCTAGCCTGAGCCAAGCTAATGACAGGGTAGGAGCGATTGTCTGTATATATATATATATATATATATGATTAATGGGGAGAAACCTGTCGCTAAGCTGAGCGATATTACCAAATTCGAATATTCGTTAAGGCCTTATTATAATGTTTACACATTTCAGGGTTACTTGTTTTTTCTCATTTGGTTACACACACACACACACACACGCACACACACACACACACATTTATATATATATATATATATGTCTATATATATGTATATATATGTGTGTGTGTGTGTGCGTGTGTGTACATGTGCGTGTGTGTATGTAAAAAAGTTACTAGTTAAATAAGTGTGCGGCTATTCTAAAAAATTGCTCAACGTACAATCAAAAGAACTGATTAATCAGAGCCAACAATATATTAAAAATCAAAATGTTCACCACTTAGCTACTCAGGTTTCAATCATATCAGTTTCATATCACATCTTCCGGCCATATTGGAGCCACGCTGTGAACATAATAGACGCCTATTTGCCTCCTCTCGTAATGAGTGTAAGAGGATCTTACATAACGCTAAGCTGTTGTTTGCTGAGAGAATGAAACAGCGTGTAGCGTATAGCTCCAAAGACGGCTCTGAAAATGTCTGCTGAACAACAACAAATCCTCCATCCATTCTTTAATCAATATATTTGAGGTCCTCACAACCACAGCGGACAAGACCGAGTGATTTGCTCGCAGATTCTCTTCAAACTCCACATTTGACTCATTGGAAGTATCCTCACCCGACTTCCCTCCAAGAATTGACTCCCAACTGATAGATGTTTACATAACCCCCTCTATGGTCCCTAACATAATTTCAAAACCTGATCCCCAATACTGTAAGGTCGTACTTTTTTTAATATAACCATTAGAACCTATATTGATTTTTTCTTTCAACTCCAACACGTGGCTGCCGAGTATGGTACAATTCCTGTAGTACTCGTTAGTAAGTGAACTTTAATTTATATACATATTCTGCAAAATCTTTCAAAACTGAAAGATTCAGATCAGTTTCGTCAAGCTCTGAAGCAGAAACGCCAGCAAAATCCTGCTTCAACAAATTTCATCCGTCAGTGTGGCTTTATTAACAGCAGCAAGGCTGAGCTTGTACCGCAATCAAGAAAATACAAACAAAATGTATACCCCTTACCATTCTTTTTCACATTTACACAATACGAGCATGCATAAGTGTAAAACGAAGGGCACCATCCACTGCTGGACCTTATTTATCGTTCACGACAAAATAATCCACCACTATATATATATATATATATATATACATATGTAAAAAATATACTCAGTTATGATCTGAGATTAAAAAACACACAGTTAGTAACAACTATCTCAAAAACTATTATGAACATTATCAGATCTAAAAATAACCGAAATCATAATGATGAACAAGTAGGTGTATACGGAATAAATTGCGGGATTGTTCCTACATGTACATCGGAGAAACAAGTAGAAAGCTTAAAAAATGTATATATGAATATAAAAGAGACATCACTAATAATAATCTAACAAATGCATTAGTGATTCCCAGAAATAAATTCAACCACAATTTCGATTTTAAAAACGCCACCCTAATAAAAAGAGTAAACAATTCATTCAGAAGAAAAGTTCTCAAGAGCGCCGCCGTCCAGTTCTACCAAAACATCAATTTGCGCCCCGGATTTTTCCCAATATCGCATTTGCTTATGGAAATTATACTAAAACAGACTAACATGCATAATAAAAAGTTCAAAGAAAACTGTTGAATTCCCTTCATTTTAACAACTCAGACGTTGCACTACGCATGAAGGAATTCGAAAACTAAAATATTCTGTTAATCTTTTTAAATGATTTGTGAGCGTTTTTATAGTTGCCAACACTGTTTGCTTATAGATACGTAATTTAGAATAAAGCTCATTTCGTTTTTTTTTTTTTGCCTTGATAAAGTCCATCACCGGACGAAATGCGTAGGCGACTTAAATAAAAGTTTTCTCTTGTCTTTATTTTATTTAACCATACAATGAAACCGATAAAATGTAACCGCAATTTCTACTCCAACAGCTTCTTTCCTCGCACTTCTCGCCTGTAGAATTCCCTACCGCATGCTTGTTTCCCCGACGGCTACAACCTCCAGGAGTTTAAATGTAAGGTCAATAGACACCTCCTAACACACTAACTCACACCCACTCTCACCAACTCTCTCCCTATGTCCATCCTAAGTCGTCTATCACACTCCTTCTGACATTTCCTATACCCAATCCCTCTTTGTAACACCCTGCGCTATAGTGGCAGGGGAATACCTTGCTTGGGGTGACACGATTAAATATATATATATATATATATAGTTTTAGTACAAAGATTCTGTCAATTTAGTTTCAGCAGAAAATAAACCAAGCCCCGACGAGTGAAGACATCATCATGGTATCCTCCCAAAATTTTGAAATCAGTTAAAATGGCAAATTCTTTGCATTAAAAATATCACAGATTTATATCGACCCCCATATCGAGCCCTTAGCGATAAAAAAAACCCTGCTAGCTTAAGTGTCTTTTTTCTAGGAAAACTACCCGCAAAAACTAAGTAACCTGGCGCCAAAAACCAACACAACTCTACAATATATATATATATATATATATATAATTAATACAGTTTACATTGCGATACGTAAAACATAAAGTTTCAAGTTCAAACTTATTGGAAACTGATCCAGAAAATGATCCAGGTAGCGGTAATTTTTTCTCAGGATTTCATAATCAACTCAACTGGTGAATTTTTATACAAACTAGACGAAGAAGTCACATTCGGAGCATATTTTAGGAGATACTAAAAAATATTCCAAAAGACTGCGCAACATGGTCGGATGAAAAAAAAGGTGTGGAAATTCGGTGCTCTTAAACAACGAAAAGTATGCAAATTATATTCTCCCAAGAAGTAGTAGAGAAATTATATTCCAGGAAACGATACAAATATTAAGAAAAAGTATTTGGTGAGCGGATGTCACTTTTCAAAACACGTTGGCAGTGTTTTAATCTTGAGGACAACACGATTTTGCCAAAATTGTCAACAAAGAATGTCAAAAAATTATATTGAACGAAATGACACCAGATCTGTTTAAATGCTTAATTTTCATTCCGGGACTGACCGCACCAAAAGATGCAGAAATAAGTTCCAGAGTTCTAATGAAATTAGAACGACCAAAAAAATAACACTTGAAAATCTTTGCGGAAGAGTGTCAACGTATTTTAAATTTAAGGGCAGGTACGACGAAAATCGAAGAACGATATGTGTTCCATATTCACGCGGTCAAGAACAAGCCACTAAGTAGGAAAAGATTTTATAAAAATAATCCTTGTTTTACTTGTGGTGCATTTAATTTATTTTAAAAATTGCCCATTTAAAAATAGAGTCTCACAATTGTGGGGACAAAGGACAAAATTTTCCCATTGTAGAAAGAAACCAGAAAGTAAACTGGAAAATGAAACAAAATGTCCATTGATAAAAAAGCAATGAATAAAAGAAAATATTTAAATGTTTGAATAAATAATAAAAAAAGTCAAATTTCAATTAGACACGGGTTCAGACTTAACAATAATAAACGTTAAAACATGAAAAAGAATCAACAGACCAATATTAATCACTCCTAAAAAAAAGAATCTTCAGAGAGGTGAAGTGGAAAATTAAAATTTTGAGCGGAAATGTCATAAATGTTTTGATCTGTTTTTGTTTTTCTAGGGAAAGAGAAAGATTTAAACCATTTGTCATGGATTGATCGCAAAATCCGAACAGACTGGATGGAATCGTTCGACTTGTTCAATGTAGCAGTAAACACGTTTTGTAATAATATAGATGGACCATCAACCAACACCGAAAATTAAAAAAGGAACTCAAATAAAATTTTCCCGAAATTTTTTCAGATGGCCTTCCTCAAAAGTAAAAGTAAAATATGAATTAAATGAGAATGTGACACCAAATATTTTGACCAAAAAGGCAAATAACTTTTACGCCATTGGAAAACACTGACAAAAACTTAAACGGTTGGAGGAAGGAACTGGGGGTAATCGAAAAAAACGATTATAATCTCTGGAAAAGCCCGGCCGTATACTTAAAAAAATGAATATAAGTGATTGGGCAGATTATTCGACCGAACGTCTTTGTGAACAAACTTATTTCGACGCCCATCGAGTTCGGATATTTTCAAAGTTCGGTTTATCGGAGACTTACCTGCAAATACCAGTCGATGAAAAATCTGCTGAAATACTAACTATTAAGACACACAATGGGCTATAAATTTAATAGACTATCTTTTGGAATAAAGGTAGCTCCATTAATATTCCAGCAGGTGATAGACACCATTCTCATGGGGGCTAGGTTTTGAAACTGCATATCTAGACGATATAATAAAAAAACAGTAAAACATGAGAAAAACATGCGAGACGTGTAAAGAAAGTTTTCCAAAAATAAACAGTCTGGAGTTAAGCTGAGTATTGAAAGATTCGAATTTTTCTTACCAAAAATCAAGTATTTGGGGATTATAGGCAAAAAAGATAGGAGACTTGATCCTAAACGTGCGATCGCAACCTACCCACTCTAACAAATGTATCGTCCCTGCACACATTAAGAGAAGCATTAAACAAACTCCTTAAAAAAAAGTAAAGTAGAACTGGTTGGTCGATTGTCAAAAGACTTTCGATAACTTGAAAACAGCATTAACGTCGGTTTTAACTCTTATACACTTCGACTCTAATAAAAAGATTTATGTTGCAAGCGATGCTAGTAATCTGAGTTTAGGGGCCGAAATCTTACAAAGAAATAGATGGTCAGTTAAGGGCCGTACATAATGTTTCTATGAGTTTGCTTCCTGCAGAAACTAATTATTCATAAACTGAAAAGGATATGGTTAGGTCTAATATTTGCTGTTAGAAATTCCACAAATAAATACATCGAAGACACTTCACCCTCCAAACACCACCGCCCACTACTGTCCATATTCAGCTCAAAAAAGGAATTCCTATACATTAAGCTAATAGCTTAAAAAGTTAAGGAACTTTGTTAAATGACTCTTTCAAAATAGAGTTTTTATCATCTAAGAAAATAGCACACGCTGATGGTTTGCCTTGTTTAATTCCAAAAAGACCATTAGAAGAGGTATTTACTGAGTTTCGAAATGGATATTAAAAACGTTCAAGCATGCATAAGTGTCGAACAAAAGTTACCATCCACTGCTGACCCTCATTTAGCGTTCACGATAAAAGAAACCCCTATATATATATATATATATATATATATATATATATATATATATATATATACATATACTCTCATTACGATTGAGCTCTCTAGAGAAGAAAATTTTAAAAACAGTTTTCACTTCTGCGATATATGCGTGACTCTTCAGAAATGAATTGAGTTCTTTCGGTGACTGGCGTGTGTATACACTGCTTATATATAACACGTTAAAAAATTCCCTTCACTGATTCCATACGCCTATGGCTTAGGGGGTAGCGACTGACACGGAATCGGTCGAGTTTCGATCCCGGCCAGAAGCAAGTGGATGTGTCTATCCACACTGATGAGCTGTGATACAGCGAAACAAGGTTGTATGTGGATGGCTAATATATATATATATATATATATTTTTTTTTTTTTTTTTTTTAATTTTTTTTTTTCAAATAAAACTCTGAAAGTTACATATGCCATATGGCTATTTCAACAAGGAATCCACGTTCTCCATCGACAAATTCTTTATTATGCAGATAGGGGACAGAATTCATATATTGGAAAGTCATTCAAAAAGAAATTCATACCCCGGAAGTTTACACGAAAGAAGAAAACTGAAAAGAAATGAGAAAGGACAATGAGAGGGGGGGAGTTAAAAAAGGCAGTAGATAATGTTAGAAGGTTATCGTCTAAACATTGATACGGAGGGTAGGGAAGAAAAAGAAAAAAGAGAGACGGAGAAATAGATTAAAGACTCGATCATTGAAAAGGACTTAGATTACATCTGTGTTAAGAAATCAAAAATTAAGCGTGTTACAGGAAGTGGGGGAAAGGGAAGCAGGAAAGGAGGGAAAAAAGAAAAAAGACGGGGTAGACAGAGAAAGGAGAAGTGAGGGGAGAAAGAAAGAAGAAATGAAAGAAGGAAAGAAAGAGGGAAAAATGCACACCAGGCAGCCGTCGTAACAAAAATGTCAGCTAAGGAGCGTGGAAAGGAAAGAATAGATACATAAAATAAACTTATTAATATTAAAAATGATCCAGGTAGAAAGCTCGATCTAAATAGTATTATCTATTTACAGAGACAAATATGGATAGTTTCAAATAAAACTCCGAAAATTATATATGTCGTATGGCCATTTCAGCAGGGAATCATTATTTCTTTAATGACATAATTTTTATTATTCAAATGCAAGACAACATTCATATACCAAATGTCAGGCAAAAAAAAAAGATCATACACCGAAAGTTTACATGAAAGAAGGGAAAAGAAAAGAAATAAGAAAAACCAGTGAGAGCAAGAATTAAAAGAGAGAGTAGATTATATTAGAAGGTTGTCGTCTAGATCTTGATACGAAAGGTAGAGAAGAGGGCTAGTTTCGGGATTTTACCTACATGTCATTTTCCTTATATATATATATATATATATATATATATATATATATTAGGGAAATTAACAAAGATTAACGAAACTTTATTATAAACAACCGACAATTTGAAATGATTTGTTTGAACATTATTTTTTATCTATACTCGTATTTAAGTAGATATTCTGTTTTTTAATTAAACAGTATTCCTTATTTATATCTACTGGCCTGATTATTAACGATAAATCTTTATTACGAAAATGTGTGTTATTCGGCAGGATTCGAACCTGCGACTCCTATCTGCATCTGGGAAGCTACCATGTGATCAGGCCATATATATATATATATATATATATATATATATATATATATATATACACACCCATATATATATATATATATATATATATATATATATATATATAATTTTAGTGCAAAGAATTTGCCAATTTATTTTCAGAAGAAAATAAACAAGTCCGGACGAGTGTAGAGATCATCACGGTGTCCTCCCGAAACTTCGAAGATGGCATTAACCTGTTCAGTTAAAGTAACAATTTTTTTTCACTAAACTTATCAACGATATATCTGCACACCGATATTGAGCGCTTAGCAATAAAAAAAATCTGCCTTTTGTCAGCAAAACTACTGAAAAAGTAAAAGTAACAATCTTAGCGCTAAAAACTAACAGAACGCAATGGCATATATATTGATTTGAAAAACATGAAGGCATTTTTGTTTTCTTTAGGAATTTCGTGAAGCACTTTGTTGGAAGAAAAACTTTAGGGCTAAGAGGGAATCAATTAATTAGCGCTAATCTTTTTTCCGATGAGCTGTTGGCCGAAAGAATTCCTAAAGAAAAATATCTTGGTGCCTTTTAAATCGATATTTATATTCTGGAGTATTTTGTCTTTGTTCATATATATATATATATATATATATATATATATAAGCATGCAGTGTGGGTATAGAAGAATCCAAAGGAGTATCCTGTACATACAGTGGTAGGATGACTATCTAAGAGAGCTCTAAATATATATGTATATAAATACATGTACAGCAAATACAAGAAAAATTAAGGCAGACACGTTATTTCAAGGTAAATCGGAAGTATGGTCTTATTTCAGGCGAACCATCATCAGCTTCCGTTTTTATTGTACAAATTCGTGTAAAATCCTTTTGTATAATAAAGACGGAAGCTGATGATGGTTCGCTTGAAATGGGCCTATGTTTCCGATTTACCATGAAACAACGTGTCTGCCTTAATTTTTCATATATATACATATATATATATATATATATATATATATATATATATATATTAGTGTGTGTGTGTGTGTGTGTGTGTGTGTGTGTGTGTGTGTGTGTGTGTGTGTGTTGTAGAGTAGCTCGCATCCCTTCAATACTCTAATCAATGGACTGGTTCATAGACTGAAAGAGTCTTCTATTTAAAGGCTCGTTTTTTGGGACGAGCAGAGTTCGTCGGCTTTTCACCATTAAGACTTCATCTCTTTTACTCATATGTTTTGTCTTGTTAACTGTTTGTAAATTATTGTTCTGTATTTTTGTGTATATCTGTTGACACCAGATTCTGTGCTGAATAAATATGTTAAGCACTTAGTTTTCTACTTTTACCATTCAGCATAAACAATATATATGTGCAAGTTTCGTTAAAAAATTACAACGAAGGTAATTTTTTATGTAATCTTTCATGTGGTCTTATATTTTTTCTATTCAGTACATAATTTGTAAAAAAATTGTTCCAATGTTTTATTTACGGGAGAACTTTTGTCTATTCCTTTAGCCATTATCAATTATAAATTTTATTTTACTTTTAACTGAATAGAACCTCCAATCTATGGTCGACTCTGGTAATAAATGGCTAGTGAATTTTAATGCTTCATAAACTAAGCTGCTACCTATTAACCATCAAAGACAATCGCTCCTAGTCCCCATTAGCGTGGATCAGGCTAGTTTCCCTGAAAGTAAAACGCTGCGCCTCTTCGGGTTAACTCTCACAACAGACCTCAAGTGGAATGATTATATAGAATCTATAGCTAAATCCGCTGTGTAAAGCCAAGAAGTTTTTTCCGACTGAAACAATCCTACACATGGGTAAATATACCATCCGCCCTTGCGTTGAATACTGCTGCCATATTTGGTCGGGTGCTCCTGCTATCCACCTAGGGGTCCTTGACAAAATCCAACGGAGAATATGTAATGTGATCTATCCCGACTCATATACAGTTACTTTCGCAATGTGGCTTCCCGGTTTCTCTTTTACAAATATTTTCATGGCTTCTACTGTGATGAACTTAGCCCACTGGTTTCCCCCTATATATGAGTTTTCTCAATCCACAAGACTAGCAACTAGGCCCTACCTTTTTACTGTGAAACCAATAAATTGCAACCGCAACCTCTACTCTAGTAGCTTCTTTTGTCCCACTTCCCGCCTTTCCTTTCCGTTTACTTGCTTCCTGACAACTACAATCTCCAAGAATTTAAATGTAAGGTCAATAGTCATCTCCTATCTCTACTAACTTGCATCCCCTCTCATGCTCCTTTCTCCGTCCACTCCACTCTCATCAGCATTCGCATCCTTCTCCTACCCACTTCCTGACACCACCTGTAACCTGTCACTCTTTCTCATAACTTTCCTTCTATGTCCGGTTCACACTCCACCCACGTCTATTGAACAGGTTAAGAGGCTCATCACTTGTTCCCTGTTTAGGATGTGGTTTCCGGCTTTCTTTCTTTACCAATCTTCTCACTTTTTTTTCAATTGGAGTAGATAGATCTATCTATCGCCCGGTTCACACTCCACCCACGTCTATTGAACAGGTGAAGAGGTTCATCCCTTGTTCCCTGTTTAGGATGTGGTTTCCGGCTTTCTCTTTACCAATCTTCTCACTTTTTTTTCAATTGGAGTAGATAGATCTATCTATCGCCCGGTTCACTCCACCCACCCGTCTATTGAACAGGTGAAGAGGTTCATCCCTTGTTCCCTGTTTAGGTTGTGGTTTCCGGTTTTCTCTTTTCCAATCGTCTCACTTTTTTTTTCAATTGGAGTAGATAGATCTATCTATCGCCCGGTTCACACTCCACCCACGTCTATTGAACAGGTTAAGAGGCTCATCCCTTGTTCCCTGTTTAGGATGTGGTTTTCCGGTTTTCTCTTTTCCAAGCTTTTCACTATTACGTAGCCCCCTGCACATCAGTGGCGTTACTGCCTTGCTCGGGGTGATACGATTAAAAAAAATGTAACCCCCTGCACAACATTGGTAGTAAAATGCCTCGGTTGAGGCGATACGATTATAAAAAAATATGGATAGTTTTACGTATGTATGTGTCCAATGTTATAGAAATGTTTTATTTTCCAAACATGGTCAGCGCATTGTGGCCGTGTTCATATTTGATATTGTTGTGTGTTGGCTTTTTCTTTTTTTATTATTAATGCTTCAATTAGTTTTAGCCATTTTTACATGTGGATGATGTTTTGATATCCGCATTACTGATGAAGATGTTACGGATAGAGTTTGGTTGGTTTCCATGTGTACTTAAATGAGACTTAATACGGGTTAGGGTCAAAGAGGTATTATGTGATTCTTCTTGTTAAGTATGTATTCGTATATACAATGGAATTATTATTTACTAATTTGGATTGATTAAAAATACAGTTGTTTAAAGGAAATGTAAATTCGTAAAATTATATATAATTATAATTTTTTATAAAATTTATCTACTGAAAAGAAAAAAACTTATAAGATCGCATAGAAAAATTATATGCAATTTAATCACAACACCTTTTTGTCAATTTTTACGAAACCTGTATAAATAAATATACAGTTTAATCATAAAAGAACAGAGCATTTACCCAAATACGAGTTTTGTTTTCTTTAATCATTTCACCTCAAGCAAGGCATTCCACTGCCACTATTGCGCAGGGGGTTTACATCGGGGAAAGTGATGAGAAAGAGTGGTTAGTTATAGGAAATGACGGAAGGAAGGTGGTAGACGGATGAGGATACCGAGGATGGGGGTTGGGTAGATGGGTAGAGTGATTGAGGGAATGGATGCAAGTTTGTGTGATAAGAGGTGTCTGTTGACCTTACATTTAAATTCCTGGAGATTCCTGGAGATTGTAGCTGTCAGGGAATCCATTAAAAATAATGTTTAAACAAATAAATTAGAAATATATATGTGTTTGAGAGAGCGAGAGAGAGAGAGAGAGAGAGAGAGAGAGAGAGAGAGAGAGAGAGAAAGAATTTAGGGTGCTGATAAGTTCTCGGCACAATTAATTTCTCCAAATCAATATTTCGATAAATAAATAAAAAAGCCCCAGAAAGGATTTGATGCAAATATTTGGAATACATCTGTCTCGTGACTGGGAAGCACTTATCTTGAACAAATCAATAAGTTTACAGCACCTTCTTCCACATATATTGCTTCTGCAGCCTCACTTGATTATGCTTTGGATATGCCTTATCTTGTACATGTTCTAATATATATATATATATATATATATATTCCATTTTTAAACGAGTTATTTCGCTACGCAGGTTTCTACCATGCGTGGTGTCTTCAGGCGATTTTTAATAACTGAATTTACCGTTTTTTTAAGAACGCTCTTGTAACGGTGTTTTATTTGAACGTTCATGTGGAAGGGAATTTATGAACGCCCAATTTTTAAATTAAAACGGATTATGACGTTTCTATCCATGGTTGTATGAACCTAAGAGGTATTTCTTAGTGTGGATGCATTTAGTCATAATTTCTGTTCTTTCATTTAACAGTTCGTCTTTAGTTGGGAATATCAAAGTTTTTAATTTTTCTACTTGGCACAGTCTACATATTTGTCCACCGTTGTAAGGCTTGGCTGTTTGTACAATGCTGCACGTTATGTCTGGGTCTTTTCCATTTATATATATATATATATATATATATATATACACAGTGATACGCATAAGTATTGGATACATGTTATTTTCTGTTATAACTCTAGTTTCTATTCGCCATTTTGCCTGATATTTGGTAAGTAATACCTCGTAAAATCTGCTCGCAATAGTAAAATAGAAATACAATAAAACTATGACATTATTTAATCTGATGAATAATATATATTAAGTACATTATAGTCTGAACAAAAAAATTCCATTAATAACGAAATTTTAAAAGAATTAGTTGCATTTATTCAATTATAATAATTTATAAAGATTCAAAAATATTTTTTAAAATACTTCAACGATTTGTTTTAATTGGGTTATTAATTTCCTAAGTAAAAATTATATTTACTAATCGAGAATTGAAAAGTATAATAAAAATCGTCGTGCCTTCGTATTTTTATAATGATTTTTAATTATTTTGTGTATTTGAAATTTTTTATGGTAACTTTTATAGGTACATTAAAAGGTCACGAGCTTCATGGTTTCTTCCCCTTACAGGAAAAAATTGTGCAATTATGTCACTTGGGATCGCCCTATACTTATTTTATCTCACATCTGTCGAGCTGTCATCACATTTTAAATACGGGGAAAGTTCAGAAAGTTCAACCCTCTGTTTAAGACATAGTGTTTTCTTAATTTCATGCTATAAATAAATAACACTTCTGTAAGTCAAATTAATTTAACATTAAATATTCTAATTTTCCAAAAATAATGTGTTACAGATGTATACTATATTTTTGCAAGATTTTTAAAACCAAGAATTAAATTTTGTTTACAAATGTCTCAATCGCCCAAAATGGCCGAAAAATTTCAAACTTAAAAAAAATCTCGAAAATTTTAGATTCCAATCAATATAATTTCTGCTTGAAATACATCAGATTATTTTACTTGCTGAAAATAGTAAATTTAATCATTTAGCTTTCAATTATGACTAAAATGAAAGTTTTAAGAAAAATGATTTTTCGAACTGGAATTCGAACTCGGCTCCCCGGTTTCTTGTTCCGAGCCGATATCCACTGTACCACAACGCACAATTTACACAGATTACTTTTCTTTATTATATGCAAATTGCCATGCATTCTTGGACAGGACAGTGGAGTGGTTTCTTGTTGCGATTTACTTCCTCTTAGATTGGTTGCCACCTGAAGTTATAGAATTCACTTTACCTTGCTGTCTAACACATAGCGAGTGAGGAAGAGAAAATAGGGGATTGTTCACATGTGAACGTTACAGACAAAGCCCGGAATTTGAACTCAGTCTGCCGAGTCAACACCTATTACACCACTCGACATCCACTTAGAAGATATCCATTCGAATATTGAGGTTTCGGAAGTTTGCCAATATTTAATCTTGTGTTTCATCTAAATATTTCCTTTTCAGAGATGTTTGCTATCGTGTGATTTGAAGATTTTAACATTTTCTGCTAGAATCCAACTCGAAAAGTCGACTAATTAACCAAGCAAAATTTTAAGGAGTCATCTATCTATATTCTGATCTTGCTGAACGTCACATAACTTTGGTGTGATTTGACCGTCTAAATTTAGTTTAGTCTGGCATAAGGCTACAATTTTTGGGTTTTATTCATTACTCAGTGTCAATGGTTTACTCTACTAGTTCTTTCAACGTTACCACACAAGGCTTCTCCAACATTTACCAAGGTCAGTGTAATGAGATACTCAGTGACGTTCGATCTTCCCACAAGAATTGGCTTACAAGACAAACTTGTTAACTTACTGGTGTTAAAAAGTTCTCGGCCCAACCCACATTCAAATATCTGCTAAAATGACCAAGCACATTTTGATTTTGAAGGGCTTCTTGATGGAAACCGAAAACGTTTCAGCACATCTTGTAATTCAAGAGATTATGTTTTCGGTTTCATTCCCACCCTCCCTGATTTGTGTGTGTGTGTGTTTTTTTTTTGTTACACAACGTTTGGTTTGTGTTCGACCGACTACCTTTTTTAAAGCTTTCCTTTTTATTTACTTAAACGCAGAAAGAGAAATAGGTTAACTGCAAATCTAGCCACCCGCGTTTTAAATACAACCAATAAATAAATAAATAAATAAATAAAATCTTTAAATATTAAATTTCAGAAAATAATTAAAGCATCAAATGAACGAAACCAAAGTTTTGCAATAAAAATAAATAAATAAAAATATCGTATTTATTGCTAACGAAGATCCTCTTTTTTTTATTCAGGATATTTACTGACCGTCCTCGAGAAAAATTTTGACTTTTTCCAAAGACCTATCCTAATTCATTTTGTTTTTTGACTTTTTTGTCTTTTGCTAGTCAAAATTGAGGTGCGTTCTTCAGGTTGAGGTGTCTTCGAAGATGACAAATTCACTTACAAATGCTTAAAAGTGGCATGTAGAAATATCAAACCATTTTTATCAGTATTTTTAACATTTTTTTAAGCATTATCCCGCACTTTAAAAATTCTCACCCACTTCTATTTTGTCAGATTCTCTGTTCCCTAAAAGCCACTGCTTCGTTATAGAAAGAGTGTTACAGATAGTCTTTCAGAAATCAGTAGATTTTATTTAAGCCATAGATAGACTGAAAAAAATGAAGCAATACTGAATCATATATATAATTCATATAATTCAGTCTCCACATGAAAAGCGTATTATATATATATATATATACTGTAATGGTTGTTACAATGTTTTTATAAATTCTTAGTATCACTACACAAAAATTTTCATGTTTCGAAGCCAGCCCATTATGTTGTTGGCTTCATCCTCAGGTGATTTTTTAGAAATGAGAATTATCTAGTTGAAAAGCCAGTTTATTTGTGTTGGATTTGTTTTTTTTGGTAGGGGGTTGATAGAGGGGTTGGTCTGTATTTTGAGTTCAGTTGACTTTTTTAAGGTCTTAGGGTTAAGTGTTTGTTTCTGGCTGAGTACAGGATAGGTTAATCTATTAATCTTATGGGGGCTGAGGCTCCTGGTGCCTTGTGTGTTGTTATTTGGTTTAGGGGTTGGTAGGTGTTGTTTTGTTTTGGGGTTGGTTTCTTCTTAATTTAATTTATGTTATTTTGTATTGGGGTGTGTGCTTTTTTGTTTTTTTATTTTTTGTTTTTTATAAAATATATTTTTTATAAAATATATCTTTCATAACAAAATAATTTTATAATATTCTATAATATTTAAACTATTTTATAATATCATAAAATATAATATTTTATAATATTTAAAAAATATATTTCTTTTATAAAATCTATCCTTTATAAAACATATTTTATAAATATAAAATATATTTATTTATTTATGTACTATTCTGCTGCAACTGCTTTATTTTTTATTGGTATTGTATAGGCTTTGTTTTCTTTTTCTGTTTATTTATAGGGTTGGTTGTGTGTATTTTTTGTGTTTTTTTGAGGGGGTTTTCTGGTTGGGGTGTTTTTTTGTTTACTTAAATTTTAGCGAGAAATATTTGCGATGTTTGCATATTATTGCTAATTCGTCTCTGCGGTTTAATAAATCGTTGCTGTTAGGGTACTGAAGAATGTGTAGTTTTTCACTTAGACATAAAGGGCAGATGTCATTAAGTGAGTTGCAAGTTCTAGTTTTTTCTAGGATTTTTCATTTTACTTTGGGTTTCTGTTTTGAATCCTTTAGCTTCCAAAAGTATGTGGAAAGGGATGTTTGGTTAAAAAAAAAATAAAAATAAAAATAAAATAAAAAAATAAAAAAACACACAAAAATACACACAACCAACCCTATAAATAAACAGAAAAAGAAAACAAACCCTATACAATACCAACAAAAAAATAATGCAGTTGCAGCAGAATAGTAGATAAATAAAAAAATATATTTTATATTTATAAAAGAAATATATTTTTTAAATATTATAAAATATTATATTTTATGTTATAAAATAGTTTAAATATTATAGAATATTATAAAACTATTTTGTTATGAAAGATATATTTTATAAAAAATATATTTTATAAAAAACAAAAAAAGCACACACCCCAATACAAAATAACATAAATTAAATTAAGAAGAAACCAACCCCAAAACAAAACAACACCTACCAACCCCTAAACCAAATAACAACACACAAGGCACCAGGAGCCTCAGCCCCCATAAGATTAATAGATTAACCTATCCTGTACTCAGCCAGAAACAAACACTTAACCCTAAGACCTTAAAAAAGGTCAACAGAACTCAAAATACAGAACAACCTCTCTAACACCCCCCCAAAAAAACCCAAATCCAACACAAATAAACTGGCTTTTCAACTAGATAGGTGATTTTTTAGAAATGTGAATTGAGGATGAAGTCAACAACATAATGGGCTGGCTTCGAAACATAAAAATTTTTGTGTAGTGATACTAAGAATTTATAAAAAACATTGTAACAACCATTACAGTATAACGCTCTACATTTGTATCGAGCACTCTTTATAAAAGTAAATGCATGAACAAAAGCTTAATAAAACCTACGAGTTCAACAACTTAGTTACAATATATATATATATATATATATATATATATATATATATATATATGAAATGATTTGTTTGAACATTAATTTTAACATATATATATAATGCGCTTTTCATGTGGACTGAATTCACTTTATACCAAGGGTTCAACATATTTACTAATCTTAGCTTTGTCTGACATAAGGTAAGTAATAGATGGGCCTAAAGATTCAGAGATAGGCATTGCGCACCACTGCTATTTTTTTTCTGTTTTTGTTCATACTCAATGCAGCTTCGTTTCACATTGAGCAAATCGTACACTGATCTTCAGGCTGGATGAGATTGAAATTCGAGTTAATCGTCTACCCAAGGCGAGATCAATAGGGTAGGTACCTCAGTGAGTAGAGGTACCTAGTCTACAATAACCTATAGAGAGTTGAATAGGAAAAGCACGACCTCCAAAATTATTTTCGTCCTTTTTTTAAGCTCCCCGCACTCATTTCTTATATTTTAAACAACTGTTCTTCTGATACAGCACACACACACACACACACACACACACACACACACACACACACACACACACTTTCTCTCTCTCTCTTTCTCTCTTTTCTTCCGCCACTCTTTCCAAAGGTATGGGTTAAATAGTAGAACTTGTATCTGGAAAAATCTTTGTGATTCTAAAAAATGTTAATACACTATTGGTTCGGAAAAACTCTTAAAATCTCAAATATGTTTTAATTTTAAATAATCCACAGTGGGTTGATAAGCCATAAAATACAAATTAGTCGAGTTTCTCATTTTCTCTGTTATTAGATCGGGTAGTATTAACACGATTTCTATGACGCGAATTCTTTCTATAACTCGATAAATATTGCCGTTTAATTTCATTTTTATTCCTTTTCTTAGGAAACAATTACTATATTTGGATAGATTTCTGTCAAGTCCGACATGGGATCCACAAATATAGTCCTTAGATTATCAAATCTCACTTTTACTATTGCAATCGTTAGCGAGCCAGTGTTAAACGCAATTTCACTATCGTTGTGAGTTTTTCCCACGCTGAATGTACTACTACTTTAGAATAAAATAAAGTTAAATAATTAATATCTTAGATCCTTACTAAGAGTATCAATATTCGATGTTTTGACGTGATATGGCCGTAAGCCTCGACATTAAATAACCCAATAAAGATTAGTATGTCGTAAAATCCATGAACTCAACTCAAAACGTTCAGAAATTCTTTAGTCGTATTTTGTTATTGATGAAAGATTATCCACCATTATTTATTTTCGACCCGTATTTCTTTCGTTTAAATTTAAGTTGCTTTATTTCAACTAGGTGTTCATTATTAATATTAGTAGTGGCAGTAGTTGTATTAGCAATATTGTTTTAAATTGTTTTATTGAGCGAAATCGTGTCGACTATTATTTGATTATTTCTTTCATCGTAATTTTAGTTTCATTATGACTACTAAAAACTGAGACTAATAAGATTTTTAAGCTATTTAATTCTAATTTAATCGCAACTATTATTTAATTCTAATTTAATCGCAGACATATGACCATCTGAACCTCATTCTTCGGTCGTCAGTAAACAACTCGCGCGAAAATGCGGGTGTGTGCTTATGCCATTCGCAATATCGACCGATTAGCTTCCGTAGTGTCATCAGGCAAATTACTCGAATCTATTGAGATGTCAGGAAAAGTTATGCCGATTTTTAGTCGTTCATGTTCCACTGCGTTAGAACACATCAAATTTATCGAAGGATTTAATATGCTTACATTTCTGAGTAGAACACACTTCAAAGTATCTCTTGAGAAAAAAAAGTTGATAATTAATGAATTTTGTGTCAATTTTGCACCTGTATGAAAATGGATGATTACAAGGTTTGTTTTAGACGTTTTATGCATTTTTACCTTAAAGTAAAAATGCCTCGCAAAAAGATATATGCAGTGAACGGTGAAGGCGCTTTAGCAAATAGAACTGTGCAGAAGTGGTTCGTTAGATTTAGTGCTGGCGGGTATAGCCTTATTGATGAAGAACGCTCAGGTAGCCCCCCCCCCCGCCCATTATAGATGATAACCAAATCAAGGCATT
The DNA here is from genome assembly GCA_037127315.1 of Ascarosepion bandense. Classification (NCBI taxonomy): domain Eukaryota; kingdom Metazoa; phylum Mollusca; class Cephalopoda; order Sepiida; family Sepiidae; genus Ascarosepion; species Ascarosepion bandense. Next base: position 1,033,934 of record JBBBDQ010001634.1, on the reverse strand, counting down.
GATAAAGAATAACCCGCATTACACGGAAATTGCAAGAAATACTATGAATCATATGTACGATCTATTGCTAAAAATAGTGCAGAAATGACCATTTCAATTTCTTTACCTGGCAAATTTTGTGTCGGGTAGGGACCAAAAATCATCTCTCAGTTGTGGGTTTCCGTCTTCGAAGACAGAGTGCTGCTCAGTTGTAGCTCGGTCCGAGGACAGAGATGCATCTGAGAAAAATTATACTAAGTAGATGCCCGGTCCCGGGGAAGTGTTTCGGGGCCGCGCCACCCCATTGCGCAAGAAGGCTGGACCAGGTGCTCCTCACCGGGGCCAGCGTGACCGACGGTTGCGGGGACTGGGCAATTTTTGTTTTTTTCGCTCGTTCATACGACCTTGTGTCACATCTCGCTCGTGTCACATCTCGTTCTAGCGGGGAATAGGGTAAATATATGCTACTGAAGTAACTGATTCTTTCTGTTGTACACTTCTAGTGCCGGCTGAGGGAACCCACTGTAATTGAGTTGCTCAATACAAATAGCTTTTCTACGTTTGCCTGTACAGGGGCAAATCAACTGTTCTGTGAATAGACGACTAAATGGAATTTGTTCTATGAAGTTTGCCCTCGCGCTGCGCAAGTCATAATTTTAGATTTTCTTCTTGAGAAACCGTTCATATGCAAACTACATGATTCCTGATCTGGTACCCTTTTGGTTTCTTGCACAAATGCACTGTACAAGAATTTTTTTCTTTCATGCATCGACATTTTCATCATAAATTCTTTTCCAATAATCTGCTAACTTTTATTAATTCCACAATCTGGTCCCCATCATCACCATCGTTATCATCATCATCCTTTCATTTCTGCTATGGTCACACTACCTACCAAGTCAGCGGTAAGGCCTAAGGCAGGTAGTGGTGTGTTGTTATGACTACATTTTCTTTCTATTTCTAGCTAGCATTGCATGGACAAAATTCTTCTTAGTGTGGGTCGTATTTATCAAAACAATTCCTTGTCTTTCTCTTAAACTGGGATTTCAATGAATTTTTTCAATATGTTGTATTCCTTTTTTTATCATTCCAAGCATACCTACTATCACTGGTACTATTCTTGTTTTCAATTTCCACATTTTTTTCTATTTCAATTTCCAGATCTATATACTTCGATAATCTTTCAAATTCCTTGGTTGCTATCTTACAGTCCGCTGGACAAGTCATATCAATTAATAGGTAAGTTTTTTCTTTTCGATTTTTGACATTTATATCCAGCCTATTTGCTTCAATCTTCCTGTCTATGAAGATTACGCAATCTCATAAATTTTTAGTGCCTTCTAAATACTGTAATCGGTACTGGGTGATGTTCATGCCAGTGCTTGTTTACATATTTTTCCAAAAGTTTTCACATTGTCCAGTATTGCTCCACTCTATCGTGACAATTTTTATATTCATTTGGCGCAAATACAGAACTAACCAAGATTAGATCGTTTATGGTTTCCTGATATTAATCACAGAACCTGCATTTTGGATCCATGTTATTATGTTATTATGCAAAGGTTCCTAGTGAAAAGACTCTGGTCTTGCACTGCAAGAATAATGTCTTCCGTTTCATCTTTTATTCCAGATTCCTCTAACCATCGATGAATGTTAACTTTATTAATTGGCACGTTCTGAATATTGGTCATGCAAAATGTTGTCTTGCAAGTCTTGTTTCATCTGTTTAAGAGCTTTAACCTTAGCTTTCTTTTCCATATTTTTGCTGCAACAGCTGTGTTTCCTGGCATCTGTTTTTGTTTTCTACAGAATCTACTAAATTGCATTTATAACCTTCTTTATGACTGAATATTTTCTTTATGTTTTCGTGTTGTTTAACTAATTGTATCATCCAATCGTTTGTTGTTTACATCTATGTTAGTAAGCCAATAGTTGTTTTTGGTCTGCATCAGCCTTTGGATGATGTATCTCATTCTTAAAATGCTTTCTTGTATTAGAATCTCTGATCGTCTGATGTAATTTTGAGTCCAGGTCAAGATATTGAAACTATATAAACAAGGCTATTAATGGTAATAATTTTGTTCTGAGAATTCAGCTCAGTTATTAATATCAGTCGCACTATTTTATAGCACCATTTTCACAGTATTTTTAAAAAAATTTTATGGCAAATACCTTCATCCTCATTTACACTGAGATACTTTTTGCTCTAAATATTTGATTGATACCCCGGGTCTAAGCTAATAGAAGAGGTTTGTTGCAGTGTTTCTCGCAAAATGGTTACTTTTGCACAACTATCCAAACCGAATTCCATTTCAATGACCTCACTGAAGTATTTTAATGTTTTCAGAAGACCTAGCTCACTGACCTTTCTAGCATAAAACTGTAAAATATATATAAATAATATAGAAAACAAATTACTTATTTTCTTTTGAGATATCTTATAGCCATATTCCTTCCTATGAAGTTCGCTGGTTTATGCAAATTAGGGGTATAAACACAGTAAGGAAGTCAAAGTGTCACCTTGAAATATTCTTCTGCTGATGTTTATTTTACTAGACTTATAGATACTATTTATATAACTGAGGTAAAGTGTTTTCCAAAACGATATACACTACCGGGCATAATTATTAGGCCACCCCAGTTATTTTTAAAGAAATGATGTATTTCATACTATTTTTAGTATTTATTGCCAAGAGGATAATTCTAAATAAAAATAAAATGGTTCTTTGGTTATTATTAATTTGCAAAATTTTACAATGCAAGGAAGCAAAGATGAACTCGTCCGAATCACGCTAAATTTTCTTCATTCTTTCATTGATGAAACTGTAATATAGGTAATTATTAAATATTCATAAATTCATTTGATGCACATGTTTTTGTGCACTATTAACAAAAGAACCATTCTATTTTCATTTAAAATTATTCACTTGCAATAAATACTAAAAAATAGTATGAAATACATCATTTCTTTTAAACACTGGGGTTGCCTAATATTTATGGCCGGTAGTGTTCTTTGCTGAAATTCATGACGATGCGTGATAGCTTGCATATATTTAAAGATTAAAATCCATGAATGGGCTACATTATCGAGTGTCTTACAGTAATCTATTCAGGCAGTACTGATATTTTTCTTTATATTGAAGCAGTTATCTAAGATCATTCTATTAATAATTAATTGGTCCTTACATTCGTAAGAACCAGGCTTGTACTCTTTTTGCTCAAGAGGAAACATTTTTCTTTTTTTTTTCTATGAAGTAATATGTCTGTTTAGTCAGAATAGATGTTGACAGTTTGTAAACAGCAGGAAGACATGCAATTGGTTTGTAGTTTTTGGGACATTTGTGTCATCATTCTTGGGTAGAAGGAAGTTAATTCCTTTGGTTACCCATGTTGGATTTTTAGTAGAATCATTGATTATTTCCTGATATGTTTAGTGCTCTATTTAGATAATCGAACCAAAAGTTATGAATATTATCAGTTACTGGAGAATTCCAGTTGTGATTTTTCAATGCACATTCAACATCCTCTTCTGTGATTCCCGTTCATGTTTGCTTTGCTGTTATTTTTCATTCGCTCCAACTCTTAATCCGGTCTGTTATAAATTTGTTATGCTTTCTTATGTTTTTAGGGCATGCCCATGTTTTTTACAGAACTGTAAAGCCTGTTGTACTGTTTGACGTGGGGTCACAATGTTCTTTTCATTTAGCTAAACGTCTTTAATTTACATAATTGTCTATATTTGATTGAAACTATTTGTTAAATTGTTTATACTATTAATGTCAACTTTCAATAAATGGGATGAAAAAGATGCTGCTGCCTGGAGACTCACGCTACGAAAATATTTCTCCGATAGATTCAAAGAGTGCTTGGGTTATGTCCTCATATTCTTTTCACAATGTCCTGTGTCTTTCGACAAGATGTCTTTCGACAAGATAAAGACGAGTAAAACCAACATCGGTTGCCATCAATTAAGTCGAATAAAGATCTTTTTCTTCTATATGCCTTGTTCTTTCAGGACGTAGGCGATCATGGCCTTTCACGTCTCCCTATCCCTGGTGGCTCTTAACTTCTTCTGTTGCACCACGCAACCCCAGTACTGCCATCCACCCACTCAGGCCAGTCAAGAACGTTACACGCTGTTTTTCCCTGTCTCTCCTTCCTTCTATCTGGCCTTTTAGTATCAGATTCTCCAAGTCCTTCTTCCTCATTGCATGTGCCAGGAAATTTAGCTGTCTCTTAGCTCAGTATTAATTTGCGTTTTGTTTCCATCCTTTCCAAAACCTCAACATTTCTCACGTGCTCGGTCCATGACATCCGCAGCATCCTTCTGTAGAACCGCATTTTAGTTGCTTCAAGTTTTTCTTTCATCTTTGATGAGATTGTCCAGCATTCACTGCCATATTGAAGAACTGACATCACATAGTCAGTACTCTTTTTTTTTGTTTCTAGCGAAATTGTCCTGTTTCTTAATACTTTACTCAACTTCTGGAATGCCTCCTTGTGCCTTTGGATCGCAGGAATATAAATGTATAGAAACTGATGTGGCCACAAAGTGAGGGGTCAGTTTATGTATTGATTGTAATATGGAATTGATCCCCCACTTTATATCCAGTATTATTCTGTAGAACCACATTTCAGCTGTTTCAAGTCTTTCCTTCATCTTTGATGAGATTGTCCAGCATTCACTGCCATATTGAAGAACTGACATCACATAGCAATCCAGTACTCTCTTTTTTGTTTCTAGCGAAATTGTCCTGTTTCTTAATACTTTACTCAACTTCTGGAATGCGTCCTCGTGCTTTTGGATCTCAGGAACATAAATGTATAGAAACTGCTGTGGTCACAAAGTGAGGGGTCAGTTTATATATATATATATATATATATATATTTTTTTTAATCATCTCACTCCAAGCAAGGCATTCCACTGCCACTATTGCGCATGGGGCTACATAGGGGAAGGTAAAGAGAAGGAGTGGTTAGACATAGGGAATGTCAGGAGGAAGGTGACAGATGAGTAAGGATAGCGAGGATGAGGGTTAGGCAGATGGGAAGAGTGCTTGATAGAATGGGAGCAGGTTAGTGTGTTAGGAGGTGTCTATTGACCTTACATTTAAACTCCTGGAGATTGTAGCCGTCGGGGAAGCAATCATTTGGAAGTCATCGTTTTTGATGAATTTCGTTGGACAGGTTCTTTTGGAAGGAAACTTTTGAAGAAATGAAATAAGTAAAAAAAAATAATGTTGAAATAATGTTTGGAAGAGAATTCCACAGTCGATTGTAATTGTTATTGATTGTAATATGGAATTGATCCCCCACTTTATATCCAGTATTCTTCTGTAGAACCACATTTCAGCTGCTTCAAGTCTTTCCTTCATCTTTGATGATATTGTCCATCATTCACTGCCATATTGAAGAACTGACATCACATAGCAATCTAGTAGTCTTTTCTTTGTCTCTAGTGACATTGTCCTGTCTTTTATTGCACTACTCAGCTTTTGGACTGCTTCCTTCGCCATGCCGATTCGCCTTCGAATCTCTGTGTCGCACTTTCCGTCTTCTGTTAGAACGCTTGCCAGGTATTTAAATGTTTCTAACTGCTTGATTTTAGTTTCCCCAATCTGTATAGGAACTAACCAACGTAAAGAAACAACATTCAGCTGTTCGTGTTAAATGTTTGAAGATACACGAGAAGAATTAAAACTAAAACGTATTCAGGAACGGGCAAAGGCAAAGGCAAAGTCATCGTTTTTGATGAATCTCGTTGGACAGGTTCTTTTGGAAGGAAACGTTTGAAGAAAAGAAATAAGGAAAAAAAAATAATGTTGAAACTGTCAGGGAACTGAGATCGTCTATGAAAATGGCAGACGTGAAAAACAAAGATGGCTACGCGCGGGGAATCATAAAGTAAAGAAGATAATCCAGAAAAAGAGAAAGATGAGAGTAAGTAATTCGTTGGAAGCGTGAAGAACATGTCTGACGTTGAGGAAACTCCAAATGATTAATTGACTTTCAGGATATGTTACTAACGTTCAGTACATACGTGCATAGGCGATATCTCTCAGTATATTTTATCCCTGTCTATGTCTCTCCCTCTTTTATCCCCACCACACACAATTCAGTTGTGATGATGCTTAGTGCAAAGATTGTTTGTTTTTTGTCAGTTGTTTACTAATAACTTATTTTGTCAAAAAAAGTTTTTGTCCTAAAGTGCTCAATATCGAGCTAGAGAAAGAGAATTGATGGGATTAAAGTCTAGAAGTTTGTCGACTAAGCAGAGGTATGCGGTTTCGTGAAGGCAACACCATAATGTCCTCACTTCTCAGGATTTTTTTCAATCTTCTGTTGTCTCGCCTTAATCATATTTATATTGAGCTTAGTAATTTCATATTTTTGTATGTAAGTGGATCTATACATGGTTAATTGCTTTTTTTTTTGATTGAATCCTTTCTAGTGTTGCATTATTTGCAGGTGGCCGATTTTATTGCTTTTTATTGTGTTAAATTCATTTTTTGCGCACATGATGGGTGTCCGCTTAATTGCTTCAAAATGAGTTGATTTCCTATCATTTTGGTTGACAATCAACTGGCCAAATGATTCCTCATAAGAACATCAAAGCGGTGAAATATGTATTATCCAAAGTAATAATCAAAAATTCTTTATAAAGTATTACTCTGTTAAATTAAATAAATGGATTTAACATTGAGTTCTCTCGAGTTCGTCACTTTTGGAGTTTACCCGGATTACATGCCAAGTGTACTATGCTATATATATATATATATATATATATATTAGAAAATAATAATAATCTAAACAATGTAATATAATTGATAACTTAGAAAATAATAATAATTTAAACAATTTTGCCATGTATAAAGAGTGGTCAATATAATTAAATATAATTTAAATAACAAAGCAATATGTAAATTTTAAAAAGTGCGAACTTGTAATTGTCAGATATTCGGGGAGGAGAAACCAGCCATAGCTACGGTTAAAGAAAATAGGTTAATAAAAAAGTGAAAAATTATAAGTTATACAAGAAAAGTTATTAAATATACGAAGATGAAGTATTTAACAAAACAAGTTATTGTCGCGATTCAAACCAGTTTAAAAAAATATTTGAATAGAAATTTACGTAAATGATTAAATTAAAACAAATATGCAAATTTCAAACGTTTTACGATGAAGCTGACATATTTAAACATTGAACCGTTATAGGCAGTAACAATGAAACAATAAAAGTTGCTCTGGGGCGTTTTAAATCGATTTCATTTCCGTCTATTTTCTTGAATATTTACACAGACAGACATATGCCCGCACACACACACACACACACACACACACACACACACACACACACACACACACATATATATATATATATTCAATTAATGTTAATTGAGTTCAATGGACAAGCTCGCTTTGTTGAATTTTTATTGTATTTCCAAATAATGATTAGAAATTCTGGACAAACTCAGCAAAGTTAATGTTTGTTCTCTTGTTCTTGTGTAAGTATTATTTCATTAAGATCCATATTTGCTGCCTTATATATATATATATATATATATATATATATATATATATATATACACAGTTCTGTGCAAAAGTATTAGAACAAGAACTATTTTATCTTTTATGTGGCATCAAAATAAAGTTTAAAATCTCCCCTGTTCTACCACTTTTGCACACTACCAGTAATGTGCAAAAGTATTAGGACAGGAGTGATTTTCCTAGAAACCTCACTGAAATTCAAATCCAGGGTGAAAAGCCAAGTAAATTGCTAATAAATATTGATTATTTAAAACTAAGTGTAAAAGAAGTGTATTAAAAAGAAGTTATATTTAATTTTTGCTATTTTCTATTAAACAAGTTATTTTGAAACTACTCATTATTCTATTATCCTTGAATATGACTGACTTTTTTCTTATTTCCCCACTCTCTAATTGATAAATCTAATGTTACTTCGCAAGACACACTTTGGGAACACACTTTGGTTTGCAACCGGTCTATGGCACACAGTAAAGGTAAAACCTGTTGCTGGAAAATCTTGCGAGACTTGATCACATAAGTATGTATCACGTATGGCAAATTAATGACGGACTACTTATATTAATAGCATACCGCAACTCAAAAGCTGTCAAGTTTCGGTACCCAATGCACCATCATCAGGGAGTGAAATGTGGTTCAGTTGCGGGGTCACACGCACACACACACACACATATATATATATATATATTGATGAGGATATTTAAAATTAAAAATTTTTTTTAAAAGCCATCATATTAGTTAAATGTAATTGAGTAGGAGGTTATTATTACTTAAAAGAATTGCTGGTGTAGATCAATAAATATTGAGGCATGAGAATGTAGGAATAAATTGTATTGACAAGAGGAAGTGTCAGTTGTATCAGTTTAAATAAGGACGGAACAAAAATGTAGCCAATATATTATTTTAGATGTGACGAGATTTAAATTAAAACAATAAAATACTTGTCTTAAACATTGTTGTTGATATGAAATACAATTTTAATTCAAGAAAATAGACGTAAGGCTATATTATTAAATTATTAAAGAATTACTTGATTTTCGAGATAACTGGTAGTGAACAGAAGCGTACACAGCAGTGTAATCACTGAGTCAATGAAACGAATATCGCTACGATTGTTAAATCATTTAGTATAAACGTGTTTTATTTGTCTATATTACTGAGATAAGTTATTGCAATTATTTCCATTGTTCGTAGTGTTGTCCTCATCTTTGTTGCAATATTCACGACGTTGTACGCTACGGCATTTCCTAAGTGATAGATAGATAGATAGATAGATAGATAGATAGATAGATAGATAGATAGATAGATAGATAGATAGATAGATAGGTAGATAGGTAGATAGATTAAAAAATATATAATTTTCTAAACACTGGGGTGGCCTAATAATTATGGCCGGTAGAGTCGAGTAGAATAGAATAGAATAGAATAGAATAGAATAGATAGATAGATAGATAGATAGATAGATAGATAATGAAAAGAATGAGATAGATAGATAGATAGATAGATAGATAGATAGATAGATAGATAGATAGATAGATAGATAGAGATGCAAAAATCGATGGACATGAAAAGACAGTTATATAAATAAATAAATAAATAAATAGGAAGATTGATAAATTCATATATATGAAAAAACTGATATATATATATATATATATATATATATAGATAGATAGATAGATATAAACAAAATCTTGTTAAACCAACGTAATGAAATTACTACTTAGTGCTACCATAAGATAATTCACTCTAAATATATATACAATTATCTCAAACTAATTACTAATTGTTATAATCTATAATTCTACCCCTTTTAGTTAATTATATATATGAAACCTAGTCTTAATTACCTGTTAGTTTTGGGGAATTTAATTATATGAATTTTTTTCTTGTAAGCAAAGAAATCATTTTTCATATAATGATTTACATGTTTTAGCTTTTGTAAATATCTTCCATTGCAGGAGTTTTATTTGCATCTTTCATTTGCCAATAGTATTTGGAAAGTGAAGTTGAGTTACTCTAGGTTTTATTATTAAAGGATAGTTTCTGCTGATACAAACGCGCCTAAAAGTTGTTTTTAGTACTTCTAAAATATGGTTTGATAAGATTTGAATGTTCTGTAGTGGAAATGATATGTTGGTAGACTATAGAATCAATAAGGCATCTATTTTGCAGAGGACATTCGTTTGGGTTACGATAATTGTACTATTATTGTCGTTATTTATAATAGGATGTTTTTTATTGCTAATCTTGTTCTGTATTTTAAGGATTTTATTGATAAGTTTTATTATCATTTCAACATTGTAATTGTAGTTATGACTAATTTTTCGCGTATATTTATTAAAAAAATGCTAAGGAGATTACTCGTTGGGAAGTGTTTCGGAATTACATTAAGGAATTTTTTGCCTAACTTTTTACTAACCATTTGGTTAAATGGTGCTTTCTACTAAATTACTTTACTATTTCTATTATGTCTTTTTTTTTAATCATTCCACCCTAAGCAAGGCATTTCACTGCCACTATTGCGAAGGGGATTACATAGGGGAAAGTGATGAGAAAGAGTGGTTAGGGGGTTACATAGAGGAAAGTGATGAGAAAGAGTGGTTAGGGGGTTACATAGGGGAAAGTGATGAGAAAGAGTGGTTAGGGGGTTACATAGAGGAAAGTGATGAGAAAGAGTGGTTAGGGGGTTACATAGGGGAAAGTGATGAGAAAGAGTGGTTAGGGGGTTACATAGAGGAAAGTGATGAGAAAGAGTGGTTAGGGGGTTACATAGGGGAAAGTGATGAGAAAGAGTGGTTAGGGGGTTACATAGAGGAAAGTGATGAGAAAGAGTGGTTAGGGGGTTACATAGGGGAAAGTGATGAGAAAGAGTGGTTAGGGGGTTACATAGAGGAAAGTGATGCGAAAGAGTGGTTAGGGGGTTACATAGGGGAAAGTGATGAGAAAGAGTGGTTAGGGGGTTACATAGGGGAAAGTGATGAGAAAGAGTGGTTAGGGGGTTACATAGAGGAAAGTGATGAGAAAGAGTGGTTAGGGGGTTACATAGAGGAAAGTGATGAGAAAGAGTGGTTAGATATATGAAAAGGTCAGAAGGAGGGTGATAGACGGGTAAGGATACCGAGGATGAGGGTTGGGTAAATGGGAAGAGTGTTTGAGAGAATGGGTGCGAGTTACTGTTGGTATTGTTATTATTATTATGTTTATAATATTATAAGCATAATAATAATAGTGAGACCTTAATGAAGTGTTCTGCATTGTTAATGTCGGCAACATAAACTAATTGTTCTGGCTGAGAGAGAAAACCCCTGCACACGTTGCAAATGATATAGACGCAGGAGCTGATTTTTTAAGTGTCCTATGCGCGGTACTATGAAACATACGACATACTAGTGACACTTGGCATGTACTGATACCTGGATCGTTGCCGACAGTCTGTAGATTGTGTTTTCGGGGTCAGTATTCGATCTAGAGTTTTTGATGCCACTGATCTTGTCTCAACAACGCGACGATAAACAGCATTAAATGTTGAATGTCTCTGTTGATTTCGGTCTGAAAACGCAACCTGATACATCCGCACAGCCTTGCATTCATTGCTCTTAGTGCCGCAATATGTCAAAATCATATATGCTTAATCTCTATATGAATATCAAGCCATTGTTAAACAGAACACTTCTCAGTAAACTCAATAGTGCACACAAATACTTTCACGGCTTCTGCGCCGATGAACATAGCTCACTGGTTCCCCCTATATATAAATTTACTCGAGCCACAAGATTAGCAACTAGGTCCCACCCTTTTACTGTGAAACCAATAAATTGTAAGCACAAATTCTACTCCAACAGCTTCTTTTCTCGCACTTCCCGCCTGTGGAATTCCCTCCCATTTATTTGTTTAACCGACAGCTACAATCTCCAAGAATTTAAATGTAAAGTCAATAGTCATCTCTTATCTCACTAACCGGCATCCTCTCTCTCTCTCACGCACCTTTCTCCGTCCACTCCACTCTCATCAGTTTTCTCATCCTTCTCTTTTCTACTTCCTGACACCCCCCCATAACCTGTCACTCTTTCTCATAACTTTCCTCCTATGTAACCTCCTGCAAAACAGTGGCAGTAAAATGTCTTGCTTGGGGCGATATGATTATATAAATGTTGAAAATATTGAAATCAAACCAACCACAAATGTACACGAATGACAACTGTAACGCTGTGCCATCAACCGTAAACTTTCCTTAAACTTAATAACTAAAAAGCGAAGTACTTGTGAATTTATGAAATATTAGCAGTATAGCTCGGCGTTGCTCGGGTGTAATGAAAGCTTTAAAACTAATCCATGGTCCTGGAACTCAGACTCAGCCTAAAGAATATTTGTGTGAAGTTTGGTGAGAATCGGATAAAAATTGTGGATTTGTATAAAGGACATACAGACAGATAAACAGACACACACACAAACATCTTGCCTTATATATATATATTATCAATTTTCTGCACTACTGTAAGAACTGCAACCTTGAAACTTCTGAATATCGTTTCTTATGTCTTTGTCTATTAGTGTATCAAATTTGATTAAAATCGGACCACTCCTACTATAACTCGATTTTTTCGATTATCGATTTTCGATATTTATCGGGGGTACCTCAACACAAAACCTAGCTAAGAAAACTTGCATATGCTTGTTGTACAACTGCGTAAATTTTCAAAAAAATCGGTTCAGCCGTTTCGGAGTCTATAGCTAAGGGACCCACACACCCATACACACACACAGACAAAGTGCCATTTATAAATAAGTTTAGATCTTTAACAGTTAATAAAATGTCGTTAGAAGCAAAGAAAATAGTTGTGAACCGTTGTTATGCAATATCGAATGACCTAATATAGCAGTAAATATTGGACAATCTCCTCACAGATAAAGAGACTCGAAGCTACAGAGATGTGGTTCTACAGAAAAATGTCGAAGTCTTGAGAAAAATAGAAACTATTTAGAAACTCATTGGTATATTAAAAAAAGGAAAGGTGGTTTAGAAAATTTAACACTCACAAGACATAGTGAAAGCAAGGGAAGCAGAAACAAAGTGAGAAAGTCACCTGAAATAAATTAATGACATAAAAAGGACACAGAGTTGAGGTAAAGTATTAATGGTTGCTTGGATGAACAAAAACTGTGACGTTGTGGAGAGTGGAGCGTTTGTGTGTCTTTGTGTGCATGTGAGTGCGTTTATATGTATTTGAGTGTTTGTTTGTGTGTGTTTGTGTGTGTGGGTGTTTGTGTGTGTATGTATGCGTGTGGGTGTGTGCACGCGTACACAGTGGAATTTAATCATAACGGCATATGGTTTTATTTCCAAACATTATTAAAAGATTTTTTTTTATTTAGTACGAAAGCTTTTAATTAACTTTCAGGTGAGAACGATTGTCCTATGAAAATCAGTTATTCATTTGCAAAAGACGAAACTACATTTTCCCCAGGTAATATAGACTTTGTGAATAACAGTTATAGATTTAATCTAGAATTTAATTAAAACTTTTATAATAAAGAATAAATATAAAATACATGTTGTCGTACATCTGGATCAAATTTTTGGAAGAAATGCTTAGGATATTATTCAAAATCTGTTCAAACTACTTATTGATGCAGTTGTGTTCAGGTGTTGTCGAGCTCTGTGAAACCGTTTTCCGTGTCATGCCGTTAATAACATACAAGTATATTTATATTTGAAATATTCTTCAAGTGTTTCTAAAAAGATTAAAATTGTAGTAATATACAAAATGGTTAAAGGTGGAGTAATGGTTAGTGGCTTAGACTGAGAGCCGAGTTCGAATTCCAGTCGAATTGATTACATTTATCTAAATGCAAATACCTATGGGAAAAGTATGAACCCATCTCTTCTACAGCCTTGATTGGCAACCAAAGAAAATGAGTTATTCACAACTGGGAAGAAGTCTTGAGAATTGGTTGTAAATCCGACTTGAGATGGTATCTCGTATATGAAAACACTCAGATATAGAACTGGTGATTCACGGATGCATCAACCATCGAAAAAGGTCCATGACCTACACTCGTTATATACATATGTTTTGGGGAAACACACCTATTCATCAGATAAAGGACTCTCCCTCCTATATTAATAAGAGTTAACAGGAAGTACTTGGGAAGTTTATAGGAGTTCTTTAGACTTCTATTGGAGTTCAGTAGAACTACTAGGCACTTAATATAGTCGGCAATTAGACGAATACTAAGGAGACAGTTTTCAGTGGAAAATTAAAAAGTTCCTAAAATTTTGGGTACGTTAAGTCCATTAGCAACCGACATACCACATTTATAATCTTCAGTACAAAAAACTATTCTACAACAATATATATATATATCAGTTCTTGACATCTTAAAACAGAATCAATTTAAATTCAGGACACATTTCGTATATTAGGTATGTGCAACTGTTTTCAGTGAAAACCCGGTTTTCATCTGTATACTGCCTGTAGTTTTTAAAAAAATATGCTGTAAAATTTTAAAAGCCCAAAGTATATAATTCAGAAGAATTTCTATATAGATTAACAGCTTTGTAATATTTTATTATATAAAAGATAATTTGAACATGAATCTATCTCTCTCTCTCCCTCTCACTACCTACATACCTACGTACCTACCTACCTATCTAAATCTGTTCCCATCTATCTATATAAATATCTGCTAGTCTCTTCGTTCAATTTATCTATTTACCTCATTCCATATCTATCTATCTATCTATCTATCTATCTATCTATCTATCTATCTATCTCAGTCTGTCTATATCTATCTATCTATCTATCTATCTATCTATCTATCTATCTATCTATCTATCTATCTCAGTCTGTTCATATCTATCTATCTATCTATCTATCTATCTATCTATCTATCTATCTGTCTGTTCTATCCATCTATCTATCTATCTATCTATCTATCTATCTATCTATCTCAGTCTGTTCATATCTATCTATCTATCTATCTATCTATCTATCTATCTATCTATCTATCTATCTATCTATCTAGTCTGTTCATATCTATCTATCTATCTATCTATCTATCTATCTATCTATCTCAGTCTGTCTATATCTATCATCTATCTATCTATCCTGTACCTTTCACTCTATTTCACTGTCTCAATATCTGACTTTGTATCCTTTTATCTATTTCTGTATGATTAGATTATTTTCTTTTATTTTCTTGAATCTTCTTAATTGTTTTGTTGATACGCCATTGCAAGGTCTCGGGCTTTTTTCAGTTCTTAAAGTGATTCTAAATTCCTGTCCTGGTTTCATTAATTACCAATGCTATTAAAAAACAAGACTTGTATACATTTTGCGGTGGGATTGGGAAATTGTCGCCATATTATTATTTTTAAATTCCGCGCATGCGTCTTGTTTTGATTTTGTCGTCTACCCAGTATAGTTGAGAGGAAAGAGTAACCATGATGCAATTCAGTCCGCCAGAATTTTTGAAACGGCATACTCTACTGATTGGCATTCGCACCGGTAGCTTCAATACCAACATTTCATAGTATTTAGATTTCAATATGAGGACAGTGCAGAGGATTCGGAAAGAATTGGATGAATCTAATGGTGATTACGAAGGTGCTTAGAGTAAAGTGATAACTAGTGATGGCAACGGTGTGACACTATCTCCCGCGGTGATACTTTCCCTTTTCCCGCGGGGATACTTTCCTTTGGTTGGTTTAAAACAACGGAGAGAAAAATCGATACGGGCAATGTTATTAGAGTTCTATTGCGTCACGCGATGTGAGCTTAAGAAAAGAATAATAATTTTATTATTAAACTAGAAGACCGTCCGGAAATGATTCTAGAAATTCCGTTGTCGTCTGGAGGCCGTGGTTGAAGCCGACAGCGATTTTATTGAATAACTTTACTCTTTAGATATTCAAAATATTTCTGTGTAATTTTGGTAAATATATTTGTTTCGAATTATTTTCATTTTTCTTGCCGTTTAGACGACAATTGATCCATCGCACCCAATACAAAAGCTGATAGACAAAAGCAAATTAAAAAAAGTTCCTGTTTTAAGTCTATAATTTCTTTTTTTTCCTCGAAGTACGATTGACGATAAATGAAGAGAGAAACGCAAAAGAGAAATTAAATTGATGATTTTTGCGATTTGTCTCGCTTGCTTCCGAAGAGATTAGCAAATTTCTGTGACGAGAAACATGAGAAGAAAGAAAAGAAAAGAAATGATTTACGTATCAAATGGAATTTGCAAGTCAAGATTTGTGAACATCTATTAATTCCTGACTTGATGGACGATAGAGGACACGTGATAAGATAAAAACACATGCGGATTTGCATCAATTATTTAAACGCCACAGACACACACATATACACATGCACACAAGTATATCTTAGAAGTAGTTCAAACGAATGGGTTAATACTTGGCTGTTCGTATTATTTACTTTGTTGGAAAGTGCTCAGTACTTTATAGAGTAATATTTATAGAATAACATTTTTATTATAAGTGTTTATAATAAAAACATAGTTTACTGCAACACAAGTGCTTTCGTGTTTTGGTACTAATTGTTAGTACCACATCAGACTGCCTGATGATGTACTAACAAGTAGTACCGAAACACAGTTGTTGTATTGCAATAAACTATTAACACTTATATTAAAAGTATTACTACAAATATATAGAAATAAATTTAGATCCACCCGTGTATTGAATACTGCTGCACATCTGGCCGGGTGCCCCTGCTATTCACCTGGGCATTCTTGACAAAATCCAACGGAGAATCTGTAATGAGATCGATACCGATTTGGCAGCTCGGTTGCAGTCGCTCTCTCACCGGCGTGAAGTGGTTCCCTGTGCCTCTTCTACAAATACTTTCACGGCTTTTGCTCAGATGAACACAGTTTACTGGTGCCCCTTATGTATGAATTTACCCGAGCTACTAGACTAGCAACTAGGTCCCACCCTTTTACAGTGAAACCAATAAAATGTAACCACAACTTCTACACTACCAGTTTCTTTTTTTGCACTTCCCGCCTGTGGAATTCCCTTCCGTATATTTGCTTCCCCAACAGCTACAATCTCTAAGAATTTAAATGTAAGGTCAATAGTCATCTCTTATTTCACTAACTCGCATCCTTTCTCTCAAGCTTTTTCTCCATCCACTTCACCCCCATCACACCGGTATTCTCATCCTTCTTTTACCCTCCTTCTGGCACCCACTATAATCTCCCCCTCTTTCTCATCACTTTCCCCTATGTAACCCCTGCGCAACAGTGGCAGTAAAACTGCCTTTCTTGGGGTGAAATGATTAAAAAAAAGATATAGATATGTGTGGGGTGGGTCTGTACGAGAGAGAGAGAGATAGAGAAAGTGAGAGAGACAGAAAGAGAGAGAGAGAAAGAGAAAGAAAGAGTTGAGTCAGTACGTATTTTTGTATTTTAATATCCGATTTTTGGCTGAATTGTTAAGCGAATAGGGTTCAGTGTACTGACAAGGGATGGGATTGTAATGAAAAAGGGATGGAATTAGAAGTAAAAATCAATATTTCTGCTTTATCCTCATGTTTTTCATTTTTGTTAAATTATAGACGTATTGACGCAACACCATATATACATAGAAACATACATACATGAGGAGAGAGAGAGAATTAGGAAGAAAGAGAGAGATGAAGAAAGAATAGTGATGGAACTGATAAAGATATAACTAAACAGAGATAGATAGATAGATAGATAGATAGATAGATAGATAGATAAGATAATGAACAGACTGAGATAGATAGATAGATAGATAGATAGATAGATAGATAGATAGATAGATAGATAGATAATGAACAGACTGAGATAGATAGATAGATAGATAGATAGATAGATAGATAGATAGATAGATAGATAGATAGATATGAACTGGCAGATAAAGATAGGTGGTTTCATGAGAATATGATGTTTTCATTCACTAGGGCTGGGTTTTTTTTTGCCTCCGAGAAGTGAATGTATCATAACAGTGTCATCATGAAAATTCGAAGTCGGCATGAACCTGCTCAGTTAACATGACAAATTAAACCTATCAATGCTGTATTTCCACCCCGATATCGAGCACTTTACGATAAAAAACCTGCTTGCCGGAATACCTTTTATCAGTAAAACTACTGAAAAAACAACAATCTTGGTGTCCAACATTATCACGACTCAGCAATATATATATATATATATATATATATATGTATGTATGTATTGATGAGTCTTGATAATATATATATATATATATATATATATATATATATATATATGTTACCCACAATGTAATCATCAGGTGCATATTATACAAAGGGTATGAAACTCCGAGTCGTGCTATGAACGTAAGATAATGTTATATTGCGTTGAGCACTGTTCTATCAACACCTGAAAATATATGTATGTATATTTTTTTCTAAGTACTTATGGCCTTTCTCAAAATTATCTTCAAGGGTAAATTACAAAGGTAACTTATTTTAACGGCGATAAACTCTGCTTGCAATTGTGGTGGGTATTTTTGTTGATGCAGTTGCTTCAGAATTTTAGCCGTGATAATTATGGATTTGTTTGCAAATCAAGCATTGCACCTGAAAAAAGATCTGTATAAAGATAAGTAGACACAATATGTCTATATTAACCAATGATATATGATTGAATGGAGATACACACACATATACACGCACACAGACACACCCACACACACATACACACACATACACACACACATATATATATATATAATCATATAATTAAATTTGTTTTTAAAAAATACATTGCGACACGGAAATTTCTATCTTTCCGTGTCGCAATGTATTTTTAATTAAAAAACAAATTTAATTATATGATTATATTATGCTCTACAATATTTATTGTATTGAGCACTTTTATATAAAAAAAAGTAAATGACAGAGAACTCGGAATTGTAAAATTGTTGGTTCTCATCACTTGGATTGATATATATATGTGTGTGTGGGTATTTGTGCTTGTGTGTGTGTGTTTTTGTGTGCATCTATATATATATATATATATATATATATATATATAGATAGATAGATAGATAGATATTTAGGCAGCAAATTTTCTTTTAAATATGTCATATTAAATAAATTGCAAACGTAATGTCTGCTTATTTTGAATAAAATTCGTTCATACTCACGGATAATCTTTTGCATATTATCATTGAAAGGTGTCAGAAATGAGCTGTAACGTTACAGATGTTATTATCATTTTTTTCTCAAAGTAACCAAGTACTTTCAACTTCTTTCCGAGATCATTTTCTTCAGAGGTGTGAGTTATGGTGACAAATAATAACCGCAAAACTGTGTTGCTAAAAATTACTGTACATTTTTTCCTGCTTCAAATATAACTTTCACCCTTGAAGATTATCTCGGAAAGACCCACAACAAATATGCATAATACAATGTAGACATATATATATATATATATATATATATATATATATATATATATATACAGGTATATGTATACTTTATATCTATTTCTGTATGATTAGATTATTTTCTTTTATTTCCTTGAATCTTCTTAATTGTTTTGTTGATACGCCATTGCAAGGTCTCGGGCTTTTTTCAGTTCTTAAAGTGATTCTAAATTCCTGTCCTGGTTTCATTAATTACCAATGCTATTAAAAAACAAGACTTGTATACATTTTGCGGTGGGATTGGGAAATTGTCGCCATATTATTATTTTTAAATTCCGCGCATCCGTCTTGTTTTGATTTTGTCGTCTACCCAGTATAGTTGAGAGGAAAGAGTAACCATGATGCAATTCAGTCCGCCAGAATTTTGGAAACAGCATGCTATATATATATCAGTTCTTGACATCTTAAAACAGAATCAATTTAAATTCAGGTCACATCTCGTATATTAGGTATGTGCAACTGTTTTCAATAAAAACCCGATTTCCATCTGCATATTCTGTTCGTAGTTTTTAAAAAATGTGCTTTAAAATTTTACACGCACCAAGTATAATTTTTATAAGAATACTAATTCATAAGAATATCTTACATAGAAGTCAACCAAAATTTCTTTAATACGCAAAATTTATCAATAGACAAACATAGTGAAGAAAATCTACAAGTGTCATATTGTGGGATCCTTTAATGTTTATTATCAGTACATATATACATGAGTATGCAGATCAGTAAAGATGGATACATTCAATTACATACGTAATACAAAGTACTTGTACACGTATACTGGCATATATATCAATTGCATAGAAGATTTTTACTTTAATTTCTTCAATACGCAAAAACGTCTAACAAATGATCAACGCAGAATGAGAATGAACCCACAAGCATGACAGAATGTGGTAAATTTTAAATTCTATTGAACAGGTAATTTAGATCTATTTCTGTGATGGCGTTTAAAGATGATTTAATTTCTCTGGCTTGATAATTCGCTAATTTTTTTCTGAATTTGATCAGTCTCCTTTTTTCGTCTAAGCAAAAATTACATCTATTTCTGAAATTATTATTTAAGATTTACTTATAATCTCTCATTCAGTCTGTGGAGAGATTTCTGTCTGTTAATTCCCAGAAATATTTAGATAAAGCAATTTGATATTTTAGGTGGGGTTTAGAGAACGATTGGTTATGATTATATAGTCGCTTTTTCCAGGGTCCAGCGAAATATCTGTGTATACATGTTTTCTCATTTTTTGTTTCTCATTTTTGCATTCGCTAGGGAAAATAGATGCTTAGTATATAACTTTTTGGATTTTGTTTTTGATTCTACAGTTACAAGTTTAGGAATTTGTTTTTGATTCTACAGTTATAGGAGAGTTTGCTATTTGGTGATTGTTATAAATTTTATCTAGTATATTATTATTATTATTATGTGAATTAATGATTTTATTAATTTTGTTAGTGTATGAATAGCTAATTGCTAATGTTTTTCTATTAAAGGCTTTACTGAGTGGGTTGGTCTGGTTAAAATGTTTGTCGATCAATTTCAGAAAGTGTTGACCGATATTAAGATTACATAGCTGGGAGAAAGTGGGATTGAACCCATATTACTTTTCTTTTTTACTTTTAGGTTTATTTGATCTAGCATTTTTGGCGGATTCTAGGTAGGATATTTTTTGTCTAAAACCACTTTATTTGAGGGCGTCGTTGTAAGAAATTTTATTTTCATTAAATATTTTTTTATTATGAGATAACATTTTGATCCTGACATTTACAATAAAAGCAATATATTTATTTGATGGGGAGGTTAGAGCAAACATTGAAGAATGTAGGTTGGGGTTTCACTGTTTTTTAATTTTTAATTCGAAAGATTTAAAGTAGTATCTAAGAAGCTGAATATTTTAAGCTTGGACGAAATTTCTATCTTAAATTCCACATAGTTTGAAAGTCTCGATGGCTTTTTTTTGTATATGAGCGAATAGTGGTTCATTCCGATTGGGGATATAAGTCAGTCATCCTTATATATTCCAATCTGTTTGGAGTCAACTATCCTACTATGAGTGTTTAAAATGTAAATTCCCACTAAACATGCAATTGAATGGAATCTAATGTACCCACAGGGACATCGAAGTTATTGCTGTGGTTTTTTTTTATTTGTGTAGAATTATCATTGGTTAATAATAATATTCTAGCGGTTAATATAACTTTCGATTACTCACCAGTGATTTCTACATAGTTCTTAGCGAAATTCAAACTATTCAAAAATAATCTTTTTGATTCGAAGGGAGAAGTTTATTGTTAGAGAAAGGTCGTCTTATCTTTGTTTTAAGGCAATTGGACCATTTAAAATTGTTTATTGATGCCAAGTAAAATCGGGGTCTGTTGAAATAAGCTTATTATTTGTTGAAATAGATTATAATTAGTAACCACTTTAGATGATGTGTTGAATTTTCATATGTGTGTGTGTGTGTGTGTGTGTGTGTGTGTGCGTATGTGTGTGTGATTAACGTAAAGAAGGCTTTTTTAAACTGTTAAAAAGAAAATAATCAAACATCAAAGAAAACCACCGCGACAAAAAATATCAAATTTCACCAAATTCCATATATATAAGAACACCAAAAAAAAAAAAAAAAAAAAAAAAAAAACGGGAGAGAAAAATCTGATAAAAAAAAAAATACAAACATTTCTCTGACGGGCGAAGGCACCATAACGTTGTCAACACAAAACTTTGAAGACTGCATGAATTTGTTCAGTTAAATGATAAATTTTTTGCATTAATCCTATCATTATCACAAACAAATACTATATATATATATATATATATATATATCATTCGAGATAATTAAGCGGTTTAGGCAAATGTTACTGGGTAGTACGTAGACGTAATGGACGGCACATGTCGTACGCAGTATCCTGGACGTAGGCGTAGGCAATAGTCGTAGACCTCTGGACGTAGACCTCTAGTTGAACACCTGTAGAACTTTAAACCTGTATGCGTCTTCGCCTTCGTCTATATTTATGGCTGACACCAGCTAATCACATTAAAGTGAGGGGGAACCAAGATGTATGCATATTCATTACATATTCATTAGATCAATTGACTACTTTATATATATATATATATATATATATATACATATATATATATATATATATATAAAGTAGTCAATGAGATCAACAGACAGTCTGTTTCATGCCTAATCGTAATCTTCAAGCGTGATGATTGCGTTTAAACATGATGAAAAAGTCTGTCGCCGCGTGATGTTGATCTCGGTGTCTAATTTTGCATTTACAGATACTCTATCCCTTATATGAACACTTTGACCTATAAATATTATAAAAGTATATTTTTATCAGATAGTTAGATAAGCAGATTACCCCAGACACAGGCTGATATCAAGTGACTAACTTAAGATATGCTACGTGGAAATATTGCAATTTTGCACCAGAAACAATAGAATTGCCGCCATTTTTCATTAATAATGACGTCATAGTTGCATGAATGTTTTGTACATCTAAATCAGTTTTACATATTTTCAGAAATGTTTTCTATTTATTAAATGAGATTTTAACTTTAGTGTTTTGTTTAATAATCTTTTCATCTTTTTTTAATATATTTAAAAGCCTGTGTGATATTGAGGTTTCTATCTATCTATCTATCTATCTATCTATCTATCTATCTATCTATCTATCTATCTCCGATACATTAGAGGTAGAAACTCCGACTGATGTCAAATCAGTCAGGTTTCAATCCCGACTGGAAGCAATCGTATGTTTAGCCGTACTGATAAGCTGTGATACAGAAAAACTGGACTGTATGCAGATCACTATATATATATATATATATATATATATATAATAGATATGTCTTTTCATACCTATATATCTATCTCAGTCTGTTCATATCTATCTATCTATCTATCTATCTATCTATCTATCTATCTATCTATCTATCTATCTCCGTCCATTCCTATCTATTGATATTCACGACTAGCTATCTCACCCTAATTTAATTATCAGTTCGTGTATTTGTTTATCTATTTAAAAAGATACATCAAAACCAAGTAATGACGTTCACTTTCCATTATCACTCGCTAATAACGGTTATAATATTTTGTTTCTACGATGCTCTAACGAACACCTTATAAGAACTCCCTTTACCCAAGTCTTCCACTTAATCGGGGTGTAACACAACGTGGGAAATCCGGACCGGTAAAATCGGTTCAAGAGTCAAAATTTTCCCAGTCCCTTGTAGGAACAGGCCTTCTGCTTGTCTATTTTTCTCAGCGGTCCGTAGAAAAATACACAAAGTTTTGCGTGAACTTGCACTTGTCTCCGGGCAAAGGGCTACACAGTCCGGATTATGTCTGCGGGGGAGAGGCTTGGCTAAGGAAAAAGCTCTCGCTTTTTGAGTCGTACTCTGCCTAAAACAGAGAACTTGTCTATTTTCCTCGGCCGAGCCTCTGCCCCGCAGACATAATCCGGACTAAGTTGCTCTTTGCCCGAAGACAGAGAGCCCGACTAGTTGAACTTTATCCTCCTCCTCCTCCTCCTCCTCCTCCTCCTCAATGCGTCCCACCTCAGAGTAAAAGCGAAATAGGGTCAGATTTTGACGTAGGGTTTCTGAGAGCGCGCACTCTGCCGAAAATTCCTCATCTCACACATACGGCTTGTCTGTTAATCTCAGATTAATCTCAGACTGCAGACATAGCTGCGGTTGAGTCGCTCTCCGCCCAAAGACAAATGCAAGTTCACGTAAAGTTTTGTGTATTTACTCAACGTCTTCCTCCCACTAAGACGGGATGTGTCACAAGGATAGGATTTACATGAGGAACCCGAGCGGTTACACACGAGCCAAGGTGTAAATTAACACATACCTTGTATAGGCGGGATCAGAAACTGTGACTGTCTCCTGTCGAGTGAGTATATCTCTTCCTGAAGACAGAGAGCTTGACTTTTGTAATCCCCACTGCGGACTGTCGGAAATGAGTATTCATTCAAAGACACCCCCACTGAGATGAGATGTGACACAGGTCGTGCTTTACACAGGAACCTGAGTGGGTATACTCTGGGCAATGGTAAAAATGTTTACAGTCCCTCATGCGTGGGATTGGGTAAAAAAGTTGTTTATTTTTCTCATTCCAGTCTCTTTCTGTAGACAGAGTCTCGACTGACTCACACTCTGCCCGAAAACAAAGAGCTTGACTGTCTTTCTTAACTGAGTCTCAGACCATAGAACGAGACCCAACAAAGTCGTTTTCTGCCCTTAGACAGAATTTTTGAATATCTCATATAACACTGTGTATTTACTCAAAGTTCCCCCTACAGAGACGGGATGTGACACAAAGTCAAACTTTACTCAGTTCCATTATACGTGGGGGTTGGGCACTCTGCTTGTTTATTCTTCTCAGCCGAATTTCTGTATGTAGCCGGAGCCTCAACTGAGCTGTACTCAGCTCGAAGTCAAAACAGCATGACTATTTTTATCAGCCGCGACATGATCGCTCAATCGCTTATCACGTATAGCAATTAATGGACTGATCTGAGCACGAGTTTTCTAATTTCGTCAAGGTTTGTTTCCATTTATCGTTCGTCTTGGACTACGACCAACAAATATATAAAAATATGGTATTCTTGTCAATATTTTATTCTCAGCGTGCAAACATTAAGATTTGACATTTGTGCTTAATTAGTTATGTTACTGTAAGCTTATTAAAATTACTAAGTTTCTTAATCCAAAGAGGAGATAAATGTCAGATCAAAGAAATCAAGTGAAATATTAATTTTAAATACATTTTATATATTTAAAAAAATATAACTTATATTTGAAGCCTATAATTTAAGTATATATTTGAGTAGAAGAGGAATAAAAGAGATTTTAGCAAGAACTACACTCGGAACGAGAAATCGGGGAGCCGAGTTCGAATTCCAGTTGAATTCATTGCATTCACTTACGCGCAAATACCCTTGGGAAAGGTATTAATCCGTCTATTCCTTAAATAACAGGACAGATTGGGTTCTATAGCCTTGGCTGGCAACCAGTCTACCGCAGGAAGCAATGGCAACCAACTGCGGGATAATATTCTGCCCAGTCAGTCATGTCTCTTTCGAGACATGATCGCCCAAGCATGTATTACGTGTGGCACTTAACTGACTGACTGACAAGCATCTGAGAATACATGTTAATTAATATTTCATGCCTATTAAATAGTAAAATGAGAATTTAAATTAGTTGGAATTCATTCAGAAAGAAATAAAATTTCCCATTTTATTCAATTTGCATTTTCTATTGCCAATTGTTACGCGTTTCAACTGAAACATGACAAAGGAAAACGCTTCTTCAGAAAGGTGAATGTCTAGTCATAAATTCAAATTGATTCTATCGAAGAAACATCCCGGAAATATAAAATCCCAGCAATGAAAGTTTGAATGATTGAATATAATCTTCAAGCCAAATATTTTGGTTGATAGCCCGACTATATATGTTGGTCGATGGAGCATTATGGGTATTGTTTCTATTAATTTTAGTTTGAAGTTGGGTGGCAATGGGATGTGAAAAAACTTTAACCAGTATTTGCGGTTGAACTTTCGAATGTCCATGTAAGGTTATATTTATATAAAGTGTCAGGTCATGGAACCGCATTAAAAAATTACGAACTGCGTCTGCTATTCGTTGACTGTTATCGTTGCTTAGCAATGTTTTATGTCAACACAAGATAAAATCATCTTTGATGGTGGATAGTTTTATGTTAACGTCCCTGTAACCTCTCTTAGATGGCTCATGCGAGCCAAAAGCTTAGAACCAGAATAGTAAAAAAAATATCCAAATGTTGGACAATTTTTATCTTTATTTTAACCTGAAATTAAAGCCAAAATACGATGTTTAGAACGGCTCATGATTAACCATAATATAAATTCATTGTATGTTATATTTAAGAGTATATATTTAGAAAGTTATCTACTGCCTTGATACAGTATATATATATATATATATATATATATATAAATCTAAAAACTTTTTTATATTTACATACGCTCTATCTCTGATATTGAGCACTTTATCCTCTAAATATAGCACGCCTTAAAACTATATATATATATATATATATATATATATATATATATATATATATATATATGTGTGTGTGTGTGTGTAAGAAAAATTAAGGTAGACACGTTATTTCATGGTAAATCGGAAGTGTAGGCCTATTTCAAGCGAATCATCATCAGCTTCTGTCTTTAGTGTATAAAAGAACGAATGGTAATTTCTTTAGTCACCTCGATTTGGCTCACTTGCGTGAGTTGTGAAACCATTTGACCAGCCTGTGTTTTAATTTAATTGTTTTTGAAATAGCATCATTATAAGTGGTAATAAAATTATTTGTGTCTGTTTATAGCGGTAATATATATATATATATATATATATATATATATTACCATTAAAAGAAATTACCATTTTTAAAAAAATGAAGAAGATTAAGAGAAGAAAAAAATGAACCTAATTTGGAGGCCAAATATATGCTCTCTCTATTGGGCTTTAAAGAATAAAAGAATATATATGGCCTCCAAAACTTTGAGGAGCTAACTTGAGTGGGATCTGCTGAAGATAGAAAATATATCTACTACTTCAATCTTAATCAGGTACCACTACTAATCTACTTCCGGATATACATTGGCCATTCAATGGGCAGGTTTTATTTTTCACCAATTGCGATTATTTTAAAAGATTTTTTTTTTTTTGCTATTAGTTTGTTGACGAATGTTGTTTATGTGGGCCAAATATTTAATTGATATCATAGCATTATGTTGTGAAATATATTTATCTATGTTTTTAACGAAACTATAACAAAGATTTTCTATTTTTTGAAGAAAATATCTTTAACAAAATCTTTAACAAAATATTTTGTTGAAGACTTTAATTGAAGAAAATATTGTTTATAAAGCTCGAATTTATTCGGATGATAATGATGTGAAATTTTACTTTGGAAGCACATCTAACTGATGGAAGATAAGATTTAACAACCACATGTTGTCTTTAAAAAACAATAAATACAGCAAATGTACTGCTTTATCAATAAATTATTGTAAATAATAAAATCCCAACAAGAACTGAATTATTGCTTGGAATATCGTAGCTAAATCTAAACATTACAATGGAAAGAGAGAGAAATGCAATCTACGAATTTTAGAAAAAACTTGTCAACCATATCAGTAATCCTAATTTGCTTAATAAAAAGTGATTTAATGATCACATGCTGTCAGAGAAAAATACTTACATAAATACTTAGACCCAGATTGATATAGACCCTCTATAAGTTTACCTTTTTCTTTCTTTTTTTCGCCCGCAATATTATTTTAAACAATTATGACTTAAACCCATTTTATTTTTGGACCCTTCATTTTTTTCAATTTTAATCTTATTTCTAAATTTTACTTTTTATTTTTAATTTTATTTCATTTTATTTTATTTTACTTTATTGTATTTAAAACTTTATTTTTATCTACATGTAATTATCTACATGAAAATCCGAGTCGGGCTATAGTAGTGTATATATAAGAAACCTCAGTACATAAGTAAACGGTTATAAATCCTTAATACAGATAGTTTAGCATACTATATATATATAGTATACAGTTCATATATATATATATATATATATATATATATATATATATATATATATATTGTATACGGTTTAGTTAGTTGTAAAAATACTGTATACTCCGCTACCCTTCACTTAAGCTCAATGTTTCCTCTTTGTACTAAACAACTTTCTTTATAATATTCCGAGTTAAATTAGTCTATTTCATTTTTCGGCCTGATGAAATTTGGAATTATCCTTTCCGTTTATAAGAACTTGACATTATATATATATATATATATATATATATATATATATATATATATATATATATATATATGAGTGTGATCCCGCGAACGTGTGTCTCTATATGAAGGTAATGATTAAAAAGGACTACAGAATATTTACCTGAAACGTCAATTAAAGAACGTCGGATAAATCTACGAACTTTCCAAAGAAGGAGTGACTCCTATTTTTGACCAATCGCGACTGACAATGTGATCGATCATTTTACCATCATTCATGCATGTTAATCAAATTCCGTCGTGAGTATACTTCAGTAAATGATCCGCATAAAATTTCTCGGTAAATATCAACCAATCAAAAAAGAGAACTAAGCGCGTGTGAAGAAAACTTTGCTGTTCGTGTTAAGAATGCAAACGTTTTGC
The DNA here is from genome assembly GCA_037127315.1 of Ascarosepion bandense. Classification (NCBI taxonomy): domain Eukaryota; kingdom Metazoa; phylum Mollusca; class Cephalopoda; order Sepiida; family Sepiidae; genus Ascarosepion; species Ascarosepion bandense. The sequence continues at coordinate 1,005,726 of JBBBDQ010001634.1, read as the reverse complement.
AGTAGTGAACATTGGCGGAATTCTAAGAAGAGCTGTGCTTTTACTGCCATTAATGGTTACTGCTATTCATTTTCAAAATAATTCCTAAACATCATTGTCCGTATTTTGCTCGAAATATTAGTCTTTCATAAAAATCTTATGTTCAGAAAGAGTTTATAGGCTTCACTTAAGAATATATGAAGAAATGAAGACTAACAAAAGAGTATCAAAACAAAAAAATTTCTCCAGCAAAATAAGAATTCTGGAAAATATTTATATTTTTAAAGGGTTAGACTTACAAATCAAGATAATTTTGAAAACTTAGTAACTAACTTATCTGCATCCTCATTTTAACCGTCGACATCTGTTGTTGTTTTTTTTTTTCATGCAATTAATCTTGTCCCATAAAAGCACTGTTTCATAATAGGCAACACTGACAAGGTGGATATAGACTGAGACAGAGATTGCAAGCTATTTACCTCAATTAGTCAGTTAAGTACCATACGTGATACACGCTTTGGGCGATCATGTCTCAAAAGAGACATCACTGACTAGGCAGAAGATTATCCCGCAGTAGGTTGCCATTGTTTTCTGCGGTAGACTGGTTGCCAGCCAAGGCTATAGAACCCGATCTATCCTGTTATTTGACTCATACCTGGAGGATGAAGAGATTTATTATATTATCAAGTAGTAATTATTGGGGGATCAGTTTAATACTTCATGACAATAGACAACTGAGCCCCCACTTTATGACCAGTAGAAGCCTTAATAATGATACCAACGATTATATTCAGTCAGTCAGTTAAGTGCCATACGTAATACTTGCTTTAGGCGATCATGTCTCGAAAGAGACATGACTGACTGGGCAGAAGATTATACTGCAGTAGCTTTCTGCGGTAAACTGGTTCCCAGCCAACGCTATAGAACCTGTCCTATTATTTAACCCATAACTGGAGGAAAGAGACAGGTTAATAACTTTTTTAATGGTATTTGTGCGTAAGTGAATGCTAGTAATTCAGCTGGAATTTGCATTTGGCACCTCGTTTTGTCGTTCCGAGTCGATATCCACTGCACCACAACGCACATCCTAATCTATTTGCATAACCTCCTATAATTGGTTTATCCAGTAGTGTGTCATACACAGTTAAAATAGCCTCCAAGATTATTTTGTTAACCATAACATTGGATTGGGTACCATATAGACTAGGAGTCCGGAAACAATTTAAACCCCTAGGTCCATTCATTTTATGTGTGTTTTTCTAATTTTCTCATTTCATTAAAAAAAGTCGTGTTTATTTGAATAATAGTCAAAAAATAAAGAATGAGAAAAATCTTCATATATATATATATATATATATATATATATATATATATATATTAAAATGAATTTAATTGAAAATTTGTGAGTGTTAAACATAATCCACCATAATCCAACATAATCCACTAAACATTTACTGACCCTATCTTAATCGACCCAGACGTTTATTGACCCTTTGGTTAGTGTAATCGAGTTTTGATATTGATAGTTATCGATAGCTTTTTTAATTTATTGATTGATTTCTTTACAGCTTATCAATACATTGTGATTATTTAAAACGGAAATATATATTTGGATTGTAAGAATAATTATTTTATTTTTGCGAGCGTATTTTGCACTTAACACATTAACACTTATTTCTAGAGTAGCAATGATTTTAACATCTACAATTCAAACTATTTAATCCATTGCTAGGAAATTAAATAGATTCACACATTCCTCAGAAGTATTTATGCATAAGTGGATGTAACGAACCCAACTTATTCCGATCCGATATCCATTCCTCCATCCGAACATCCTATTGAACAGAGAGATTAAAAGACTTTCAAATAGACTGATAATAAATCTAATTTGTCCATTTGTAACATATTGGCTAACTGAAGATGATAGATGAATGGTATGAAGTAGATTGTGATATAAGAGAAAAGATAAAAACAGATTGATAATCGCCGGAAGCAATTGATAAGTCCACCATTTCTCCACGCATTGAATATTGCTATTACTGGTCTCGTGCTTCTGTTATATAGTTAGAGATTCATCATAAAATTCAAAGAATCTGCAGTGTTATTAACCCTGACCTGGCATAACAGCCTCAGTCATTTTCTCACCGACATAACGTAGCTTTTCTGTAAATATTTTCATAATAATTATTCTGATGAGCTTTCCTTGTTGGTACCTCTATTTGATCAATTCTTACTGTTATGCCAGGTCAGGGTTAATAACACTGCAGATTCTTTGAATTTTATGATGAATCTCTAACTATATTACAGAAGCACGAGACCAGTAATAGCAATATTCAATGCGTGGAGAAATGGTGGACTTATCAATTGCTTCCGGCGATTATCAATCTGTTTTTATCTTTTCTCTTATATCACAATCTACTTCATACCATTCATCTATCATCTTCAGTTAGCCAATATGTTACAAATGGACAAATTAGATTTATTATCAGTCTATTTGAAAGTCTTTTAATCTCTCTGTTCAATAGGATGTTCGGATGGAGGAATGGATATCGGATCGGAATAAGTTGGGTTCGTTACATCCACTTACTGGTAAAATATCTATTGAGCGTACATATCAAGAATTGAAGGGATTATTTATGTATGTAAAAAATATACCACTATTTGAATTCACAAGATACAAAACTTTGTGGCTCGTTCAACGTTTTTGTTTTTGGTTATTTTGAAAACGCGAACTATCCTTTCCTTAGTTGCATGGCTATATGCGGTTTTCAGAGATTTTCTGTCTTTACATCTAATGTTACTATTTGTTCTACTATTTACCCATAGCTGGGGGGATAAGAGTTCCGATTTATACCTTACCCAAGAATATTAGCAGGTAAATGAATGTAATAAACTAGACTGAAATTTGAACTTCAAGTCACAATCCATTACTTTACAGTCTATTTAGTGCCATACGTGATACACGCTTGAGCGATCATGTCTCGAAAGAGACATGAATAGCTGGACAGAAGATTTTCCCGGAGTAGGTTGCCATTACTTTCTACGGTAGACTGTCATGTTATTTAACTCACAGCTGGAGGGAAGAGACGGATTAATACCTTTCCCAAGGGTATTTGCTCGTAAGTGAATGCAACTAAATCAGATGGAATTTGAACTCGGCTCTCCGATTTCTCCTTCCGAGCCGGTATCCATTGCTCCACAACGCACATCCTAATAAGCGCACAAAATTAATAAGAAAGAAAGAAGA